>CM069608.1:11662018-12262018 GCA_035771175.1 Paratinospora sagittata
TCTCAGCCTTCTTGAAATCCACATGCGCCATCAACAACATCTCTTCTTTTGTCTCTACATAGTTTGCCTTTTGATCCATTGCTTTCTTTGGACATTCCCACTGAAAATGCCCTAGCTCATGACAGTTATAGCATTCGAGGGTAGATTTGTCGAACCCGAATCTACCCCTTCCTTTTCCTCTTCCATGATAGCTACTACGACCTCCGCCTCTTCCTCCTTGCTGGGTTCCATAAGTGACTTGCAATGCTTGTTCATCCACAACAACATGCCGACTGATTCTTTGTTCATGAACCAACAGGCTACTCTGAAGTTCATCTATAGATAAGGCATCCAGGTCATTTGATTCCTCAATCGAACATACAACGTAATCATATTTTGAAGTCATAGACCTCAAGATCTTCTCAATGATCATCACATCTTCCATTCTTTCTCCATGAATCCTCATCTTGTTAGCTATGATGAGAGTTCTTCCAAAGTAGTCGTTGACTGATTCCCCAGCCTTCATATGTAGCACTTCAAACTCTTTACGAAGAGCTTGCAATTGGGCACGTTTGACACGTGTTGTTCCTTGATATTTCTGCTTCAAAGAATCCCATATGTCCTTCGCAGTATCCTTCTTCAATATTGTCTCCAAGATCGAACGATCAATGGCTTGGAACAAATAGTTATTCGCCTTTAGATCTTTCAGTTTTTGATCTTCGATCGCTTTCTTCTGTGTTTCACTTAAATCAGCTCCTTCTGGTGCTGCAGTGAGCCCTGTCTCCACTAAGTTCCAATACTCTTTGGAACGTAGAAAATTCTCCATTAGCATACTCCAGTGATCATAGTGTCCATCAAACCTCGGAATGGCAGGTTGTACGAAGCTGTTGTCGGTTGCCATGTCTTTTGTTCCTTCACGCTAGTGACTGTGTTGCAGGCTTTGATCAGGCCCCAGTGACGTTGCTCTGATACCAAATGTTAGAACCAAAAGATGACAAAGAGCTTTTGTAAGTGCAAAGTCTGTTTATGCTAGAAAAACTGGGAAAATACTTAATTGTTGAATAACACTTGTGGTTGTTTAAATAGCCTTACAATGAAATAAAAAGGAACTAACAACCCACGATTTTACAGGACCTAGAATCATGGTACATGACTAATTCAAAAGAGAAAAACAATACTTGCACGACTTGAATTATATCCTAGAAACAAGGAATCCTAATCCTAACAGCTTGCACGACTTGAATTATATCCTAGAAACAAGGAATCTTAATTTATATCCTAGAAACAAGGAATCCTAATCCTAACAGCTAGGAAATCCCAACAACTTTATCATATATGAAGGTGGTTGTATTGAAAGATTTAATTTGACCCAAATTAGATAATATTGTGCTTTCAGAGATACAATTGGGTTGAAATGTCTACATGGATACGATTTATTATTATCATTTATATGTTTCTCTTTCAAAGAAATTAAGGTCTTGTGGTGATATCGATGCATGATGCATTTCTAAGGGTTGCCTACATGCATCATGTTGGATTTTCATTATATTCATAGAGAAATCCTTATTTGAATGTTTATAATTAAATTTGTGCGGTTTTATACATAATATTATTGACATCCTTACCAAAGGTTACACTTTTGAGTTAGTGTTTCTTACCACAAGTTGAACTACTTCTTTGCAAGGATCGAAAATTCAATTTCGACTTGACTTCGGTCACTTGAAAATTGAAATTAATTCGGAGAAGTTTAATTTAACATGAAGATTTTTTGTAAAAAACTGTTAAATTAGAGAAGTTTAGCGAATTTTTGCATGTATGCTTAAATATCTAGATTTATTGTAGTATAAGCTAAAAACTAATATAAATAGACACTTTTAATACATAAAAATACTAATAAGTGACCTAACAAAATCAATCTTGTTAAGTGGGTTGATGAATTTGAAATGGTGACTTTTGGTCTTAATTTCTTTTCTTTGTTTTGATATTTAATTTTGTGGTGGCTTGTTTCTCAACTATATACTTTGCTAGTTTGAATTCCATCATGCTTAATTTATTAGTTTATTATTTAAATGTATTATTTTTTAATCTTGTTTTATAAGAGTTAACTAAAAGAAGATGGCTTTGAGAACTCTTTTAATTTATTTTTAAGTTTTTATCTTCTTTCAACTTTATTTATTTATTTTTTTGCTTCTTTTCTTCTCTTTTAAGTAAAGCATATCCTATAAAGTACATAATTTGTTAGCTTATTAATTTTTTAAAAAAAAATTATATTGCTATGTTGGTCGATGAAGTTGAAAATAATACATAATTATTGGATTTTCTTTGTTTTCTATTAATGAAATAACATTTTTTTACTTCTCCGCCGAAATTTTTGTCGATTTTTTGCATTTTTGAGTTGAAAAATAGAAATTTTATCGAAGTTTATCGAATTTTGTTAAATTTTTTGAATTTTATTGAATTATTTCAACGAATTTTTGTATTTTTTATTTTACATCCACTTCACACTTCGGTGGTAAAAAAAAGGGAAAAAATTGGTGAAAGTTCGCTGAATTTCAAGAAATTTTTGAACCATGCTTCTTTTACTTGATGCCTGTACAATTGAAAAGGATATATATTGAACAATTAATGCATGCATGAAAGCAAGTTTGAAGATTTTCACCCTTTAGTTGATCAACTATATATCGAATTCTATTCTTCTCCCATATGAGTTTATCCTTTATATTAACATATAATGGTCAAATTATTTTTTCAATTTTGATTTATTTGTAAGTGGAAAGTTGTCCATACTCAAAAAACCTAATCTCCCATTTCATTTTTTTTCTTTTTGAGTGGATGAGATTAAGTTTTTTCATCTCATTTTTTTCTTCACTATTAAATTAAGATGTGTGCACGAACACTAAGAAGTTACATACTAAATATATTTATTCCTATAATTTGCTAGTTTAATTCAAATTTTATATCCATCATTCACCTTGAACTTTTATATTGGTTTATTTCAAGTTTTAAACCTTTGAAATCCCAAATGTTGATTATTTGTATCTTCCTAAAGTAGGAAACAATAATATATGAATATCCATCAAGATATTTGGTCATCGTATAAGTTTTAACTATATAATCGTCTTAAATTTTGAACTAGAATCATGCATCATTCTGGTTAAGAAGAAAATTGCTTTCATCAAATCAGTATTTATGTCCGCTCTACAAGCGTTCCATGTTGTCAAACTAATTGTATCGTTTTTATTTCAGAAACTCAACAAGTGTTATTAAATTCTTTCTATATTAGTTCATTCATGTGAAATAGATCTTTCTTCAAAGTTAAAAGAGTTCCTCGAGGTAGGTCAATGTAATTAGAGCCACAAAACCTCGACAATTAAGTACTACAAAATGCTCTAAAACACAATATAATGGTATTCTAGCGAATAGATGCACGGTTTATTATTTATTATGTTGTAATCCATTATAGCACAATACCTTTTCCAAGAATTTTTTTATCATAATCTTCCAAAAGTTATATGGCCCCGTGATTCATATAATTAAAAAAAGAGGGAGCACACAACCTTTTCTCCACATTTGGAGAAGTTGTTTTCAAATTCAAATTTGTGACTTTCAGGTCAAAATGAAACAATGTCATCCATTTCTCCAAGGCTAGTAGCTCTTCATACATCATATAATATGGGTAAATAATTAATATACAAAAAAGAAAAGTGGGTCATTTTTATATCAAGCTCAAATGGGCACAAGAGGTTCTCTAATGGAAGTTAATATAAAAGTTAATAATTGTTGTGTTTCTTGGTCTTGTGTTCTAAGAATTAACAACACTATTTATCAAAATTTTGTTTGTTCTCTCTTGGGCTTTCTATTGTTACTCATCTTTTGCATACCCATTTTCAAATATAAACAGAATTACTATGTATAATATTTCTTATTAGAGTAGATATGAATGTGTTGTGCTTTGTTTATATGATAGTTATTGACCATTTACTATTACATTGTCAAATTTTTCAGCATGCAAAAAATAATAGAACGTTATGAAACACATGTGAAAGAGATGGCAACCTTCAAAGAAACTATGGAGCAAAATATGCAGGTTAGCCTCCTGTATGTATTAAATTGGACCTTTTTCTATATATTTGATGTCATAATTGATTCCTAATTTCAATTGTTGTCATTTTCAACCTTTATTTGTCACACCAGATTTTCTACACCAAAACCAAGCCAATCACTGTGGTGAAATTCTTTTCTTTTGAAATCAAAATGATGATTTATAATTTTTTTGAAATATAAATATTTGAATAATAATAATCTTTTTGTCAAGACAAATAATATTAATTTATGCATGTACTTTTATGAAATCATTTATTATGCAATAAACAAATTGACCTTAAAAATTATACACCAACTACCCAATTCATATTAATAATCGAAATAAATTAAAAATAAATTTGGTGTTGCGACCTATTTCCATGACATCACGACCAGCACAGAATCTCAAATAAGCCATACACTGCCATATTTGAAATCCTGTTCAGCCTTAACTATTAAATCCAAAATACCAAAATATTTTGACATAATACACCTTGTATATACATAGTTACATACATTTCAAACTTGTATATACATGAACCTGAATTATATCATTCCCATTCATCATTCAAAATAAAGTATCAAAATCCAAATTATATAAACCCATAAGTTTGAACCTCAGTTCATAATAATTTAACAAGTCCACAACCCAAAATCTACTGTGATAAGTAATTATAGATAGTGGTGATATATTCATAGAATACAAAGTAGAGAGTTTATAGTCCCAAAATCGCCCACACACATACATCAAAGAGGGGATGAGACTCAACTACTGCTCCCTAGCCACACCTTTTTTCTTTTTTGTTTGAACCTAGAAAATAAGAAAAGAATAAGCTTCACAAGCCTAATGAGTAAATCCCACAAATAGCACCATAAATGCATGTAAAATTCAAATAGCATGCCTTACCACAAATTTAAAAGCACAATGCACGATAGTGTCTAATATACATACATGAACCAAATAATATGAACTATTTAAGAAACAATGCATCATAAAAGAATATGAATTCTCCCCTTCTCTACTCCTTCACAGTAATATATCGGGTCTTTCTCCTATTTCGCACTATAAGGGAATGCCCTGCATAGAATTACCCATTTCTCCATTCTTTTATAACTAACCCATTTCATACACTTATTCTCCTCTACATGGGAATGACCCCAGATCTGAAACACACTTAGGTTGAACTGGCATGTACTTTTCTCGAAGAACGAGTTATGAAATAGTTATCCATGTCTGGGCGCATTACATTAGTAATACGACAACCACTTCCATTTCAAAATTCATTTCATGAATTCAAATACGTGCACATATACATAAATTAATATGCTTACAGTTACAAATCATGCACATATATAGTTTACAATGTCATATATGGAACTACAAGGGAGAAATACTCACAACCAAATAACACTAATTTATATATATAGTTTTTCACACTATCACTGTTTCAGCCAAAAATCTCATACGTCTGATCTCGGGCCGAT
Organism: Paratinospora sagittata; assembly: GCA_035771175.1. Classification (NCBI taxonomy): domain Eukaryota; kingdom Viridiplantae; phylum Streptophyta; class Magnoliopsida; order Ranunculales; family Menispermaceae; genus Paratinospora; species Paratinospora sagittata. The sequence continues at coordinate 11,667,566 of CM069608.1, forward strand.
GCTGACTAACTGAATGTTAAGATTGTTTGCCCCTCCGAATCTCTCTGGCAAGATCGCCTCACTCCGGACCTGCAAGGATGGTGACACCAGGTGGATGTCACTGAAATTACTCTGATGCCTAAGTTAGATATTGTAGGAAGATCAAGTAGAAGTATATAAAGATAGAAGCTTAGAGCATACCTGTTAGGTCCCTTTTTATAGTGAAAGGGGATGCCTTGTGCATTTAATGTCGTGCTCCATTAGCGGAGTGATTTGTGCCTTTCCTCAACAAGAGCTGGCTCGTCGTTCTGTGTCTTGAGATTCATATTATGCGATATTTGAGTTGTAATCAATCTGTGGAGATAGTTCACGGGTTGCCTTCAATTGGAATTGAAGGTCGCTCGCGGCCGTGGCTAAAGAGGGGACCTCGGTCTCTGTTGAGGGAAAGCACTCGGCCATGGCCGAGGAGGGGAGAACCATAGGACGAGGCCGAGGGGGGCCTCTCGGGCTTGGTTGTCAGGACCCCTTCACAAACTCCCAAGGCATCTTGACCGGCACAGGAATCTAACCATCATATCCACAATAGAACCATTAGATCCCTGTTAAGCCTCAGCCAGACTCCGACTGTGGCCCCCCTAACTCCAGACCACTATCCCCCGCGGGGAGGCGTGCGGAAAGCCGGAGCGGGACGCCACCACCCCACAACATTTGCGAGGTAATTAAGACCCTACAAGCCTCAACCTTATGTCCTAACCTGCTAATTTCAACCCGTAGGTACCCGTAAAAATCCTAATATCCACAACTACCTATCAAGATATACGATATCCACAAGTGACAAGATAATGTACTATCTCAAAGTTCCCATGTACTAATGTCCACATACATAGAAGTCCATAATTGGGGATCACTCGACCAAACATTAAGTCCATGAACATTACCCCCATAGTTCATCATACATCCACAAGACATACATCCCAACTCTCATCATCTATGTACCAAGAGTTATATACATACATACAAAAGATATACAAAACATATACAAAAGTATATAATCCATGTCCAAGTCTCAACCAAAAACCTTCATCACTCACATCGGCCTAATCTCTAGTGTGGTGAGGCTCTCTAGATATCACGATGCCCTTCCCTTTATCTGTAGTAGAAGGACCTGAAAGAGAAGTGAGAGAGTGAACCAACGATGCCCAGTGACGTAGAATTCAATAAGTCATCTAATACTCATCAAATAAAACATGTATACATGCCAATGTGATGGAATGATGAAAATCATATATCACATATATAACCACTTATATCATGTATCATATGCAAATGAAAACCCACACTTTATCCACCATCTTTCTGTTTCCACATTCTAGTCCAGGCTTGCGCCATGAGACCAAGCATATCATGCTAAGGTCCAGGACTTTCGTTCCTTTGGGAGTACAAGTTCATGTCTTTTGGACATGGCCTTCGTTTTCCCTTGTATTCATTCAAAACCCTCCCTATGGCTTGATTATCTTTCCCATTGATCTTGCCAAGTCTTGCTGTGCCTCTCATCATGGGCATACTCCAAGACCATAGTCATGTCAAGAAGTCAATGGGATCAAACCGCCACCACAGGGTTTTACATACCATGCATCTACCGTTTAAAACATAATTCATGCATTTTGAACATAGCACATAAAATTCATATGATGACATAAAGAAATGAATATAAGGGATTCTACTCACAACCAAGCCACGCGAAAGTAACTATCACACACACGGTCCAACCACACAAATCCAATTATAATCTTGTAGACCATATTCATTCACATAAACATCAATTCATAATCAACTATATAAGCAAACATACCGTTCATAATCATTTCTCATATATGGATGATAGCCCCGCATACTATTTAATTCCAACATAGACTTCAATTCTCATGTCATAGCCTTCTAATGTCCAATTCCAAATGATCATACATTTATCCAACCACAATTATCAACATATAATCATTAGGCATCAACTATGCCGAACCATGATATCAATTGAATATCTAGGCCTAAGCCAATACATCATAGGCCAATTATAGTTCTAATTAACCCAATTTATATCAATTTATTTATAACTCATTCAACCCATTATGATTATCAACATGGGTCAATTTGGGTCAAATCAGTCCATTTCACTCCAATTAATTATAATTCATGCCAATTTAACCATTCTAGATTAATTACGGTAAAAGTCCCAATTCATACCCAATTAGGCATAAATCAACTTTATTCATGCTCAATTAAGCATAAATCATCTCATTTCATAATTAGAGATCAATTTTATAAAAAAAAGCCCCAAAAGTTGGGAACCTTCCAACATTAGGCTTAGATCGTAACGCAATTCAAAAGAGTTCAATTTCAACATGAATCAACCCAATTTGGGTTCAAATAGACCTAATTCATCCCAATTAGTCATTTCTAGGTCAATTCCACCATTTTCCCCAAATTAGGGAAAATCTCTACATTAGTCCAACATGGTCAAATTGAACTAACCATCATGAAATGCTATAAGAAATATCAAATTGGAACTATGAATCATTCAAATAGATCAATTTAAATAACATAGTTCACATGCAACTCATTTGAAAAACTCTCCATATTCAAAGCTTAGGTCATTTGTATAAAACCACATAAAATTTTCTCTACAAATTGGGGGCAAATGCCACCAACACACTCAATACCACCCTAGAAACCCAAATCTTAAGTGTACATCTCAGTTCTTAGGGTTTTCATCAAAACCCTAGCTTCAAACACCAAGAAAAATAAGGTTTGATGCATGGAAAACATCATTTGGGTATGGGTTTAGGTCTAAGAAGCTTCAATCCACCATTATCAAGCTTATTCAAGATAAAAAAACCCAAAGTCCATGGTTGGGTTCTCTCCAATCCGAAACCCATAATAAAAATTACACCTTTAGCAATCAACATCAAAATCATTCTCATGGAAGAAAATGGAAGAAATCATTACCTTGCATCAATTTCTTCAAAGCCCTAACTCATTTTATCTTCTTCTTCTTCCCTTCTTCTTCCTTTTTTCTTTTTTTTCCTCTCTTGCTTATCTTTTTTAAAACTCAAAATTGTGCATGAATGAGAGAATTGAGGTGGGTTGGGGTTAAATTGAGATATGCTATGTACTTGTGGGCCCCATGACCTCACTTGGAATTTATTAATCTAACTTTATATCTCAACCCAACACATTTTCAAATATCATCCTTTTATCCAATGGTTATTCTCGCACATTAGTTGGGGTATTAAATAATAGCATTTAATGTGGTTTTTCCAACAAGTCATAAATCATGCTATAACTTGCTCAACAAGTTACTTACACGGGGTTTCTCTAACAAGCCACTCATGTGTAGGTTACTTATCTAACTCCTTTATCTCTCCCAATCAATTTAATCATAAGTCTTACATATTAATTATTCTCATATTAATAATACTAATAGTAGTAATTATTTACAAACATCTAATATACATACATCAAACCACAAACAACGTAAAGATATAACACACATGACATCAAAAGTTGACACATAGAGTTTGACACATATGGGTTAAGGTGTGAGCTAGGCGGTAGAAATTTTTGGGGCGTTACACCAACAGAGTCTCCTGTGTAAATAAGCCATCTAAAACATTTCTAAACTTGATAATCCATTCCACAATATTTACAATCCACATCTATCTCAAATTCCAAATTAAACATCTAATGACATCCATCTAGTCATATTTCAAGTGTAGGGTGTTATGTACATATATTTACATAATCCAAAATATCAAAATACAAATCTATATTCATAACATCAAACCTACATCAAAAGTAGGCTTCTGGTAAAGCACTAATCTCTCACTGTAGTGTTATTCCCTTGCCCTTATCAATAGCTGAAGGACCTGAAAAATGGGAATAGAATAAGCCAACGGTGCCCAGTGAATAAAATTCACATATACCGCCATCTATACATCTACATCATCATATATGCACGAGCATGTTACGTCAAATCAATTTGCATTTAGATGCATATCATTGCAACATTCAATTTACAATGCAATTCCATTTCATATGCAACACACATCATTCAGCCTTATTTATGTATGTGACAAACTTTCCCAAGACGTATATGAATGCATATAGTCAATAGGTACTAGTTGTACAGCCTAAAATCACATTCCTACCTTACTTGAATAATTTAGTCAGGAGTACTTATGGACATGTTCTTTGTACTATCCAATACTTACAAACTAGTATTCTCAAGAGAAAATGTAAACCGTACTTGATTCCGAGAAAACATCCTCCTTGTAAAATCTAATTGCCTTTCCTTGTAAATTAATACTAGAACGGTGTCACACTTTCCAACTGAATAGATTTCTACATAGTCCTTTAAATCTAACTAGGATCACTAGACCCGGTTATCCTTGTAGGGAGTAAACTTGACCTACTCGATTTTGTCCAAAAGTCTAGCTCCAATAGATTCATTAGGCCATGCAGAAAATCTTTGCCTTTTTCTCATGCCACAAGCAATCATACACATGAGCAACATTCACATATAAATGATATGATGATATAAATGAAAATATAATAAAATTCTACTTACAACAATTGTCAGAAATAATTTTTCACCCAACCAACCGCACTAGACTCCTCTACTAGACCCTACATAGCCATCTAATTCATGTTAACATCGTTTCCTTTCATTTCATATCAATTTCCAACTTTCTAATTCATTTAACTAATTTCATAATGCTATTCGGGTCTCACATACATGTGAGGGTCAATCAAAATAATTCCTACAAACCTCTAAAATATTCCTAAGGTGAAGGACAACAAAAATAGGCTTTTCGGCCATATTTCCACAAGTCTCCAAGTCCAACGTATTCATCGGAACCATTCAAACAATTTTTAAAAATAGTAATTGACATCCAAAAATCATGATCTTGATATCGAAACGTCTTGAATTGATTCATTTATGATTCTACAATCTCAAACTAGGATTTCACCATACTTTAACATAGTTCAAAAGGTCTCTAGTGTCCAATTCGGCTTCCGATAGCTGTACTGACACCAATATAACTATTGAACACAAATAAACTACTTATTCAGGGTCTACGCTACTATTTGAGTGATAACAAATTATTTTTACATGTTTCCAATTAAAGTGGGTCAAAGCCCCATCTTTGGAAACACCGTAAAATATCTCCTATAGCAAAAATCTAGAATCATCACACGTTGCTTAAAGATCAATTTTGCAACGAAAAGGGGTGAAAATGGTTTATCGGCATGTCGAATCGACCGCGAAATACCTTTCCCCTTCCTCCGGTCGTTCTCTGCGTTCTCTAGTCTATTTTGGTTGAAAATGGTCAAAAAAATTGATTTTTAACGCGAGCCATCGCCTCGCCCAAGTGGTGGGGCCCAACACATGCAATCCAGTCGATTGGCTTGACTAGTTTTTTTTTTTCCTTGCTTTTGTTCCCAACAATTATATATCAAAATGTATGTAAAAGCATACTCTACACTCATTTATGACATAATCAACTATTTGTAACGTGCTAATTTTGAGTTAACCCACCTGTCAACCTCTTATATGCGTAAAAATATGCTACAACTACATATACACTTGGATATATACACACATAACACCAATGTACACTATTTACAACAAATTCAACATCACAAAACATATAACACACATGTATGGGTCATAATTTTCTAAAATTCCTGGGGTCCCGAGGGAACTCCTTGGCCGAGTTTCCTTTGAACTGTCTGTTTGATTTTCCTTTCTCTTGATTTTTTCATTCATTTTCTCCTTTGTTTATTTTTGGGTGTAACAATCACCACTGGCAATCAATTTCAGCTAACTAGATTCCTCGACCTGTTAAAGACATATTTTAATCTTTCATTAATACATAAACTTCATCATATTTACATACACCATGTGTCTTAGCTAAGTTGTAGCCGTAATGTTGATTTTTACTAGCCATTTCCCTAGCTTGGAACAATTTCACCAAAAAGGCATTATTCCATATCCTATGCTCACATATGACTTATCGTAAACGTTCAATTACAGCTTTATCTAACAATTAAGCTATTTAGTTTTCTAGATTAGGTGTGCATACCATTTCCATCTCATAAAAACCGATTCCAACCATATGTATACAATAACGCATGACTACCATAGTTTCACATGTTGGTGGTATGCTATCCAAATGCAAATTCCTAGCATCTTCATATAGTTTAAGCTTAATTTAATCATTCAAACTACAAATCTAATCATTTAACTTGAATGCATTAGTTGTTTTGGGTTCCAAGAAGCCCCCGGCTACTTATTCCAGCTTATAGGCAGATCAATTTGCAAAATTAACATCAATTAACTAGTATTTCAGTATTAATTCGACTAAGGGAGAGTCATATTTATCATTCCCAACTAAATCCCAGTCAAAATGGATCAAAACCTCATTTTTGGGAATACCCAAATAACAACCTAGAGCCGAAAATTACTCCATTAGAATCGTTTCTCCCGACCTCAATAGCAATTTTCCCACAAAATACATGGAAACCCACTTACCTAGTGTGAGAATTGGTCAAGAATTGCTCAAAACCCAATTTCCTTCCTTTTCCCTTTTGTTCTTTGTTAAAACTGAAAGAAAACAGTCAAAAATATATAAAAGAAAAATTAAAAATTTCGTTTAAAACTCACGCACACCGCCTCACTTTCATAAACACCCACCACAATCCCGTCGACTGGATTTAATCCAGTTGACTAAATTGCCTTATTCCACCTTTTTCCTCCCTTTTCCATCACACAATCAAATATATACCCAAAATACATGTATTATATATCAAAATTCATGTAAAGGCACACTTTGCACTCATTTATAACATAACCAACTATATTTAACACACCAATTTTGAGTTGGCATACCTATCAACCTTTTATACATATAAAAATACGCTATGACTACAATATACCTACACATATACATTGTATATCATTTTGACAAATCAAGGCATAATATATGAGATTTGAGCTTAAACATTTCGGGGTGTTACATTAGGGACTAAAAGTTTTATTAAATTTATAAAAAAATATGGGGAGGTTTTAAAAATCATATTTAATCATGAAGAATTTACTAGAGTTAGAATCTAAGTCGTTTGAACTATTCCAGCAAGTTCCTTAAAAAATATTCCATAATTCTACCAAAATGTCAATAAAGGCAAATATAATATCCTAAAAATGTTTAACAGTAAAATAAAATCTCTTAATTTCCAAAAAAATATCAACATGCTAACTTCCTAAAGACAAAATTATTTCTAATGTAATATCATAACTTCAAGTTCACCTACTTTATTCCTCATGTCAAGATTCAACATGCAGGAATATTAAATTTGGAGGGGTGAGCTAATGTTCAATAGGTCAATCATCTCATTAATTATTTTATATTAAAAAAAATATATATATATATATATATATATATATATATAATAATGAAAATAATTTGGCAATAAATAATCAAACAAGTTTCATGCATTTATTGCAACCAATTCATTTTGTTTTGTTGTCAAATCCACTTAAGAGGGATCTCTGTCCCGAGCTGGGCACCCTTAAATAAAGTCCACTTAAGAGGAATCTTGGCCCCGAGTTAGGCATCCAAAAATAAAGTCCACTTAACAGGTATCTTGTCCCTAGCTAGGCACCCATATGCATTTTTCAAATGTTATTTAATCTTTGTTAATCTCTCAATAAAATTTTGTATTTAATATCATTTAAGATTTATTCCCAACCTAATTCTTAAGAATCAGCTAATATCATACACAACATAAAATTCATGCACAACATAAAATTCAAGCATGAGTCATCTAACTAAAATATATATTAAAATATAAGATAAGTAGTATGATATTTCCCTACCTCTACTAATCGATATTTACGTTAACGCTTCATGATGGATCACATAATGATTCGGATGTTGACTTTTCTTAACCTATCACCGTTACATGAATGTTTGTCACAATTATTTTACGTTACTCAATATTGTAATCCAAAATTTTTAAAACACTTACTATCTACACCTTCGGGCAAGTTGAGATCATGCTAGATGCAGTCGTTACTTAAGCAAAGATTACTAGATAAGAGGAAAATTTACTATAAAAATTCTAAGTGGGCTAAAAGAGAAAAAGCAAAACAAGGAGAGGTATAGCAAAGAGTGCGGTGGAATTATTTCATAACCTTAGACGAGATTTTGATCAACCGTTTGAAGTTGAATAGAAAATCTTGTTTGAGATAATGAGATAGAAGGTAAAACGGGAGGGATATACTTTGTTGGATGCCGATTCTCGTTGAAGAAATAATGTGTGAAATAAGGTTGGCTAGGAGATGGAGGGAAAGAGAGATTAATTTGGAGGTGCTCATTTTATGGAAAGTTGAAAACTTGAAGTAATTGTGTTGGCAACGGAATGAAGATGGAAAGAAATTGGTTATGGTTTACTCACATTAAGTATGTGGGTTGTAGAGAATGAGAGAAATAAAAGAAAAGGTGGCAAAAATAGGAAAGGAAGAAAAGTTGGATATATTATATAATTACCATGTCAATTATATATGGTGACTTAAGGAGAAATTGGAAAAAATCCATTAATATTGGAAAGTTCCTTCCATAAACAATAAGGTATGTTATTGGCTTTTTTTTTTTTTTTTAAGAGAAATTTTATTGGATTATTGGAATTTGAGTATAATAGTTATAGAATTAATCCACCAATCACATGGGTAATTATTCTCTGACTTTCTATTTTTCTTAATTGGCCAATTAAACCCAATTATGGTAGCCACATCATCTGAATTAATATTCACAACTTGAGGTAGCAGCCTTGTAGGAATTAGAATCTTTGTAATGACGGTAGCTTATTGTACGTGATGCATGCATGTCCATGCGCCCATGAATGTCCATATATACATGACCTAGAGGGAAAGAGAGGAAGTCTCTCTTGGCTCATTGTGTCCAAGAGAGTCGACTCGCGCCAAATCGCGTAATGCTGGTGCAGTCATTCATCGATTTTGTATACTATTCTAGCCGGATAGAAATTCTTTTTCGACGACCTGAGATCATTAAATTGGATCCTTGGAGTTTTTCAACGTTTTAAGGTCATCAATGCAGTTGAATCTTTAAAACGAGGTCATTTTATTGCCTTTTGGCCCAGTATGTAAAATTACAAAATATCCCTGTAGTCAATTATTATGAAAATGCCCTAATAAATTTCGGGATATTACATTATTTGAACATAAAAGGTAAAATGAATAATAAACTTAATGGATGGTATCATTGAATTAATCAAATAGAGGAATTGTTCTGGAAATCTAATGTTTAACATGTTAAATATAATTTAGGGACAAGAAAATACTAACTTAATTGAACTAATATTGGTGCTACCAAAATCTTGAGCCTTTTTTTTTCATTAGATGTAAACTCATTGAATAATATGTGTTTCTTTTGTTGAATACTTGATTTTCTTCATAAGCTATTATCTTGAACTTCACTTGCGATTGCAACTAGCTAGTCTTATTTGTAACAACGAATGGTTTCCACTAGGAATGTTCATCCCACTGACCTACCCAATTAACTTGATCAATCGGAACCTTATGGGTTGGGTTGAGTTTAAAAATTTATAATCTAATTGATTTGGGTTGGGTCAAGTTTTATAGAAAATAACTTATCATCTCAAACTAATAAAAAGTAATAGCTATTACTCTATTAATTGATTTTTATTTTATTTTTATTTTTTTTGGTTTCACCGCTAAGCGACACCCGGGTGGTGTCGTCCTCCACTTTGGGCGAGACTAATCGAACCTAGATTCGACCGGAGTTGGACCATAGAGGTACAAAGATCTCCCAGCAAATGGTAGTTCCATACACGATGGGGGTTTTGAACTCACTACCTCACTTAAGGGGAACGGATGCTAAGCCATCCGAACCAATCAAATGTTGGTCTATTAATTGATTTCACTATAGTGATCATTTATCATAATTAAATTACTTAAAATGTCATAATGAAAATATCATGCAAGAAATAATCTTATTAACTATTACTAGTCCACGGGCATGTGTGTTGCACGTGAATAAAATATAGTTGAAAGTTACCAAAAAAGAAATAATAATAAAAGGAGGGGTTAAAGTTACCAAATATAAAAATTAAAAAGGGGCTAAAAGTATAAAAAAAGAGAGGCTGAAAATGACAAAAAAGAATAATTTTTCAAATATCTTACATTTGCTAACATTACCAAAAAAATCTTTTAGCGCTTTATTATCAAATTATTCATAAATGTATTTTTTATACAAATTTGTTTGACAATTTTATATTGAAAAATAGTGAGTAATTTAGGAATCATGACAAAAATAGCACACGGTGAGTCAAAGAGTTTTGACTTTATAAATAGTGTAGATAATATTCACATTTGACATAAAAAATTATCTATAAATTGACTTTTAAAATTCATACAATAAATATATCATGTAATTTTATAATTTATATTTGAATTAATCAACCCGACTAACTTGACCCCAACCAACTTGAAGTTATTGAGTTTGGATTTAGCAAGTCTATTAGGTTGGGTTACGATTTTTTTAACTTGATTTAATTGGGTTGGGTTGGTATTTGACCATAACCCGACCATATCCAACCCATACTAATGATTTATTTTAAACCCTTAAAGGGAAGATGAATGGATGCCACATGTCCTTAAGAAATGGTTGTCCCAATCTATATTATTTGCCAATAAAGCGTCTATATAATCAATTTACTTGAGCTAAATTAAACAAATCTTAATGTTTTTTTTAACATATTAAATGATTAGAATGGAATATATAACCTCTTTTGATTTCTTTGCATATCTCATCGACAACCCTACTATTCTTATATTTCACATACTTATTCTTAGCATTTTTCTTTATTATTTTATTTATCAATTGCACTTTCTCCAAGTAAATATGGGAGAAGTGAAATGAACACTTATCGATGACCATTAGTAGGGTCGATATAGCTGCCGTGACTTGTATTATTTTCAAAGCATCAAGGCAAGGCTTCAATCATTGGCCTCTTTTAGGCCAGATGGTGCCTAAATGACGCGTTACAAGCAACATTTACTTATAGCATCTTAAGTTGATAATTAATTAGTTTATATATGCAAAACTTTGTAAATATAATTATATAAATATTCTATAATATAAATTTTAAATCTTGTGTAAACTATATAATTAATGTTTTACATTCTTTTATTTTATGTCAATAATATTAAAAACCACAAAAATATCTTAAAAAGAAGTCAAATTCACAAGTAACCACGATTATTTACATTGCCACATTTGATGTAATGCTTTTTTCCATTCATAAGAAAGAAAATCTATGAATAAATGAGGGGAATACATAAACTTACTTTCCTCTTTGATAAAATTTGACAAACATCACTACTACCCTTGTCTCACAATAAATAAAGATAAGGGGGATCTCTAAGGATTCAAAATCCAATTTACAGACTAAGGAACAATAGTCACCACAAATTTGTAGGTTTTTTCATTTTTCTAAAATAGTGCATGCACTCCCTTCTTTTCAATTAGTAGAGATACAATTAATGAGAGACGGGGAATATTCACTTTGAATCAAAAGCAAGGGCATATCTAGACTAGTGGCTAAAGTGATTCGTTCAAGTATAGTTCAAGCCTTCAAGAATATTTAAACTTGCCATAATCAACATCACCATCACCGGCATAGGCCAAGATAGACTTGAGTCACTTGACCTTCCAATCCCTTATCACACCAATGCAACTCATTCGTACATGGGAATAATAATCATCAAATTTGAGAGAGAGCCAACCTGGGGTGGAGTCTCATTCAACATGAATCCCTCACTATTTTATGATGAAAAGAGGCCACAAGTGTTGGCCTATATTATTGTTCAAGAGGGGGTGAATTAATTGGACTAAATGCAAGTTTTAAAAGCTTTCTTTAAAATTAAATGAACAGGGAATTGAAATGAAAGTAAACAAAGAAGCAAAGTGTACACAGTGTTTTTACGTGGCTTAGCTCTTTAAGCCGGTGTCTACAACTTGAACTTCCCATCAAGATTTCCCAAATCCAATTATGATCCTACTTAACCGGGCGAGGATCAAACCTATACAAAACCTCTTAAAGGTGAGGAGGAGCCTTTACAAACACCATTCCTCGGTTAAGGAATTTTCCCAAATGGTCAACCAGCCAAATTGAATACAAAGTATGAGAATAGAGCTCGTTCTTAACAAGCAAACCTCAAAAATACTCACAAAAAAGCTTGAATACCCTCCTAAATGATTCAACCAAAAAGATGAAGATTATGCACAATTGAGAGTGAAGGGCTCTTTGATTCTTGGATCTAATGATAGAAGATTGAAGCACGAATAAAATCAGAATGATCAAGAGAATGTTCCAATAGTTTTTGAAATACAAAAAATTGAATAGCACTTGAGACAAAACTATGGAGAATGAGCACAAGAAATTTTTTGGAAAGTTATTTAAAATCTCTGTAAGTTGTGTTTACATGCGGCTAGGGTTTGGAAACCCTGATTTCTATAATCTAGTCTAGGTACAACGAACCTATGGACTTATGCCAATGATTATAACGGTATAGTTTCACATAGATTGAAATTAATTCGCCAAACAGTCTTAAAATTGATCATTCTGCCAAAAACATAAAGAACGTGTTCTCGGATTGAAGGAGCTTTCCACACATTTTCGAGAGTATTGGAGATTTTTTGAACATAGTGAAACGTGTTTCTCTTGACGGAGCACGTTCCACAAAGTCCAGAGACCACCCAGAATCTTCTGGGTCTAAAGGAGTGAGTTCAACGGGCTTTTGAACAAAACATAAGTTACTTGGTAGGTTAGAGCGCGTTCCACGGGCTTAGGAATACTCAAAGTGACTTTTCTTTAAGAATTTGAAGTTGAAAACCATTTTGCTAAGTGTTCTGATTTAAATACATACAGGAAGGTCAAACTAGGTCAAAACAAAGTTCCTTGACTTTCCAAAATATTTAAATTGGTTTTCATGGCATTTTTCAATAAGAAATAAAAACTTATGTGATTTTAAGAAATATGAATGCATGCATGAAACACTTGGCTGAATGATTTAGGAAAGATTATATAACTCTAATAATTATCTAAGCAATTACAAATGGAAATATAGAATTGAAGCGCGATGTCCTTGATCCTTGTAGGGCTTGTGTCAAATTAATCCTTAAATTTGATCTTGAACACGAATGGATCGAACCGAAAGCTCAAATAAAGTTGTTTGGGATTATCAAAACATATGAGGTGAGGGTCATGGGGACAACACCAAGATCAAGTTCAAGATTGCCTTGCATATGCCTCCTATTGTATTCCATGCAAATGTGGTAAATTGTAGCATTGAAGCTCAATTTAATCAAGGAATTGATTGAAGAAGAGGTGTTCACTTTGTGACAAGACCCCCTTCCTATTCCCCACAAGGAGTGTCCTGACCGACACAGAAATCTAACCATCTTATCCACCATAGGACCATTAGATCCCTGTTAGGCCTCAACCAGACTCGAACAGAGTCTACCCTGTAAATAGACCATCTTTCACATCCTCAACCTGATAAACAATACCATTATTCACCAATATCACAATTCAAAATCAACATTATCCATATTCTATGATAATTCCATTTATACCACAAAGTACTAAACACTTGTCATAACCACCCATGTCAGATAATACCTCTACCTAACATGAACTCCATACCAAGATCATACATCTATTTATATTATAAGTGTGGGGTGATATATATATTTACATAATACAAAGTAACAAAATAAATATATACATTATGTATCAATCACCTACATCAAAATGGAATCTTTTGGCAAGGCTTCAGTTCCTACTAATAGGCTACACCCTTGCCTTTCCACTCCCGAAGGACCTGAAAATGTAAAAGGGGTGAGCCAAGGATGCCCAGTGAATATAATTTAATTATATCATCATTTATACACCTAACATCCCATGTATGCATGCATGGAACAAAATTATATTCAACTCCATGGGAAGTCAAGCTATCTATGAACATACTTGACTAGATTGAGCGGATTCGACTATATTTGGATACAGGGAGCACCTCAAGAAGCTTTCCCAATGAATCCTTTTGAATAAGGCCTAAGCTTCAACTTCCAAGATCAAGGCTTGCCTACTAGCACCTACAATAGATAGAACAAGCTTCCCATGCCAGTTTTTTATTAGCCGAAAGAGGATTGTTGATTGCTACCAATTTCAGGAATGACCTTCAATGTCTATTAGGGACCTTTGAAATAACTTGTGTACTATATTATAGACAAAATTGGCATGTAGTCCTCTATTCTATTAGTTCCATCTGATTCAGGAATTAAGGTAATGAAGGATTCATTTCTTTCTTTAAGCAGCCAACCATTCTAAAAGAAAGAATTGATAGTTACTATCATATCCTACCCCATAATCTCCCAAGTGTTCTTAGAGAAATTAACATTAAAGTCCCTGTTTGAGATGCTTTGTCCTTGCACACCTCTCTCACAACTTGAAGAATCTCATCTTCCCTGTTGGGGAGGGTTAGATCTCAACTACTACAAATATTGTTTTCAACTTAGTCACCTTTGCACCCAAGTATAAAGTTTACTCCTAAAGACCTTGATGATAATGAGGGTGAGATCTCAACTTATATTTCATGTGATGAACTTGCCTGCAAGAATAAAAAATTCAATTTCGCCTTAGACTTCGGTCACTTGAAAATAAGAGTTAATTTAGGAAAAATTAATTTGACGTGGAGAATTTTTGTAAACCCTAATTTAAAGAAGTTTAGACAGTTTTTGCGTAAGTGCTAAAATATCTAAATTTATTGTAATATAAGCTAAAAACTAATCTAAATATACACTTTTGATACATAAAAAACATTCATAAATTACCAAACAAAATCAATCTTGTTAAGTAGGCTGAATTTGAAATGTTAGTTTTTGGTCTTAATCTCTTTGTCATGTTTTGATTTTCAATTTTGTGGTGACTTACTTCTCAACCATATACTTTACTAGTTTGAAATTCTTCTTCCTTATTAAATTTATTAGTTTATTATTCAAATATTACTTTTTCATCTTGTTTTATAGAATTTTTAAGATGAACCCACTTGGTCAATGAACTCATGCTCTTGGTCTTGCTAGTTGAGTATGAGTTATGCAAAAAAAAAAAAATGCTAAGTTTTTGTCTTATTAACTTTCTTTTTTTTTTCTTTTTTTTACATAAGGCATAGCCCAAAAAAATAAATTAATTTATTAGCTTGTTGGATTATTTTTTTAAATTATATTATTATATTGGTTGATGAAGTTGAAAATAATGCATAATAATTAGTAATGTCTTTTTTGTTTTTTATTGATGAAATAACACCTCTTTACTTCTATATATGTTGAATTTCATTGAATTTTGTCTAATTTTATTTGTATTTGATCGAATTTTGCATTGAGTTTTTACATTTTCTAATAAACGTCGTGATGTGAGCTGAAAAAATGTTTGCAAGCCTTCACAAGAGGTTGGGTTGAATTTTAGAAAGATTAAGGATATGTCCAAGGCTACCTTGTGTTATTATGGTGGATTGCCTATAATAAAGAGAGTCTATGGGTTAAATGGATTTTCTACTAATTACCTAAAAAATAATTCTCTTTGAACT
This sequence comes from Paratinospora sagittata, assembly GCA_035771175.1. Taxonomy (NCBI): domain Eukaryota; kingdom Viridiplantae; phylum Streptophyta; class Magnoliopsida; order Ranunculales; family Menispermaceae; genus Paratinospora; species Paratinospora sagittata. The sequence continues at coordinate 11,683,293 of CM069608.1, forward strand.
TTTATTCCCCCAAATAGTGGTTCATGGGCATGCAAGACAATTTTTCAGATTAGAGAGCTACAAGAGGCTAAAATCAGACACCTTGCTTGTAAGGGTGGCAACACTAAAGTTTGGCATGATCCATCCCTTGAAAGTCAAAACCGAACCGAACCTTAATTGGTTTTATGTTTCAAGAACCGAAACCAAACCGAGCCAAACTTATTCTGTTTGGCAAAGTTTGGGTTCATCGGTTTACATTAGTAAGTTTAAAAATTATGAATTATATATTAGTATTAATCTACCTATAAAAGCATATCCCATTTCAAAAATATTATTTACTCTCATTGAAGTTAAAATTCAAAACATAATGCATATTTAACATCAAGAATGTTAAAAAAAGATTAATATTCATAAGCAAAATTTTATAAATTATTTATGCAAAATGTTATATATATGTGCGCGTGCGCGTGTGTGTGTTACCCCTAAGTTTCGTTTGGTTCTGTTTAAATTGGTGTCTAATGTGTAAACCGCAAATTGAATTGAACCGAACTGCTTGCGTTGGTTCGGTTCGGTTTTTTTATTTCGATGGTCATAGTGAACACCCCTACTTGAAGGGTACTTATAACCAAGTTGGGGAAAATTGTAGAAAGGGATCACATCTTCCAAGAATTGCGACAGTTACTAAAATCACAAGATGCGCCTCAGGCGATGAGCGACCCTACGCATAAGGCGCAAGGCAATGTCTGAGTAAAATGAGGAGCATATTCTTAAAAAACTTAATTATATATTATTTTTAGTAAAAGAATTAAAAAAACAGATAAAAATCAATAAAAGTTTTAAAATTCTTCAATCATACATTATAATCTTCATAATAGCATAACACTAATGGTTATATTTCATGGTTGTTACTAATATTATGTTTATTTTTTTGATATTAATTTAATTGAACAAAAACAATAGAGCAAAGAAGAATAAAAAACAATTGGAACGCCTTTGTAACAACATCTTATTGTTGTTATAAAACCAAAACACAAATTTCCTTAATGTTTTATGCTCTATATTGTATATTACGTATATTTATTCAAAGAAGAGAGAAAAAAAAGTATATAATGCAATTCTTATTTCATGATTAAATAGTTTTTTTTACGTGAGCAAGAAAGTGAAGCACACTAAGGCACATTAAGGCGCACGCCTCAAGTGCATTAAGGTGCATTCTTGAGTTAATGCGCATCAAGTCGCACTGAGGCACACACCTTGATAATGACAAAGTATCTTTCTCCTTCATTCTCTCTTGCTAGATATGATGATGACAAAGTAATTTGGTGCTTGGTGTCAAGTGGCAATTTTTCTATATCCACTGCTTGGAGTTATTTTGGAGATAAGCATCGTGTTTTTCCTTTGGCTGATCTTATTTGGTTTAAGGCCAACATTCTTAGACATAGCCACACACTTTGGCAACTTTCTCTTGGCAAACTTTCCCTACTAACTTCTCGGTCAAGTTCAACGTTATTGTGGACTTTTTAATGTTGTTTATGAGGGATGGGAAGGGAGTCTATTTCTGTTAAGCATCTTTTCTTCCAATGTCCTTTTACAAATCTAATGTGGAAGGGTATATGTAGATTGTGCTCTCCCCTTTGAAGAAGAGGTATTTGTTAGGAAAAGGAAACAAGGTGGATCCTTCATCATGGCTCCTTCAAGTCTTCTATCAACACCATTCTATAGCTTGCCTTCAATGTCTCCATACACCATATATGGTGGGAAAGGAATAGATGACGGAGAATGGAAATTCTGAGATCTATTGACTTAATATAAAGGGACATTACCTATGATGTTAAAACATAAAACTAGAGCCTCCTCCATTGGTGTTTCTCCCTATTCTAAGTGCACTTGGTACATTACTTCCCAATGGGAATTGCCAATCATATGTTTTGTTGTAGAAGATTCTCATAACTGGTGGGAACCTGATGCATTACACAAGGGGTTAGAATATTTTGAGAAATATAAACATGCCAATGTGTAGTTGAGGGGTGGAGTCCAAGGTCATGTGTGGGATTTTGACAAAACAACACTTGTTCTTGATGAAAAACGGCGCGACGATCAATACTCATAGCGTTATGACTAACGTGTTTTTTTGGACAAAGTCCATCGTAAAGACCTTCAAATTGGCCTTTTTTTTATGTTAGGAAAGCTTTGTTTTGAGTATAACTCAAGTTAGAAGAGTCTGTTTTCAATTGTTTTTTGTTGCTACGCGATCTATGTTGCGAGATCTTTCTTTTTAGATAGTTTTTAGGATACTTTTTATTTTTAGCAAAATTTGCTACTTCTAGAATTTGAGTCTATTTAGAAGACTGGTAGTTATTATTTTCAGAATTGTATGAGTTAGTTAGATACAAAATAATATTGAATTAAGAATTTTGGTATTTTTTGCCTCTTTTTCAGTATTCTTGTAAGTCAACGAGTTAGATAATAAGGCGAGCTTTTGTCTTCTCTATTCACGCCCTGCATCAGAACCTCCCCCCATGGTTGTTTTGCCTTAAACTCTGATGGTTCTTTTTTTGCATTTTTAGATTTCGTTTTGGAGGTTTAATTAGAGACCCTAATGGGACTTTACTTTTTGCATTTGATGATGAGAAAAAGGTGTCAAATAGCCTTCAAGTCAAAATTGTTGCTCTGCTCTTTGATATCAAACTAATCAAGTCTTTTGATATCCAAAATGTCATCCTACAGATTGTTAATTTTATTAACATGGTTTGATCCCCTCCCTGGAGAATCTTTTCTTGGATTTCAACTATTCATGAAATTTTGAACTCTGTCTTCTTGGAGTTGCATCCGTTGCTTGAGGGAAGCGAATCTCCTTGCTAATTGGCTAGCTAATGTAGTCCCCTATGGCAATGAAGTTTTGTTCTCTCCATCTAGGCTCCTTTTTTTGGTTAATATTGTAAATAATGATTCTCACGGTGCCATGTACATAAAGAAAACTTCATTGTAGTACTTTCCCATTTTTTTGTATTGATACATATATCTTCTCCGTCCTATTGAAAAAAAAACTTGCCCATATTTGATGTAGGACTATTACTTTGTTCCATATGTACCCAACAAATCTCTACCCTGGATCGAAATCCCTCCATTCATCATGAGCACACATCATATGATTCATATTAGAGCACTTGTTGCTATGATCTCAAGAAACCATCTATGATCACGAGTGCCCACCTATGCTCTACTTTGATGTAATCCATGTCCACTTGTTACTCGATTTTGACATGTGTGTCTTAATCGAACCATCGGCTCTAATACCACTAGTTGTGTGGGCTTGATCTCAACTAGTATCAATATTATCCCCGTCATACAATTTAAAATCCGATTCACTCCAAAATTATCCAAATTAAATTCATGAGTCATTATATCTGAGATTTTAAAGTGAATCGATTTGAATCGATAGTGTGAATAATAGGTGAATCAAACCAAATTGCTAGATGAATCATAGTGAATCGATTGGAATCATTAATTAGCTGAAAAATACAAATGTCATTATAACTCTATAGCTACTTAATATATACAAACACCTTTTAGTCTAGGTGTGAGGCTCTACTCCAAGATTTCTTAGTACTATTAAGGGTAAGATCCCAAGTTATAATCCATATAAGGAACTTGTCACATCTGATGTTGGTACTTGGTACTATTACTTCGGTCACATATACCCAATACTCCATCGCTACCTCTACCAATAATGATCAAGATCCCAAATTGGGGAAGTTGATTTCATCTTATTTGTCTAAGGTTGAATTACATGTGCCTAAAGCTTTGGAAGAATTCCATCACATGCCTCCTAATCTCAAGGGGAGATATCATAACTTCCTCTCTTCCATGGATGACAGGTCTTGTCTAATTGACATAGCATTTTGCTGTTAATGTTGTATGAAAGATGAATGTGTTTTAACATCCATGCTTCAACCTGTTGGCCCAGAATTAAGTCCAAGGGGGTGAATTGGACTAGCAAGTTATAAAAAATATGTTTCTCTAAAATAAACTGAACAAGCAATTGAAATCGAAAACATGAAAGTGGACAAGTTTACAAATGAGTTGGTGTGGTTCGACTTTCAAATCCTACGTTTACGACTTGATCTCCGCAATCAAGATTTTGCCAAATACACTAAAATGATCCTACTTACCAAGTGAGCATCAAACCAAATATATATATCGGTCCTTGGACAAAGGAACTCCCCAATTGGCTACCTAGCCAATTAATTACAAACATAATCGAAGGAGGATGTTCTTACCAAACAATTCTCAAAGAGTACTTACAATTAAGAATGAATGCCTTCCTAAATTACCAACTAAAAGATTGAAGGTTTTAGCACAGCCGAATGGTGGAAGGACCTTGAGATTCAATCAAAGTGATTGAAGTTTGTAGCTCAAAATCGCATTAGATGAACCAGAGAACTCTCAAGAACATTTGAAGGATGAAGAATATGAACTTTGAACGCTCTCAAAATCAGAGAAATTTAAAATTCAAAATATGAAATTTTGTGTGAAGATAATAATGAAAATGCTCCCAACATGGTTTTTATAGTGTCTAGGGTTTAAAAACCCTAATGACCATAATATGAACTAGATTCAATGAACCTTGAGTGTTATTGGATGATCTCAACGGGTCAAAATTTAAACATCAAAACAGATTAAAAAAAACATAGCGAAAATAATAAAAAATTGTCGTAAACCATAAGGAGCATGCTCCCCTCCTAATGGAGCGCGCTCCCCATAACTCTTGAGACCCTTGATTTTTTCTGGGTAACGTTGAAGCACGTTCCCTACTACTAGAGTGCACTTCATTGAAATCCAAGACCAAAATTTGAATTATAGGTTTTAAGGAGCGTGTTCCCTACTAAAGGAGCACATTCCCCGGGTTTCTGGGAAGCTTGACTAGTGCAGAGCGCGTTCCTTTAACCGGGAGCACGTTCGTCAAACCATTTAGCTCAAAACACACTCAAATACACTAAGGAGTGTGTTCCCACTATTTGAAGTATGTTCCTCTAGGCTATACTTCGAAAATTTGAGTTTTGACACGTGGCTTGAGTGTTTTGGGTTGAAATCATTTAGGAAGGTCAAAATATATTAAAATGAAGTTTTTTGACTTCCAAAAACACTTGAAACATTTTCATGAGGTTTTTCAAAATAAAAACCGAAAACTTGTACGGTTTTGGAAAGCCGATTGAATGCATGCAAGGATAATTTTACTGAGTAATTAAGAAAACATTCTACAACCCTAAACAGATCTAAGCATTTACAATAAAAAATAATCATGAAGCTCTAATGACTTGATCTTCGGTTGACTTTCCTTGACTCTTGGTTGACCAATCATTAACTTTGACTTTGACTTAGTCTTAAATGAAAGTAATCAAACTGAGACACTTGATCAAAATGATTAGATCATGATATGAAATTTTTTTTGGAATCATTAAAAATCAAAGAGGTTGGGGTCGTTACATCAACACAACCATCTTATTCTTGACTTTTTGCTTTTGTAGGCTCTCCTTTGCTCTCAACTCTTTTAGCATATTAGTTCTTGTCCCTCTCTTGTCTTAGTTGAGCTGCTCATTTCCTAAGTCAAATTCTACCTCCTCTCAAACTTTTATCAGTTGAGTTCTACCTTGTTTTTACTCTTTTAACAATTATCCATAATTCTTTTTAGAATAAATAAAATCTAAGGTTCTTGTTCTTCATATTGTTACATATGTGCTTGCATTGTTTAAACATTGGCATAACTTTTAATGCTAGTGTTATATTTATTTGTCAATTTGCAAGTGATTTTTTCCTTTTTTTTCTATTTCAAAATTCTAATTTTCTTTTTTAGTTTTGTTATGTTGCCGCAAATATTTTTTTGTCACAAGTATTAAATCAAACATAGCTCTTTAACTCGTTATTCTTTCACTATATGTCAACTTTATCTTACTTTTTAGTATATTTTTCTGGTTTTATATTACGGATACAAAATTGAAGAAAGTAAAATATAATTAGTCTTTTTAACATAAAGTTTTATTTTTGTATTATGAAATGTGTATGTAATTGTATATGCAGGCTTTTATGAGTAAAACTAATTATTAATTATTTGCTAAAGGACCTATAATAAATATTATTTATAATACCTAGGTCTCGCCTAGGCACCATTGCTTGTATAGGATCAATTGTCGATGCATTGTCTTGACACTTTGACAATAGTGATGATAAATATATAATCCAAAAAAAGCTTTACAGTAACCAAAAAAAATTAGCTTTCTTGCCTTTTCTTTAGTTCTCCAACTCTAATCACTCTTTTTCTTAAAAGGAATAGAGATGAACAATTTTTGACGAACCACTTGCTGCAAAATATAATCCACCAAATGGAAAAGGCTTACAAATACACTCAAGCCACATACATGATTGTTATGACAATTTGTTTGACATTCTCTCCAAACTTTGACCTAGAGCACCTATTATTATGAAATTGCTACCATTATATGAAGCCCTTCTATGTGCATTTTTGTGTTATTGTAAGTTAATTGAAAATATTTTCTACGAACTAGTTATTATGTTTCATATTCCTTAAATCTCTGTCGTGGTGCTTTAATTCCCCTTCGCACATTAAAATCTTTATAGTCAAAATCTTCAAATCTTTACACTATTGTACTCAACTTATTGATTGGTTCTATATTGAACAATAAAAGATAAGAACATACTCATAGATGATATAACGTTAATTTATGAAACAATAAAAGGAGTAAATCCAAAATTATAGGTTTGAAGAGAGACTTTCAAATGTAAAGGATTCAAGATTAATAAGACCGACTATGATTGAATCCACTAAATGTAATCTTAATTAATGGCAGTAGAAATATAGATGGAGACATGGTAAAGATTTAAAACCAAAAGATACTAAAGAGTGAAAAAGTTTAGGTGTCTGAGATTAATTAATTATTTAGTGAGAGGGTGATAGAATGTAATGTAACTTATTTTATTTAATTTGAAAGATAAGTTTTATATGAGATTGTCAGGTCATTCATCCTTCATGGAATAAATATTGTTTGGCATTTGTAAGGAAAATATGTTGACAAATATTGAAAGATAAATTAGAAACAAACATATTCATGAATTGGTATGAGTAGACACGAAGAGTAACTTTTTAACTGTTCATGATAATGTTTGGCAAAGGAAACAAATTAATATGAACAAATATATTTAAGAAAGATATGAATGCTAGTACTATAAATAATGTCGATTAGCTCTTAATAAAGTAGAGTGGAGGAAGTGATTCAATTAGTCAACCCCATTTGGCTAGGAAAAGCATTTGGAAATAGAGCTAAAGATAAATCAAATAATGAGACTGAAACATTTGAGTAGAGGCTAGCAGATTTGCATAATAGTTTTTTTATCTTTATTTTTGTTAAAAAAAGGTGGCCTTTTAGGATTAAACAACTCTTACCAGATTTATAATAGTTTTGTGTAGTAGCCAATTTAATTTATTTCCAAGCAATCATGCTTGTAAAGAAAAACAAAAAATATAAAACGCAATACGACATTAATATTTAAAACTGCTAAAACATAAGAGTTAATTTTTGCAGTTCTTCATTTGCAATTTTCCTTCTATGTTTCACAAATGTATGGCCAACTTAGATTGTGGTTTTTCATAATTTGCTATCAAATGTATTTAGTTTTATTCTATCTAGTTTTTATCCAAATTAACTAAAGTTTGATACTATTAGAAGTACACAAACTTGAACTAATAAGAAAAGACTTGCATGGGCATATAAATAATGTCATTAAACTAATAATGTTTATACATGGACACAAAATCCTATATACATAGATGTATACGTATCAATAAGCTAATACCAATACATGAATCATGAGCGATGGGCATATACATGAATCATAGGAAAACACAAATATATGAATCATGTTTAAATGCAAATACATTAATTATATTTTATATGAACCAACATGTACAAACCAATCCTTGTGACAGTTGTTACTTGCTGTATTTTCTCATTTTTTTTTCTTGCATTGGCCACAGCATTTGAAATTCGAAGCCGAGAACAATGGAAAGAAGATTGAAGTTCTTGAAGTTTCACAACGGTGCTTAAACTACTCTTTGCCGATTTTTCAATGAGAAATTATTATTTAGATAGTTCTATATTTTGAACTTGGGTTCTCTCAGGAGGCTTCTTGGAGAAGGCTTGAGTTCATGTAGTATAGATGAGCTGCATGAGCTAGAAAAGCAATTGGAAAAAAGCTTAACTAACATAAGAGGGAGAAAGGTACGCACATTGAATAAATCATAGAAACTACATATTTCAGTCGTTGTTTAATTATGTTTTATTGGTTACGTTTTTTTGGAACAATTTGTGTCATCTTCCTTATTTCTCCAGAATCAGCTATATGAGGAGCACTTGGAGCAACTTAGAGACAAGGTAAAAACTTCATAGCCAACCAAAAACTTTGAAACATAAATTTTCTATGAGAACCTTTTTCTATTGCATTAGTGTTTTCCCATACATGTTAACTATTTTTTTTTTTTACGAAATTTAGGAGAGACTTCTTGCAGAAGAGCAATCACAGTTACTCGAGAAGGTAAGTCATTGATCTAATTTTTAGAGTGAAATTGGTCTAATTGTTGTGGTAAAAAAAATGGTATTATCACTTCCCTCTTCTACTTTAAAATCAACATTTATTTATAGCAGAGGCTTAAACTCTAACAAAATGGGCCAAATTTTTTCACCAATTATTCTTGTAAAGGTTATACCTCTAATTCAATTAGAGGGAGTAAATAGAAAAAATATTTACCAAAAAATTAATTTTCATCACCCCCAACTTTTGTTAAGAGGTTGCTAGTAGAATTAACAAACACACCTTAAATTCAATTTCATCAGATAGTTTCAATCCAATATTATACTAATGACCATAGATATTAGCTAGCTCATGAGTATGAATTCAAAAAGCAGCATCTCAAGTAATTTATTTGACAAAATTAAGTTAATGGGTAGACTTTGTGCATTGTTGTTTTCAGTGTGCATTACAACAGCCAGCTGAATTGATAGCAGTTGTCCCTTATGATAAAGTTATTGAAAGTTCTGGTGTGGAGATGAGATTGTTCATTTGAAGGCTTAAAAGAATGATATAGTTGTTTTATTTCACCAATGATGCATTCAGCTAGCAGTCTCCAACAAGGAAACACTTGATCCAAAATGGTTTCAATTGTAACCAATTCCTTCATTTGGTATATGTGATTTTAGTAAATAGTTGTATACGTGCAGAAAGAATCTCTCTAATAAATCTTTTGTATATGCTTTCTTGGGGCCCCTATTCTAATAACGAGATTCGTTGTAAAACCTATGAATATTTCTGTAGATATATAACACTTTATGAAAAATATATTTCCTCTTCATGTATTTAAGTTTCAACTTTCTTTTGTGTCTAATCATTTCTTAATCCAATTGGTTCACATAATTATGATTGTCAAAAGGTATATGCAATGTGCACTAGATGAACTTTTCAACCTTTCTATTTATATTATTAATTTGAAAGATCCACGAGGACATGGTAATTTTCTCAATTTATTGGACCATATATTAGTTTTATATATCATTTGTATTTCTTTCCTCAGCCATAATTCTTTTATCATCATGTTTTCATAAAGACGTGATACGGTCTACAATTTTTATCAGTTCATTTAAGAAAATTGCTTACAATTGGTATTAGGCCATCTTTTAAACCATGTTGTTAAGATTATATATATCTTATTTTTATGGTTTATATAAAATTTAACAACTAATAGATAAGGATTTAAATCAATTTGATTTCATACTTTCTTATGGTTTATTGAATGAGTTTGATTATCAATCATGTTGTTTATTTTATTTAAAAAGAAAATTACATTCATATTTTTAAATTTTATTTTTGTTGTAAGTTTTATTTAAATCATTTAGAAAATTTGTATAAGAAAGTTTATTGGGTTGTTATTCTTGTCAAAATTTAATGCATTTCATATAAAAGGCCAAGAAATTATTATTATAATTTTAATTTATCAGTATTTATTATGTTAATGCTATGATTTAATGTTGTTGTAGCTGATTGGTTATTACATATTCGAATTTTTAATGTTTGAAATCAATCAACCAAGAGATTTGATCCATTAATCATGAATTGACAAGTTTATGAAAATTTGTTAATTATTTTAGTTTATTTTATTGTAGAAACAATATAAAATCTAATTATAAGAAAATTCAAGTGAATTTTATGGATTTAAACGTAATACAACTAAAAGAAATCCTAACTAAAGAGATATAATGGATTTTATGAAATATTCAATGGTTTGATATCATACAACTTATTGAATTAAACTCTTCATTGAGAAAAAAAAAAGTTTTATTTGAAGTTTGAAATCCATGAAGATAGCTTATATTAAAATCTAATATAAAGTTTAATATTTTATGTCATGTTTTCCATATTTGTGTGGTGAAATTATTTGCATTGGAAATTAAAACTATTATTAACTTGACAAGCCATGTAGATGAACTACCCATGCCCATAGAGTCAAGCATACCAATGGAAAGAACATTGGCAGGAGTGATCCAATTGCCAAAGTTTAATATTCATCAAAATTCATATTAGTGAGAAGCATTAATTCAAGTTTTAATTCCTTAATGCGATAAAATCATAAAACAAAATCTATCTTCAAAGTATGATAGTATAAAAAGTGTGGAAGATCATATAACGGAAAACGGGAAACATAAATACTCAACTAATTAAAGAACTTAAAGATAAAGATTTCAAACTCATTCCAAATTCATTTCATACATAATTCCTTGCCTTCTGAATATGAGGCATTAAAGATATCTTATAACACACATGAAGAAAGGTCTATAAATGAAATATTAATTAACCATGGTAGTGTTTTTAATAAGAAAGGAGATTGAAATGGGAAAAGCTAACAAGTGTTCATCTATCCATTTAGGGAAAAAGGACATTAAATAAAAATGAAAGATGATCAATCCACATAAGAAAAGGAATGGGGAGGAGCCAATGAAGAAAAAGACGGCAAAGATATTGTTCCATTCATCATTTGCAAAAAGCAAGGAAATAACTTAAAATTTAGTATGTTATTAGTCCAATTATGTTAACATTCATCACCACACTTGATGGATTGATTCTTGCTCTACAATTCACATTGTTAATATCAACAATATCATGCAGGATTCTAAATGTATTAATATAAGACCACAAGAGACTCATCTGTTAACATTGAGTGTTATAAGGCCAAACTTATAATTAAAGAATTTACTCAAAATATTGATATAATTTACCACGAGACCTCTCTAATATCAAATAACAATTCCTTTAAATAGGATGAAGCCTCTACACTCATAACTAGTCAAGCCAATATTAACATATCCAACACACTAGATCAAATAGTTTGGTCCCTAGAATCCTTAGGTCAATATTCTTGTAAATCCCTATTCAATACATTGTCTGACACGCCTTCCAACCCAATATTCTCATTAGCCACATATATATAGAAGGTTCATGTCCCATCATCTAAAGTAAAGGTATTTGGATGACTACTGGCTTATAAGAGAATTAATACACTTATATCCTACAGAGGAGAATGCCTAGCTTATATATCTCCTCAATTTGGTGCTCTTTATGCGGACAAGATGGAGTAAGCATATATCATGTATTCTTCTTATGCAACTTTGCTAGGCGTATCTGGAGTTTTTGGAACGCTTTTTCAGGAGGCATATATCCTCACCCACGCACTATTAGTGAGGGACTATTTCTGTCACATATGGCCAATACATCTAGACAAATGAAAGGAGCGGGGTTGATTGCTACATATGGACTCTATGGTCTTTATGGAACGTAACAATAGAATATTAACTTAAGGGAGATGAACAACTGTGGGAGTACTCAATAAAGTTGGTAGCCATCTTGGGTGCTTGTTTAAGAGTGGAATCTAGAATTCACCCTTTAGGACTGGATGTTGAGATGAGATAGAGATGCCTTTAGTAAGAAAATGATTTGTAATGAGCTAATACGGGATAAGGAAGGTCATTGAGATTACAAATTAGTGTAGAGTTATGCTTGGTGCATGTTTGGTAGCCCATTTCAATTTAGAGCTAATGAGATATAAAAACGATATTTTCAAATGTGAGTATTTATGAAGAAGTATACATACTTCAACCTAAAAAAATTTACTTCAGATTCATACAATCAATTAATTTGCAAATTGAAGAAATCAACGATATTTTAAGTTTCATGCATGATGTTGTTATTTAATTTGATTTTTTAGAGAACACCGTTAATCAATGTTTGTTCATTAAGGTTATTGGGAGAAAATTCAGTTTTTAGTTATGCATGTTGATGATATTTCTCTTGCAAACAGTGACTTAGGTTGCTACCTGAAATAAAATAGTTACTTGCACCAAACTTTGATACAAAAGATTTAGGTGAAGCCTCTTATATCATAGACATACAGATTCACAAAGATAGATCTCAATGAATATCGAGATTATCTCAAAAGGTAAAGCTCCTGAGTTAGTCATATGAAATAGTATTAACTAAGTGTAGCATCTATGCTAAAGGGTGACAAATTTAATTTGAATCAATGTTGAGAAATGTTTTCGAACAAGAAAGAATGAAAGACATTTCTAATGCATCTACAATTAGTGGTGCAGTGTATGCATTATTTGCACAAGACCAAACATTATATTTGCAATTTGAATGTTACGTAATAGATACCAAAGCAATCTTGGTGTGACACACTAGTAGCTTGCAAAGGTCATGATGCACTTACAAAAATCCAAGGGTTATATGCTTACATTTAAATATTTTGACTAATTGAAAGTAGTTAGAGATTTTTCTAGTTGTCTTTACTTCAGAAAGTCTACTTTAAGATATATCTTCTTGTATGTAAGAGGTGCTATGTCGTCAACAAGGGTTGGCTTAGTTAATTCAGAGATTCAACTCCTCGCAATAGGTGAGGATTTGAATCCTGCGCCAACTGTCCTTATTCTTAAAATTAAAAGGTGTCTTTCGTTGGTGGGCGAACTGTAAGTACTATTATAAACCCTCTTTGAGGCCTGTGACATGCCTGACCCTGGACTGTGGTAGCCTCTTCTCACTTAAACTTTTACAGAAAATAAAAAGAGGTGCTATATCTTAGGAGTGAAACAAAAATCGTTATATCCATTATGGAGACAAAAGTTACGACGTACTATGAAGCTACATCAGGGGCATTACGATTCAAGAACCTTATCAGTAGGATTAAAGTTATTTACTCTATATCTAAGTCTAGTAAATATCTATCTTGGTTTTGAGAACATAAAGTATTTATTAAAGATAGATTGTCTAATTGGACATTGAGTTGGACCTTGAATATCTTGTAAGGATCTCTTCATAAAGTTAAATTTACTTCATAAAGTGGTAATTTGAGGGAATTTACTTTAATACATGGATGGAAATGCTTCTTGGTTTAAGAATAACCATCTAATTCATGATTAGAACTCTCTAATTGATTTTGAAGTATGTCACCCATGGATAATTAAGATGGGCTAAACGGCCATATGTGAGTTTTCTGTCTTCATTATCTAATAAGTTGCTTTTCAAGAAATTGTCACAAGCAATGTGAGAGAATGCTAACATGTCTCCATAGACATATGATATGGCCTATATATGTGCCACATTATTTTCTCAAACGTGACATGTAAACAACCCCATGAAGGGAACATGAGTTACAGATAAGAGAATTGTTCACCATTTTATGAGATTTTGGTTGGTGAGAGCGAGTACTAGGATATATATATATATATATATTTAAAATATTAACACAAAGTCAGAAAATATTAGTACAGAATCAAAAAAAGCCAGAACCCCTCCCCGGCCAAGAAGAAGGAAAACACAATATTAATAAACTCATCACAAATAAAGCACAATATAATTTTGGAAGAGAAGGGCAACTTAACTCCTTAGATTGTTGCACTTTTGTTCTAAAAAAAATGATTATTTTTTATTTATTTTCCTATATAAGTAGATAAAAATGCATATAAAGGTTGGTTGACCCTATAATCAGACAGCACATTATACATCACTCACATCTAAAAAATACTCCACCGCACCTATGTCGAGACCGAAGCTTAAAGTACCTCCTTCAATAATACCCGAGATATAGAATTGCCTTCCTCATCAAAGGCCACTTATGTAACTCAAACCATGGCTTTGCCTAGAGCATTGCGGTCACCTTAATTATCATAATTTTGATATTGCAACTACTTTAACCGAATATGGCAGTTCTAATGACAACATAATTCAATTTCCAATTAACCATAATTAGATATAGAACAAACAAAGTTGATTATAGAATAAATAAATTATGTTGAGACTTGCTAATAGCACAAATAAAGTTGGATTCAAGATACCTTCCTTCCATGTTATCTACAACTAAGGTTTGCTAAAGGTTATTTAGCATTGACATGAACCAGTAGCTGTAGTCACTTTCTTTGTGGCTTTGCTTTTTGAGTCCTACTTAGATTTAAAGCTCCAGCCAACCTTCAAGTAACACACCCACATGGATTTCTGTTCCAGGAATTCTTAAAATTCTCAAAATTGTTCTTTCCTACTGTTGTTTTCATCATAAATACTCTACAAAAAATAAATGAGATGATGCATGAACTGAGAAAGCACTGATGAGGACATTTTCTGTGTACAAAATGCTCAATGCATTATTTCTGAAGTAGCCTCTTGAAGTTTCTTCTTTAGTGATTTGAAACTTCTTTGGCTGTTCTTGGTCCAGTGGAAGGATGTGCTTCTTTTAAGTAGATCAGACATAAGAGTTGAACCTACGGTTGAATCTAATGGGCTATCTTCATACTCTGCATCAAGAACAGAAAAAATCAGTAAACCATTTTTGCGTGAGTAATCATCGACTGTGCCACAAATTAGTAACTGCGGATCAACATAATATGCATCAATATTCTTATCAAAAAATAAAACTGAAATATGACTATTTTCTGATGCAGATACAAGTATCTTACACAATTCATGCTGACCAAACATCTACAAATGTCAGTTTATATGTAATTGTTATCCAAAATAATCAGCTTCTTCTAGAATTTGTATCCGTTCCTAATTTATAAGAGACTCCGCAGTAATTATTCCCACAAATTTCCTACAGTAGTTGTTAGGGAGTCCCAAATAGAAATAAACAAGCAGAAAAATACGAATATATTATCTAGAATCATCCACAATGCATCTGGTAGCTCTACTTGATAAATGGTTCTAAGTTTTCTACGGGAAACATAAAAGAAGTTCCAGATAAATCATCTTACTACAATTGTCATAATTTGCATACTGCATGCATATAAACTTTTGAGTACTGCCTTACATCAAATGAAGTTATGGTAAAGTAACAGAGATACTAAGAAGAAAGTGCTAATCAAGTTGGAGAAAAAAATGTTCACCTGAAGACCTTGGAAGCTGGTAATGCCTCTTTAAAAATTTGGAGGCTTCGATATCTTTTTTATGGCATAATACTCGGAGCAAGGTGTAAGCATCTTCCACAAACCAGTCATCAAGTTTTCTTGTATCTGATATTGTAGAGATATGTTCACTTGCACTCATAAGCATTCCAATCAGAGTTTCAGTCTGTCAAAAAAAAGGCATATGAACCACATTATATCACCTATTATACTGTAGTAACTAGTACACTAGTAGGAAACCATGATTCACAGAACCTGAAGGGAATATAATTGTAAAATTTGTTGTGGTAATTGTGCTTCATAGTCAACCACTGCAGGAGGAAGGCCTTCACCATCTGCTACAAAGAACTCCTACAAATATATATATATATATATATATATATATATATATATATATATATATATATATATATATATAAGTCAAATTCATTTCTCATCATTTTAGGGCAGATAATTCTTTGAAAACCAATACACAAGTGTTCCTTTAAACAGTGGGAGAATCTAGTTGAAAGTTGCAATTTTGAAGGGTATTATAAAGGATAACACAGGATTGAGAATGAATGAATACGTCTAAGCTTCTAAGCGAACTTAGTACTCAAAGCATGAGGATTGATGATAACAAACACCTAGCACGATACAGATTAAAACAGCAACATCCATGAGGCAGAACTAAATAATGACGCTAATTTTTTGATGTAATGTCGACACATCTCCTCTCTCCACATCCCTCTCTTACTCTAGTTTCTTTTCTCAACGAGAGATCTCTCCATTCTCTCTCTACTTTCTCTTAATCTCTCCTTACATAAAAAATTAGGAAGCGTTAAATATGCACAGTCTAGAATAAAAACTTAGTACGGTGCAAGCAGCTACCATAATAGTAAAACAAGGTTCCTGAAGACCATGAAAAACTTTTATCTAATGGGAAAATCTCTATATGGAAATCAAGCCTGTACTGGCTGGCTGTTCCTCACTAAGGCGAGGGAAGCATCCACAACTCGAGCGTGGGGAACTATAAGGCTCGAAAGACCTCTCTAACTACGTCGGGTGTTGCGAGCTATTAAAATTTAAACATATAATGATTATAAACATAGTTCTTCAATTATTATTTTATATTTTAATTTTATCAAATTCATAACTTAATTTTAATATTTTATAAATTATTTTAAAAATATCCATTCAATTTTTTAAAATACTCATGCATTTTTTAGAAAATAGTAATGTAAATCTTCTAAAAATGAATTGACATATTATCTATACTATTATAATTAATATTTTTTGAACTTTTCACCGCATGGCCATTTTTGCATTTCTTACACATTTGCCCTTTCTTTTGTTTTATGCAAGAAATTTGATATTAAATTAATGAGGGTGATTTAGTCATCTAACATCTTTTCTAGAAATTTATATCTATATCATTATAATAGAAATACTTAAGAATTTCCATGGTGAAGCCTTTTTTTATTATTTCCCATATGGAAAATATTATTTGAAATCTCGTGATTCACAGAAAATCTACAAAGATAAGGAAATGATTTATTATAATTTGTACAAGAAGAGGAAATAATTTAAATATTATCCACTGATAGATCCCATGATTAAGTATTCATAATAAAAGGAAACTATTCAAAAATTCAAATAATATTTTTCATTCAGAATTATTTTTTTATTATACAACGAACAAGCACGTACATTGCATGTGATATGATCTTTTTTTTTTATTAAAGATATATATATATATATATATATATATATTGATAACTAAGTGGTGGTATCCAGGCTTTGCCTGACTAATCCACCACTTAGGCCCCTGTTTGCTCGAGCGGGAGACGCCCCCAGTGGCCAACGCAAGGTGGGGAGTCGAACTCATGATCTCGTTTCATGTGATGAGAGCTCCGAGCCACTCAGCCAACCAAGCGTTGGTTAAATACAAAAATGAATTAAGGATAAAAATGAATTAATTCACATGCAATGCACGTGCGCATCTACTAGTCTTTTTATAAATTATATTTGTAGTTTTGTACAAATTGCCCAGAATTGCGTGGGTTTAAAAAATTGCATTAATACTTATTGTGAATTGATGATTTCAGCAGCATAGTACCATCCAAGTAATTGTCATGAATACTTGAAATATTTTAAGAGGTAAATAATACTGATTGGCAATGGATTTAGTTCCCACATGAATGAAGGCGCTCTAATCTGAAAGATTTTAACTCCATTTCTGTTAAGCTTTATTTACCTACCTCTGTATGCAGCTAGTCATATGCCTGGATGTAAGAAAGACCCTATTATAGCCATGTATATTTCATTTCTTAATATGAACCATAGCCTAACTATATTAAAGCCTAGAATATCCCTAGTAAAACAGGGATAGGGCATGAGACAGTGCATGAGGGATATGAATTTACAGGTAGGAATGGTGCTGAAATTGGTATGCTAGATTTGCAGTAGCATTTGATCTTATGATACAAAACCAATTAAAATTGAAAATGGTTTGAACACAAAGAAAGATCATTAGATGTGCCCGTTAGGAAGAACGATATATTAACTATTAATAATAGTAATAGTAAACGAAGAAGACATAAAATAGTATGGACACATATTAATGACGTATATGACTGCTGTTATATACATGAAGAGTTGCCCCTTGACAGAGCAAAGTGAAAGAAGTGGATTCAAGTACCTAACCTTACATAAGTGCAAGGCTTTGTTGAGTTCAGTTCAATGTATAACTTCAAGCTATAAAAACATGTGATACTCTTAAAACTTAAAGATGTTTTGTAAATTTGATTCTAGAGGTAATGAGGTGTTTTAGTCATTATGACCAAAAACATCACTTTATTTGTTGGAATGAATCAAAGTAATATAGAACAAACTTTGGATGATAGACAATAGAAACTAGAGGAACTAAGCTACAAAGGCATTTTGGTCCTTTTTCTTATAACATTAACAATAATTACAATAGAGGAAGTAGAAGACCTTAAAGAACATGGATAGAGATAATAAAAGAAAACAAGGTAGCTTGATGCACGAAACTCTCACCTATGCGGGAACCAAGGTGGGGCCAGGTCACTTTGGATCTATTGTACCATACACGACCATAACCTACATCATAGGAGGATATTTTCATGATTTGCACTAGTGACCACCACGTCACATGGCAATAAATCTTACCGTTGCCCCAAGGCTCTCCTTCATGGATATAGATAATAAGAAAAGATATAACTATTTATAATATAACTATGGACTTGGCCTTAAATAGGATGGAGTAGAAGATTCCATATAGTTGGGAAAAGGCTTGATTGAGTTATAAGACTAACGAAATGAACTTTCCAAAAGTGGATAGCATATTGACTCTGGAATGATGAAAAATTTTAGGAATTAAGATTTCAAGATTTTCTAAAATTATCTCACATTTTATTTTAACCTTGATCCTTTAACTCTACGTGTTGAGATTTGATAAATCATATCAATAGAAGCAAGTTAATCCTGAAAGTTATGATTCACTTTAAGGCAATTTAAATCAGGCGTTTTCAAGGAGCCAAGGCGATGTTTAGGCGATTTGCCCTATCTAGACGAGGCGTAGCCTAGGTGAAGCCTAGACGTGGCCTAGGCGATAAGAAAAATATATATTTATAGGTCCATAGATAATTAATTAATTATTTACAGGTCCCCAGATAGTTCATATACAAAATTATATGTATCTAACTATATTCTATAATAAATGTTAAATTTTCATAAAATGATAAAAAACACTTCATATTAATTAAAATCATGTCTACAAAACATTAATTCATGCTGTAATACATATTATCCAAAAGGTTCAAAAGTACAAAACTAAAATATCTATCGCCGGAGGGTCGTCGACGGTTGCTGGAGATTTCAACTGCGTTTTTTGGTCGAAACAAATGGAAAGGATAGGCTTAGGGAGAGAAAGATTCGAGGGTTTACTATAGAAAGGGGGCGTTTATGTTTTTAAGCTTTGTTTTAAAATTAGAGAGACCCCCATAAACTTTTTAAATATTTGCACAAACCCCCACTGCCTGCCTCGCACAGAGCCTAGGTGTTTTCTCCCTAAAACACCTAGGCGTTGCCTTGAAAACACTGATTTAAATAGAAAAAAATAGATATGAAAGTTATATGTAAGCGATAAAACATTGAAAGGTAAAATTAAAAACGCAATTAATGAACTTGCGAACATATTTGAAAAATGGTAAGAGTAGCCCCAATTAGAGATAAAACAAGAGAAAACCAATTAAGGTGGTTTGGATAGACAACAAAAACCTTTGGATGTGTTAGTTAGGAAGAGTAACCTATTGACAATCCACAATAAAAATACAGGTGGAGGAAAACCTAAAATAATATAAACAAAGATAATTAAAAAAATATAACTACTCGCAAAATAAATGCAAACTTAGCCCTTGACAGAGCAGAGTGGAGACAGTGGATTCATGAAAAAGATTGAGCTCATGTAGTTGGAAAAAACCTTTGTTGAGTCGGTGAGCTGGTTATGATGGAAGTAATCATTGTTTCAAAAATCCATTGAGGCTTATGCCTTGAGGCCTGCCTCGCCTCGCCTCGAGGCTATTGAAAATTTCCATAAGGCTTAAGCCTCAATGGTACCCTCTCAAGGCTTGTACCTCATTTACATCAGGCTTGTGCCTTGAGACTTACTCGTCAAGTTTATGTGAGGTGGGGCTTAAGCCTCAATATATATGACCAAAAGCCTAAACCTAACTCGTTTTTTCTATTTACATTTTTTCCTAAAATATTTATTTAAATTGATACTAGAACAAACAAATTAGTTCTTTTTTTATTTTAAAGTTCTAATATTAATTATTTAGGAGAAATCAAAGTTTTAAAACTCCAAGCCTAAACTCTAAGCCGTTTTTCTATTTTCACTTTTCAATTTTCCGAAACATTTTAAATAATATTAGTATAAATATCCTAGTTTTCTTTCTTAAAATTCTAATGTCAATTATTAGGAAAGATCAAAGTTTTGAAACTCGCCTAAACTTCTTGTAGGCTACATAAACATCACAAAGCGAGCTTCTAATGCCAAATGTTTCTATAAGTTTATTGTAAGGACCATCATAAAATATAGTTAAAAAAAGTTATAAACTTAAAAAAGTTGCTAGAGAATGTGACTAAGAAGTGGTAGAACCTAATTTCATTACATTCTATTTGTTAGGGATCTACTAATCTCTTTCTCTTGACATTTTTTTTTTAAAAGAAACTAATAAGTATTGTATGTATGTAGGTAAAAGAGTGAAAAAAAGAAATACACCCCTAGGCAGATACAAAATTGCCCCATCCCCTAATCCAATCACCTACCCCATAGCCTTTGGATAAACTACTGTTAGGTACCCAAAATGAGGTTAAAAGGTGAGAAGACTCCCACACTTTAGAAGCCGATAGAAACTCATCGTGAAACACCCTATTATTCCTCTTTCCTTCCATAATGACCATAGAACTGCCAAGTATACCACCTTCCAATGATCTCTCCATGAAGACTGAACGTTATTCATATAGGGAAAAATGTTTATGCCATCCTCCACAACTTCAATGTTACTCATAACAAGGAAGTGGAACCGCCATCTACTCCATACCTCGTTAGCGAAAGGACACCGCCAACATATGTGTTGAACAGATTCGGAGTCCTACCTACAAAGATAACACCACTGTAGGGATAAGCACATATATGGGAAGCTTTTTTGCAATATGTCCCTTGTGTTCCATCTTCCTATGAGAAGCTACCCATCCCGAGAATTTAACCTTTGATGGCACATGAGCATTCCAAATAGAGTTATAGTTAGGGAAAGGCGGAACATAAGGCTGGTCAAGAAGGGAAGAGTGGAAGGATTTGGTGGTGAAAAGCCCAGAGGAATCCCAAGGCCACGAGATCCTATCAGGCTCCTCGGATTCTCTTGACATTTAAAAACGTAAAAAAATTTGGACTTCTAATGTGTGCTCATTAAGTTTTTAATAGTGTTTGACTATTTATAATAATTAAAGCAATTGATGTATAAAGTTTGTGTCTTGAATGCTTGACATTGTTGTGTAATAAGGTAAACATACATAGAAATAGCTCAAGTTTGTATATATTTCATATTTCTCTAGTTATTAATGATATTTGAATTTTTAGAATTAATGAAGATTTTTTATGTATTTTTTTTTATAGAAATGTGAGGCTTACGCCTCATACTGCCTTGAGGCTTAAGCCTCACTTCACAAAGTGAAATCGTTTTACTTATGCCTCACAAGTTTTGAATCCTTGAAAATAACACACAAAAATAAACAAAGGGCCAAGGATTGAAATTCTTAATTTGCACTAAAATTCGATCATTTAAGGATGATCTTATGAAGGTGAGAGGGCCAAGGCACCTGGCCGGATGGTATGACTATGTCCTTCCAAAGTTGTTGGGACATTATTAAGGATGATCTTATGAAGGTGCTAGTGGAATTTTTTCACGATGGGACCATTAACGGTAGCACTAATGAAACATACATTTGCCTCATTCCCAAAAAGACCGTGTCAAGGGGGGTTGCTGACTTTAGGCCTATTAGCCTTACAACATGTCTATAAGATTATTGCAAAGGTTTTGGCGAATAGGTTGAAGGGTGAGTTGCAGGATTCAGTTTCTATAAATCAGATGGCATTCGTTCAGGGTCGTCAAATCGTGGATGTTGTACTTGTCGCTAATGAACTGGTGGAGGACTACAAATCTATGAAGAAGGAAGGGGTGGTGTTTAAGCTCGACTTTGCTAAAACATACGACATGGTCAATTGGGATTTCCTGGACTATGTGTTGAAAATGAAGGGGTTTGGAACAAGGTGGAGAAAGTGGATTCAAGGATGTCTACATTCTATATCTTATTCGGTTTTTGTCAATGGGCATCCTCGTGGCAAGATTGTGGGTGAAAAGGGATTAAGGCAGGGTGATCCTCTTTCTCATTTTCTGTTTACTTTGGTGGTGGATGTGCTAGGAAGAATGTTGGATAGGGCTCAAGAGGTTGGTTTGATCACTGGTTTTAGGGTCGGGGGTGAGAATGTGGAGGTTACCCATCTTCAGTTTGCAGATGATACGTTGCTTTTTTTGGATGGTCATGATAGTTGCCTAAGTAATGCATCTATGGTTGTAGAGTGCTTTTGTTGGCTGTCAAGCATGGTTGTTAATATGGCCAAGAGCCAAATGGCAGGTATAAACGTTTGTCAAAGTTGGTTGGGAGAGATGGCCAACCTAATTGGATGCTCCACTTGTGTGGATGGTCGATGAAATGCTTGGGAATGCCATTGGGCGGGAATCCTTCTAAGATGGATTTCTGGGACTCGGTTATTTCTAAGGTAGCCAGAAGACTAGATGGACGGAAAAGGATCTTTCTATCTAAAGGAGGAAGGCTTACTTTGATAAAGTCTGTTCTGGATGCTTTGCCTACCTACTATTTGTTAGTTTTTCGGGTTCCAATGAAGGTGGCAGATCGCATTAGGAAAATTGATGAGGGATTTCCAATGGGATAATGATGATAAAGCACATGGATCTCATCATGTGGCATGGAGCATTGTTCAAAGGAAGCTCGAGCAAGGAAGACTAGGTATTGGACATATAGCACTTCGAAACAAGGCACTGGTTGGGAAATGGTTATGGTGATTTCCTCGGGAGAGGGATCACTTATGGGGGAAGGTTGTTAGCAGCAGGCATGGACTCTGGGATAACCAAAGGGATGTTGGGATAGCCAATCGAGCCACTTTTAGAAGCCCATGGAAATTCATTTATTCTGTATACCTTGTTTTCTCTCCTTTGGTTAGGCTTAAACTTGGAAGGGGGGATTTGATCTGTTTCTAGGAGGATTCATGGTGCGGGGGCGATTCTTTCCAAACACGTTTCCCTAACCTTTATCACTGTTCTTCATTCCACAATAGACCTGTTATGGATTTTGTTAGAAATCCAGGGGAACCTGTATTGTCTTGGGATTTACATCTGGGGAGGAACATCTCCCCTAGGGACGTGGATGATGTTTTGTCTTTAGTTGGGTTGCTAGATGGATGCCATTTGTCTGGGGATAGTGATAGAATCTCTTGGCCTTGGGATTCCTCCGGGATGTTCACTACCAAATCCTTCCAATCATCCATCCTCAATGAGCCTTTTGTTCATCCTTTCCCTAACCATAACCATATTTGGAAAGCTAAAGTGCCACCAAAGGTTAAATTTTTGGGGTGGGAAGCTTCTCATGGGAGGAAGAACACTGGGGACCGATTGCAAAAGCGGTTCCAATATATGTGCTTGTCTCCATATTGGTGTTTCTTGTGTAGACAGGAGGTTGAGTCGATGATACATACATGTGGGTGATGCCCTTTCGCTAGAGAGGTTTGGAGTAGGTGGCGGCTCCACTTTCCTGTTACGAGTGATGATGTGGTCGACGAGGATGGTATAAATATCTTTCCCTTTTTGAACAATGTTTGTTCCTCATGGAATGACCACTGGACAGTGGTATGTATGACAGTGTTATGGTCCTTATGGAAGAAGCGGAACAAACGCGTGTTTCTCGATGAGTTTTCTTCGGTTGCTAAAGTTTGGGAGACTTCTCATCTTTTAGCCTCTTTTTGGGTAGTGAATAGTAATTTATCAAAAGGTATAGGTTGGGTGATTGGCTTAGGGGTTGAGGCAACTTTGTATCCGAGTAGGGGTTATGCTCGTGTCTTTCTTGGTCTTGTACAGTTAGTTTTTTTTCTTACACTATATATATTTAATACTTCTTAGTTTCTTTAAAAAAAAAAATCAAAATTAATTCGGGGAAGTTCAATTTGACATGGAAACTCATTATAAAGTTTTACATGGTAGAGAAGTATAAAACAATTCTACTTAAATGTTGTAAATATCTATGTTTCTTATAACCATGTTGAAACATACATAATTATATACTTAAAACTCATTAAATTATGATATATATTGGCTTAAAGTAAAATTTATAATCTCTATATTACTTGATGCATATCGTACGAGTAACCAACTATTTTATGACAACACACAACTGTTCCAAAATATCCTACTCAAATGTAGCTAATTGTTGTCTTTTAACGAATGTTGTATTAATGTTTCTACACTTCCAAGACATGCACAAAGATATTTCAAATGTAAAAATTATTCAAGTACTAATATTTTTGAGCAACTAAAAATATAATTCTAAATCAAAACATCAACTATTTGTTCCAACTATTTTTTCCAATAGTCACGTTCACATACCTTCAATATATTTAGGTCCTCTTGCATCATTTCAACATCTAAGTCAGAAAACACCCGAGATGGACCTCCATCCAGTAAAACCCAAACATAGCCATCCTATATAGCAGGAAACATCCAAAGTATACCACTTAAAAGAACACAAGAAAAAAATATAAATAAAAAAAGCTAACATTGGGTACATTAGATCAGGAAGGCGAGTACCAATGATGCTCGATAGATGCTCAAAACGACGAGATCTCGAAGAGTATCACTAATAACTGAACATGTGTGATCAAGAACCTACAATATCCCCTCCGCAAGATTAAAATATATTAAGAAACACTAAAAGGTCAATAGATTCAATCTCAAAGTTGTTCCAATTATTTTCAAAATGTAAAACATGGAGGAAAAAAAGGAATCTTCTCACTGGCGTACAGTATCTATTTGAGGAAGACTACTTTCCAAGCGAGTACTTTCAAAATTGCCTCGATATAAATGAAACAAATATGATTGTCGCAAATCCCAAAACACAATCCTTGCTCCTAAAAAATGAATAATATGCACAAGTTAATGTCAATTCAAGGATCAACATGAAGTAAATTGAAACATCCTTTTAAAATTCTGACTGTCAAAATGTAGCAATTAGACCAATTATCACATCAATCCTGTAATCGAGATACTTCAAGTGCAATATGATGTCATAATGAAAAAAGTATACATATACATGCACACACACACACATACACATACATATGCATATGTAGTTGCAAGTTGAACACCACAAAGGAATGAGCCCATTCAAACATTTCTTGACCTACACAAAGAGGATTTCATATGAAAAATTGTCCATCTAATACGTCAACCTTACTCCAAGCTCAGGAGTTGGCTCAAAAAATTCTCTCCTAATGTGAATGATGTAGGACATAGGATCAAGGAATGAAAATTCGGCGAATTTCGTCGAAATTCGCCGAAAAATTTCGAAATCTGAAGGAGCCGATTAATCTGGCGCATGTAAAAAAAAAAGTACAAAAAATCGACATAAAATCGACAAAAATCGACAAAAATCGACAAAAATCGCCGAAATCGACGAAATGTGTCGATTTTCTTCACGGGATGCACAGTTCGCGCGTCGTTTTCTTCACGGGATGCACAGTTCGCAGATTCATGTGTCGATTTTCTTCGCCATTATAAAAGAAGAAGAAGAAGAAGAGATTTTGGAAGAAGGAGTGAAAATAATACCTTCTTGCGCTGGCGGAGGAGAACCAACGACGGTGAGAGGAGAACCAGCGGCAGCGGCGGCAACGGCGGAGGGAGAGAGGAGAACCAACGGTAGCGGCGGACGAAGAGAGGAGAATCAGCGGCGGCGGAGGGAGGGAGGAGAAGCAGCGGCGGCGGAGGGAGGAGGGAGGAGAACCAGCGGCGAGAGGGGAAAACCAGCGAGTCAGCGACATTTTTTTAGGTTTGTTAATTTAATTCATCTCGTTGCAAACCTCACGTTAGATGCTTGGGCTCAAACAGGAAGACTTAATGAAAAGTCAATTAAATTATTGATATGTTTACTGTCTGTTATTATATAGGTAGGTTAATTAAAAGACTGATGCTCCTTTCTAACTTCTCCAATATACATTTCATAGGGTCAAGCAACGTTTTTTTCCCTTCTTCCAAAGTTGCCATGTGATGAGAAGCTTAAATCGATCATCTTGTCGGCTAAGCTTCTTTTTCCAGATCATTTCCTTCATCTTTTTCTATTATTTATTTATTTATTCTTCTTTTGTTAATAAAAAAAGTTGTACCTACTTGAATATTTTTTCTTCCTAGTGGTCAAGCCCTACTATAACATTATTTATTTATTCTTCTTTTGCTAATAAAAAAAAGTTGTACCTACTTGAATATTTTTTCTTCCTAGTGGTCAAGCCCTACTATAACATTATTTATTTATTCTTCTTTTGCTAATAAAAAAAAACATTATTTATTTATTCTTCTTTTGCTAATAAAAAAAAGTTGTACCTACTTGAATATTTTTTCTTCCTAGTGGTCAAGCCCTACTATAACATTATTTATTTATTCTTCTTTTGCTAATAAAAAAAAGTTGTACCTACTTGAATATTTTTTCTTCCTAGTGGTCAAGCCCTACTATGACATTATTTATTTATTCTTCTTTTGCTAATAAAAAAAAGTTGTACCTACTTTGAAGAATCGGCCAGCCTGGTTTTTTTTTAACATACATCCATGATCCATCCATTAATAGTCTTAATCAAGTAACTCTTAGTCCTTTTCCTTTTGATTGCAGTCCTTTTAAAGTACTTAAACGGTATATATATATATATATATATATATATATATATATATATATATATATATATATATATAGAAGTAAAAAATGATCAAAGATTTCATCCATCAAATGCTAGCTTTATATACATATCTATCATCTATATATGTTATCACCCCATCCGAATCCAGCTGATCGACATCATCACTTCATTTAACTTGTTCTAAATTAATATTATACATCTTATTACACATCTTATAAAAATAAATATACCAGTAAAATAAACAAAATAGTTTAATAAGATTAATACCAATAATGTCATATTAACATCCTTAATATTAATGTTACCTTAATAAAATACTTACATTAAAAAATTTAAAAATTATTTTTATAATGTTGTTTCTAATAGTGTTAATATCTATTAACATGTTTTATATTAATATTCATAGTATGCGCGATGCGCATAAACATTGTTAAAGTAAAAATACATGTTTCAAATGATTATATTTATACTTTTATGTCTTGTTTCCATCATTTCTAATAGTAATTATGCATATTTTAGCATTTGTATACAAATTCGTTAAACTTCTCTAAGTTGGCGAATTTTTACAAAAATTCTCCACGTCGAATTAAACTTCTCCGAATTAATTCTGATTTTTGAAGGTCGAAGTTTATGGCGAAATCGAATTTTCGTTCCTTGCATAGGATAATGTTTAGGAAAGTTCTAAAAATTTAATTTTTAGTTTCTTTTTATTTTTAGGCAAGTTTTTTGTTTTTAGAGGAGTTTCTATTTTGGTAAAATTATATTTTAATGGTAGTTTTAGATGTTTTTAATTTTTTTTTAATTATTCAATGTGATAAGAAAGTGCCTGGACAGAGTTATAATAGCATTAGAAAGTTTCTATATCGTTATAGATGGCTTAGGAAACTCATTTTTTAAGTGTTTTAAGAAGTTTCGAAGTTGTTTCAAGGGATAAATTTATATAGAGAGCTCCAATTACGAAAATTAAACATACAATCAATTCAATCATCAATTATTATTCTCTTTGTAAGCAAATTTTGCTTCTTAGTGCTCTATTTTTCTATTTTTCTCAAGTCCATTGATTCAAATATGCTTTCGATATGTTAAATGGTATTAGAGCCTCGATTGAGAGCTTGTTACTTTCATCATCATGGTTGACGATGATGGTGAGCATCGTGCCTTCATTATTTGCAATTTGTTATCTATACCTCAACATGAGGTTTCTACTAAACATAGCTTGTTTCGTACTTCTTGTAAGGTCCACAATTATGATATCTCATCATTAATAGTGGTAGTGGTGAAAATATCATATCTGCCACAATGGCTGATGCTCTTAAGCTCCCTACTTAACCTCATCCTAAGCCGTACAATATTGGTTGGGTTGATGATGATTGTCGAAAGAAGGTGGACCTCCAATGTGTTGTCTCTTTCAAACTTGGTGCCTATCAAGATACAATAGTTCGTGATGTGGTTTCTATGAGAGCATGTCATTTGCTTCTTGGTCATCTATGGTTACGAGATATGGATGCCACTTATCGATGAAAGGAAAACACTTACTCATTCCACCAATGAAAAGTACTACAGGAAGAAGAAGGAAAGAGGAGACTTAACCGAACCATTCGAAGGCGATCAAGCACGTTTCAGCCATGTTGCAACCTTCCAACCTCCCTCCAAACCCTCCCATCTTGCTGCCTCCCGTTCCCCACATCCTCTTAATCTATCTTCAAGCCTCCACAACCCTACTACAACATTCCCAGATCTTCCTCAAAATTCCATAACCATAGATGATTCTATTTCAACATCTAATCTACACGTGTCAACTGCTGAAAATCATGAACATTCACAACAAATGCAACCAATTATCCCTCAACAACTCCCTTATTTGCATGCTCCCCCCTGCCATTCTACTCCCAACTATGATTTATGCTCTCAAGAACTTCTCTCGCACTCAAAATCATTCAAAAAAACAAGATTTAGCAACTTCTTTTGACTTTTTTTTATGAAGTTGATACTTATTCAACCTTCCAACCCATCTACAATATCTCCTATTATAAATTCCCTATTAGACATGGTCTCATGGTGGATCTATTACAATTTAATGGAGTTTTACATGTTGAAGATTTATTTGATTGGTTATTTTTAGTAGAACAATTATGCGATAAAAAGAACAAAGTTGAAGAAAAACGAGTGAAGCTGCTTGCACTCATGCTTATTGGTGCATCTTACTCATGGTGGATTCACTTGCAAAGAGATATACTTCACCAAGGTTTCTCCCTTACTTTGAATGTGAAGATATAGGCGTTTCTCCTTCTCAAGTGAACTCAAGGACGAGTTCTTCTCAAGGAAGGGGGATTGATGTAGAACGTAGGATAATGTTTAGGAAAGTTCTAAAATTTTAATTTTTAGTTTTTTTTTTTTAATTTTTAGGCAAGTATTTTTGTTTTTAGTGAAGTTTCTATTTTGGTAGAATTATATTTTAATGGTAGTTTTTTAGAGGTTTCTAAATTCGTTTTTATTATTCAATGTGATTAGAAAGTGTCTAGATAGAATTGTAATAGCATTAGAAAGTTTCTATATTGTTATAGATAGCTTAGGAAACCTATTTTTTAAGTGTTTTAAGAAGTTCTAAGTTGTTTCAAGGGAGTTATCTGTATAAAAAGCTCCAATTATGAAAATTAAATGTACAATCAATTCAATCATCAATTATTATTCTCTTTGTAAGCAAATTATGCTTCTTAGTTCTCTATTTTTCTATTTTTCTCTTGAGTCCATTGATTCAAATACTCAATCAATGGATTCAAGAGAAAATTAGAAAAATAGAGAACTAAGAAGCATAATTTGCTTACAAAGAGAATAATAATTGATGATTGAATTGATTGTTTGTTTAATTTTTGTAATTGGAGCTTTTTATATAGATAACTCGCATGAAACAACTTAGAAAACTTGTTTTAAGAAGTTTCTAAGCTATCTATAACAATATAAAAACTTTCGAATGTTATTACAACTCTATTTAGACACTTTCTAATCACATTGAATAATAACAATGAATTTAGAAACCCCTAAAACTACCATCAAAATATAATTTTACCAAAATAGAAACTTCTCTAAAAAGAGAAAACTTGCCTAAAAATAAAAAGAAACTAAAAATTAAAATTTTAGAACTTTCCTAAACATTATCCTATGTCCTACATCAGTAAAGATCATCTCTATGTTTTTTTATTTTTTGATAAGATACGAAATGATATATTGAAGATAAAAGAAACAAACAAGGAAGAAGCCTAGGAAGACCAAGATGTTCTCCCAATAGTTTTAAGAATCTATTGAGGCTTACGCCTTGAGGCTATTGAAAACGGCCTCAAGGATTATGCCTCATGGCACCTACTAGACTTGTACTCCTCACTAACATGAGGTTTGCACCTCAAGACTTACACCTTAGGGCAATGTGAGTCTTAACCATGATCTTTTAAGAGTTTGGTTTTTAATTTTGTAGTGGCTTGCTCCTAGATCATATGTGGCTAGGTTGGTGTTCTACTTCCTCAATTTTTTAGCTCATTATCAAATTGCATTGCTTTTTTATCTTTTTAGGTGGGGTGTTAAAATCAGAAATGATGGTGGCTTAAGGAACTCTCTCAATGTTTTCTTGAGTTTCTCACTTATTTTAAATTTCTTTCTATCTTTACTTCTGTTTGTTATTTTTTGTTTGCTTTCTTGATTTTTCCACAATTGGCATACCCTCCTAAAATTGCAAAATTTACTAGCTTGCAATATTGGTCAATGAAATAAAAAATGGTTGATGGCATTAGAAAACTCTTTTGCTTGTTGTTGGAGAAATTTCAAAAAAAAATGTTGGGTTCTTTGTCGAATTTCGTAACATTTTGTGCCATTTCTTTTTTTTTTTGCTAATTGGAAAAATAATCTTTTATTGAACTTTGTACTGACGCTTTGCATTTTCAAAATTACCTACACTCTTTAATTGGTCAAGTTGCACTTCAACAAAATTCACCAAAATCATAAGAATTTTGTCGATTTTTCATACCTTTCTCTTTGCTTTTAGCAATATTCTAGTGGTTCATAATAGGAAATGCCAAAAAGCATAAGCAACTTTAAATGAAATCTAAATTTTTTATTCTATTATAAGCAAGGTTTAAAAAAGTGTGAGGCATGGCGTAAGCCTCGAGGAGAAATGGGACGTGAGCCTCACATTTAATTTAAAAAATAAAAAAAATAAAAAATCATAAAAAAAATCTAAAAAATTACTAGTATCAATGGTAAATGAAGAAACATCTAAAATAAGTTGAAATATGAACTACTTTTATACATTTGTGGAGAACTTTAGTAATATCTCTTAATATATTATGTGTCTTAATTGTCATTAACATCATTAACAACTAATTGTGTACATATCATATGTTAAGCTTTCCGAATTTAAAATTAAAAGCAGCAACAATAGAAAGTTAGCAAGTAAATTGTAAAATTATAAGGTCTTTGCCACTTTGTAGTTAATATAAGATGGCTTAGAATAATCAGTCAAAAAGTATTTAGATTGATTTGGTTAGTGTTTATATTATTGTTAGTAAATCTCAAAATATATTGCTAGTACGAGGCGAAGCCAACATTGGCCTATTTAAGGAAAAAAAAAAAGCTTCAATTTGCTCCAATGAAAATTATGAAATAGAGTTGATTCTTAAAAATTAAAATATTTTTTCATAATCCAAAAAGTACAATCATAATTTTTTTTAAATAATTAAATATTATATGCAAAAATTGAGGCTTAAGCCTCATTCCGCCTCGAGGCGTACGATGCCTCGACAATGTGAGGCATAAGCCTCACAGTTTAACCTTGAGGCTTAAGCCTCAAGGCATTTTTTGAGCACCTCGCCTTGAGGAATTTTTTGAGTGCCTCGCCTCGAAGCGTACGCCTCGTTCGATTTTTAAAACAGAGATTATATGTGATAAATGTCTTAATTAAACTCACTGTCCAACCAAGGCTAAAAAGATTATAGATAATTTAATCACTAGCAAGGATAAAAAATTCAAACTTACACTAAACTTCAGCCCCCTTAAAATTTGGATTTAAATTAGGGAATCCCTATTCATCATGGAGAATTTTTGTAAAAATTCGACATTATGGAGAAGTACAAAGAATTCTATTTAAATTTGTACAAATCTATGGTTCTTTAGACATTGTTAAATAAACATAATTATATACTTTAATTCATTAATTATGAAACATGATCACTTAAGTAAGATTTACAAATTATATAAGCTCGTTTGTGAGTTTTATGCTTAATAAATATAGGAGATACATAGATAAATAACATATAGCTTATAAATTATATGTTCTTTTTTTAAAATTAGAGTTTTGCAAATCTTATTTTGCTTCTTTCTTTAGTGATTCTTTAGTTTTTATCTATTATGAATTTACACTTCGATCTCATATACTTTTATTCTTTAGGAACATCCTCCAACAAAACTTAAAGTTAGTATTGATTTTCTTTCTTTGTAATTGAAATTTAAAAATACTAAATGATTTTTTAAACTTTACAAATTATTTTGATAGTTTATCAAACTTCAATGCAAATTTTTTTAATAGTTTGATTATATTTCATTTGCAGTTCGATGATAAAAAAAAATTGACAAAATTCGATGAAAATCCAGAGAATTATGTCAAATTCTCATTCCACGATCATTAGACAAAATAACATTCTATTTGTAACTAATATTATGAATAAAAATGCCTAGATACATATGTTTGAGGGAACTCATAACGTAAACAAGAAGTTTACTCAATAGCTTTTTAATATAAGCCAGGAACTGTATAGAGGATTGAGTTGGATTGCTCACCAATGAAGTCGCAGAACTTGTTAATTGCATCAGATGCAGATTTCCTGATTCTATTGAAAATATTGAAAAGTCCATCAATAGATTTACAGCATGTTGGCAACCCCTCTTCCAAATGTCCCAGAAATTGCTCTTTTTCTGTATACAAAAAGAATCTTAAAGAGTAATGTTAAATTCAGTAATATCCAGCTTTCACCATAATTCATGATATATATTGCAAGGCAAAGCATATTATTTGGCAAGGTAAAGCATAATACTAACCATGTCGTTAAGCATCCAACAGAGTAGTTTTAAAATGGCCATATGGAAATAATCAACGGTCAACATAAACACCTCTCACTAATCTTTGTATTTAGGGAAAGACAACTAAAACATACACCATTAACATCAGTTACCATTCTTGAATTAATAGTCACTACTTCTACTTGATAAACCTTATCTTCAATTCTAACACTGACCAATGTCATTTGGATGCTGACATTACTAGGCCACGAGGATGGATGTGCATGGTAGAAATATAGGCATAATTCAAGCATTCAATTGCATTATGAAACATATAAAGAGAAATGTTAGAAAGAGAAGTATATTAACAGAGTTGTAGGATTAGAGAGAGAGAGAAGTGAAGAGGGACAATGGGCAGATAGCTGGATGAGTTCAATTAATGTGTTCAACCAATCAATAGAATGACCCTAAATAATTGCGACAAAGGAACTGAGAATTGGGTAGAAGGATGAAATAGTTGAGAATTTAGTATGTAAAACCCAACTCAACAAAGCCTTTTCCCAACTACATGCGTCAACTACATGAATTTGCTTCCTCCACTCCGCTCTATTCAGGGCTAAGTCAACATTTAAATTACAAATATTATATCTTTCTTAATTATTTTTGTTCATGTTATTTTCGGCTTTGGCTCTTCCTCTATCATTACCATGGATTGTTAAAAGATCACTCTTCCTAATTTAGAGCATCCAAAGGCCTTTGTTGTATGTGTCAAAACCACCTTAATCGATTTTCTCTTATTTTATCTTCAATTTGGGCTAATCCTACCATTTTTCATATATGTTCATTTCTAATTCTATCTTTTAATGTTTTCCACATATCCATCTTAACATGCACATTTTCATTACACTTGTTCACATGTTATTTCTTTATTGCCTAACATTTTATACATTCCAGTCATGAAACCTTCTCCAACTATATCATACTCATGCTTCGAAACGGTGAAACCATTCACCTTTGAGAAGATAAATGGTGTGGGATTACCGATTTCGTAACACTTTTTCCTACTTTGTACCAATGGTCATCTTGGCATAGTTACTCGATTTCTTCATTGTTGTCATTTTTAGTGAGGGATGCCCCTTCTTGGAAACTTCACCTTTGTAGGAATTTGACATGTAGGGAGGAAACTGAGGTAGGATCTTTGTTGGCCATATTAGGTGTCACATTTTGAGATGTGAGGATAGGTGTGTTTCACCTCTAGATCAATCAGGGGCTTTCATAACCAAATCTTTTTTTTCCATATCATTGATTGTTCCTACTAGACCATCCTTTCCCCAACATGCCATCATTCGGAAAAGCTCATGGGTAGCAAATTATAACCTTTCAAAAGGATATAGGCTTAAGGAATGGCTTATGGGTTGGTGTAATCTTATGAACAGTCATTAGGGGGCAGCAGTACCAAAAGTGTTTGTCCTCCATCAATGTCCCCCCTAACTTTTCTGAGTCCCCCTTTTACTTTCTATTGACATATATTTCATTTCTTCCCAAAAAAAAATGAAAGAAAAGCTTTCAATGGCTCAAGCTAGTCAATGATGAGAATTAAAATGCCACCATAAATTCCCAATTTGGTTGTTCTTTGAGGAACCCAACGGATATCTGTTGAAAAATATTCAGTCCCTCGTACAAATGATAGGTTTTTGCGAAATTATTTTGTACAACTATTTAATTTAAAGGAGATTTAGAGATAGTGCTTATTATTAGGTAAAACTGTGAAGTAAAGACTATATAAAGCAACCTCCTATAATGATTGAACTGCATGGTAGTTTTGGTATACATTTATTCACAACAATGATGCTAGCCTTCTATGGCTATTAGGAGTAGGCCCTATATGATAAGAACATCTCGTCAAGGGTTATAACACTTTGTAGCTTTTGCGAAATGCATTTCAAAATTTGAGTAAGCAAACTGAGATATTTGATGAACTATTTATTTATTATTTAAGAAACTATGAAGCCAGTCCTTCAAAATCAAATATTTTTTTTCCTACATATTTTATGGTTATAGATAAATGATCTATGAATGGTTAATAGTCATTTGAAATGCATGCATGTGCAAAATGAAAATTTTGTGCACTCACATAATTTGAGTACATTATGTTTTTTTTTTTTTTTTTTTGACTGGAAACATAGATAGATATTATATATAAGATAAACGAGTACAAAAAGGAGGGGATGAGTTATCCCACGAGAATTACAACGAAATCAGAATATTGTTCCAGTTCAAAGCCCAATCTCATTTGAGTACATTATGTAAAGAAGTAACATCTGGTATTTGAATATTTACTTGAAATAGATTTGTATGAAATAAAATGGCGATTCACATTAATTAGAGTTTATTTATGACATGGAATATTGAGCATTATGTGAAAATAATGCATCTTCTAAAATTTGTGTGGTTCAAATGAGATGTGATTAGTACTTGGATTTTTCTAATGAAGGCATTCACTGAGCCAGTTTTAGCGGCTATTTGACTGGAATGGTTTGTCCTGAACAACAATTAGATTGCAGTAGTACCAACTTTAATGTTCTGAACCAAAAAAAATGATGCATGACTTACCCCATTTCTCCTTAGCATATGGTCTAACAAGTGCCCAAGCTTTCCTAATTCCATCTTCTAGGGTATCAATTTGATTTTGAACGTACTGCAATTAAAAAAAATGACAATATGTAAAAAAATGTGTAATTCATAAAGTACTCCATAAAGCAAGCAAAAGCAAACATTCCCACAAAACAACATATGAATATAGAAAATGAATAGAGGCTATTTGCATTAACTATTAGTCATTCTGAGATTATTTACTTCTTGTGCTCCTGCAGTCATCCTTGTGTTTCTTTCTCTTTCAATATAAGCTCTTTCCCATTTCTTATCAACAAAAAAAAAAATTACTTTCTCTGCATAACCTTCAAAGATTCATACAGTAATTTTCGGATTGCTAAGGTCACAGAATCTGTCATTGGTCTCATTTGAAATCATGAAGAACATAAGAGCATGAATGTTCTAGGAGTCTGTACAAGGAAAGAAAAACAAAGATGGTTTGTTTATAAGGGATTTGGAGAGAAAAATAGATGTATTCAAATAATATTTATATAAAAGAACAACTTGTCTTCTTTTCTTCTTTAAAATCAGAAAAGAAAAAGTGTTTCCTTGTAAAATGTAAGAGTCAAAAGTCTTCAACAAATTCCTTAAGCAAAATTTCAGGCCTGCACAAGATTGCATCTATTGCTCCCAAACGCCAGTAATGGTTCTAGACAAAAGCCTTGAAAAACCTGGTAGTGATAGCTTGTTGGGTCTCTAGACTCTCTACCTAACAACTATAGCTTTTAAGCCAAGTGGTTATCTAAAGTGGTGTCAGAACTCGGGTTTTGTGAGAGGTCTTGGCTTCAAGTCTCTTTTGTTGGCATGTGCATATTCCCAGCTGCAATTTGGTATTTGTTATCCTCCAATCCCCCTTCTACCTTTCCACATGCAAGATGGGGCTACATGTGATGGAAATAGTACTGATACCCTGATATAAATTGTTGTGCCTCCCAACACCTATTAGGAGCAATAAATCCTGAATGCCCAAAGAGATGAATTTTTGAGAATCAATCCTGATTTTCCAATATCTATTTCTCAAAACATATTATTAGGAACATCAATCACAGTAACCCTAGATTAATTGCATCCTTCCAATGTTATCCATTCTGGTTTTTTTTCTTTTTTGGTTTCTTATAAAGGATTGGATCGTTTTGATTTGAATAAAGCATTTCTAATTATTCACTTTCGAATTTATGGAAAGAATTGTAATCAAAATCATGATTATAAGAGTTTAGGCAGTTTGGATGAGTCCAAAGGCTAAGATTTTTTATTCTTTAAAAATCTCAAAAATCGTCAGAGAAGTGATTATCTGTACAAAGGACACTGTGCATATTTCTCCCTTGAGAGATTTTACCAACTTAGAAAGTTCCCTTCTCCTTTTGATATCTAGATCCATGAGTGATTGTTTGATTCTTATTTTTAGTCTATTTTCTTTATAATCAGATTGTTAAAGATTCATCAAAAATATTCATATATGGTATTGTAGCAAGTAGCTAGATTTACAGTTTAAACACCATCCCTATAATCTTCATCAGAATGTTTATAATCAAATTTTAAGATTTGGATTTTCATTGTATTCTTTATCGAATCTCAAGTTTTGAATATTTTAGTCTATTTGCATCAATGCTTCAAAGATAATCTTCTCAATCAATTACTAAACATCCATTCATTAATTAATCAATTATGCATGAAAACAAAACCAAATAGGGTTATTAGGCTATGTTTGATATTTTTACTGTAACTCCTGTTAGAGATGAGAAATTCCGAGGTAGCATTTGAAGCATAGTCCAAAATCCAAATTCTATTGTCATGGATATCCTCAAACCTCTAGGGACAAAATCCAGGTTAGGAGCAGTACCAATGCTCATTCCTCTCAACTTACTCCTTTAGGAAAGGTCTCTACAACGAATCCTCTCTTGGATAGACCATATCCAAGTACAAGCCATCAAGAGTTGGACTTCTAAGGAATGTGAGTGGAATGATAGAATCTAGCTCTAATGTCATCCTCATCTTTCCTCATCTGATCCCTAATATGGAGAGTTTATAACTGATCAGTCAATAAATGATTGTGCATGATTCTGGAAATACCTGATTCTAATATGAGACCACTTGACCTTTTAGAGAGTCCAGTCAATAACACATGTTCATCCACGATAAGGCTGAAATGAACAAATAAAAATTCCAAAAAATGAAGGGGATGGCACTCACATGAAGGGTATTAAGTCTAACACAAAGTTTTGGGACCGTCAACTCATTCAGTTTATCAAGCACTTCATCTTCCAATACCATGCAGAAGATCGACTTCTTCTTGATGACAGGAATCATTGTCTCTTCATATCGTGTCAAAGCAGGAGCAGCAGGAAACAAATGACTCTTTTCAACTGCATTTTACAGGAAGCATAATCAATATCCACAGAAAGCTTGATGCTTTTGACAAAAAATAATGCATATTTGATTTGTTAGAAAAAGTTGAATTCTTAGATTTTTAGACCCATTATGAAATTCTGTGATGCAGAAAAGAGTGCCCCCAGAACAAGGAGTAGCATCATAAGGGAATAAAAGAAAAACGAACCCAAGTTTACTGGATATAAACATAAACACTGGGTTAATTTATGATAACTAATTAGACAATACTTAAGTTAATTCATTATGAGTAAAGAGATGAGGTACACCTATAGTAGTTGGACATAGAAGAATGCCTAGATAGATGCCAAGTGACTACAAACTTTGATGGAGAGTTTGTCAATATGACAAGTCTTGACAGGTTTGCACACAGAGCAATAGAATGTAATTAGGTAAACGAAAGACACTCCAGAGATTTTAATGAACCATTGTATCTTGTACCTAACTGGTTGACCATTTTCAACACATAGCCTTCTAAGCATTGAGAAATTATAGATAGCAGATATTTCAAATGCTTCACATCCATTGGAAGTTTTAAGCCAAATAGTTGATCCACTGCCTGCAAAATGAGATACAAATTAAAGCCACATCGAGCAAAGGAAACAGAGGACTGAAGGTGCAGCACACAAGTTGCAAACTAAAATTCCACCAAGAGATGGCTGAAGACAAATATCTGCTGTTATGCAAACGAACATCTGCAACTCATAAAAATATTGCCACAACAAATGCTCAGCATGAGATCACTTACTCAAAAATCTGTAGCAGCAAGCAATCCAAATTATCTGTGATGGGATGACAATGTGGAGTATGCTGATATATCTATGATGATTTATAGACAGTTCTAGGATAAGCAAATTAACCAGTTCATAAGAAACTTGCCTCCTCTATGATCCGAAATACTTCAATTATTGATGCTGCTTGCCTTTGATGATATGACAAGGGTTCCCAATCCTAAAGAAGGAACAAACAAGGCATGATGGCAAAAGTGACAAGTTAACTTCCGAAAGAATATACCAAACATTACAAAGAATATACAAATAGCTCAAACAAGTAGAATATACATGAATTAGATTGAATTTCAACAAAAACCATTCCAATAAAAAATGAGACATTTTAGCATTGGCATAACCTTAATTGCATGAAGTAAAACACGCTATATGCTGCCATATACTAACATCCCCTCATCTGAAGTTTTATAACTCATGAGACATAATCAAGGCAATTTGTGTAAACAAAAGTAAGGCACAAGCCTCAAAGCAATACAAGGTGTAAGCCTCACCTCATTATTAAAAAAAGAAAAAAAAATAGAAGAAGAAATACATACATACATAACTCACAAAAATTCTAAAAAAATACAAATATCGTCGTGAAGAGATATCTAAAATAAACAAAAAATGAAATGTTTTATGTGTTAAGCACTCGAATATATCAATGTTGTAATTCTCATAAACATTATTTAAAGTTAAATGTACAAATAACATAAGTTATCAAGCTTTCTAAATTTTAGGGTTTGAACTAACAATTAGAAAGTTATTAAACATGTTACAAAAACATTAGGTCTTTGCCACTTATCATTGTTTTTTTAGGAACATTTTTCAAAAGAAACTAATGCAAGTTGTTGTTAAAATCATTTGTTGAAAGCTTTTCACATGCTCGGTTGATAATTTTGTTATTATTAATAAACTTATTGATAATACTAATAGAGAGACTTTTCCATCAGGAGAGGAAAGCTAATGCAAGTTGTTGTTAAAATCATTAAGGAAGGATATTTAAAAAATAATAGAAAAACTAAAAAAGGGTCAAGGTCATTTTGTAAGCATACAGATCACTGCTCCTTGTGGAGCAAGTACTAAGGTGTACTCGTCATGACTATGATGCTTACCTTGGGGCTTAAACCTCAAGGAAAACTCTTGATGACTCGCCCTAAGGTGCATCTCAAGCAATTTTAAAACCACTACCCCATTCTCATTACCAATTAACTAAATATCAAGCTTCAAGTAATCAAAAATCAAGGACAATATATCATTCAAACCCTTGCTAGTCATCATGGAGACCCTAGCAACAAAGTACGATGAGAGCATTTTGTTCCTATTAATTCCTCCCTTCAAGATTTTACAATAGTTTGCTATTAAAAGTTTGAGCAGGAAGCAATAAATGCTTCACAATACAATAATTTAAAAATAAAAAATAAAAAAACAAAAAAACCCACAAACAAACAAACTTAGAGCTTTCGAAGTAACTTTTTACAAAATTCATTCCTATGGAGACCAGTTAGCATTGTTTGGAAACATTCCTAGAAATGTTTGTTGTAAAAAGTAAAATAATGAAAGACACAAAGATGTAACGTGGTTCAGCTCTATGGCCTATGTCCACGGGAGAGAGGAGGGAATTTCTTCTTATTCGTGATAATGTCTCAATGGAGGGCCACCATATATATAGACATACAGGGCTATGCACACATATAGCAATAATTACAATTTTAGTAACTGCTAAATAAAACAACTACTAAAATCATCATCTTTCCTAGAAGGAAATAAATCTCACAGATTTTGCTCTTCTCCGCAACACTCCCCTTCAAGCTGGTGAATAAAAGTTTACCACTCCCAGCTTGGACACACTTGCTTGAAATGCAATATGGTTTAACCCTTTAGTGAGCACATCGACGAGCTGATTATTCGTACACACATATGGAGTACAGATCAAACGACAATCAAGCTTCTCTTTAATGAAATTTCTATCAATCTCTATATGCTTGGTTCGATCATGTTGAACTAGGTTATGGGCAATGCTAATTGCAGACTTATTGTCACAATAGAGTCTCATAAGGCCATCCCAGTGTATCTTCAAATATGTCAAAATAATCTGCAACCATAATAGCTTACAAACCCCTTGTGCCATTGCTCGGAATTCTGCTTCGACACTAGATCTGGCCACTACATTCTGCTTTTTACTTCGCCATGTCACCAAATTCCCACCAAGAAACATACAATATCTAGTAGTTGATCTTCTGTCAACTACTGAACCAACATAATCTGCATCTGTATATGCTTCAAGAACCACTCCCGTGTGTCATTTAAATAATATGTCATGTCCTGGAATCCCTTTAAAATATTGTAAGACGCGGTTAGCTGCTTGCAAATGAATATCTTTAGGGTAGTGCATGAACCGACTTATTACACTTAAGGTCTTGTGTGAGAGAGATAGATAAGTGTCCCTACTAGTCTTTGATACATCTCCTTATTAACAGTCAACGCTTCTTCAGCTTCTCCAAGCTTGTGATTAGGATCAATAGGTGTATTCACTGGTTTGCATGCTAGCTTCCCTGTTTCTTTAAGAAGATCTGTAATGTACTTCTGTTGAGAAATAAAGATTCCCTATTTAGAGTGTGCCACTTCAATCCCTAGAAAGTATTTCAATCTCCCTAGTTCCTTGATCTCAAATTCTTTGGTCAAACACTGCTTCAAATTTTGTCTCTCGTTCCCATTGTTTCCTGTCATGATGATGTCATCAACATACACTAATAGAGCTGTAACTCCCCCTGAAGCCGAGTGCTTAATAAACAAAGTGTGATCTCCTTGGCAGATCCCAGTCATAATTAGCTGCCAATGACAAAAGAAGTCTCACAGTATTCATTTTTGCAACCGGAGCAAATGTCTCTTGATAGTCCACACCATACACCATATGTCTGAGTATATCCTTGGGTTACTAATCTTGCCTTGTAGAGCTCCAGGGACCCATCTGCTTTGTATTTTACTGTATAAACTCATTTGCATCCCACAAGTTTCTTTCTTGCAGGCAAGTCTACCAACTCCCAAGTATCATTTTTTCTCAAGGCTTCCATTTCCACATTCATGGCTTGTTTCCAATTTTCATCAAATAAAGCCTCAGACAAAGAAGTAGGGATTTGGATATAGTCCAAGCTAGTAAGAACGCACTTATGAGATGGAGAAAACTTTTCAAATGACACATGGGAAAGTGGACGTTTAGTGCATTCCATAGTTCTGTTTCCAATGGCAATAGGAAGGTTTAGATCAATGTTTGTTTCGGGTTGAGGTTCTGAAGGGTTTTGTGAGTAAGGGTCAGAGACTGTACCTTCATTTCCAAGAGTTGGTTCAAATTTTTGAACTTGCATAGGTTCAGAGACTGTAGCTTTCTTCCTTGCGTACACCTGTCCAATCATTCAATCCTCAAGAGCAGACGACTCAGGTTCAGGTTCCCCACTTTGGTTATCACTGGATTTTGAAGGTGCAGATGTAGATGGCTCAAGTGTGGAGGGAGATGGTATGGATGAGAGGTCAATGGAGAAGGGGTCATAGAGGAGAGAATCTCAATCCTTATCTTCCATGATGGAGTTCTCCTCCTGAAGAGAAGGAGCGGGAAAATAAGACTCACGTTCATTGAAAGTAACATCCGCTGAGACAAAGAATTTTTTAAACAGTGTAGACGGTGGATGGTAGCATTTGTACCCTTTTAATACCCCACAAAAACACACTTGAGAGCTCTTGAATCTAATTTCCCCTTATTTGGATGGTGAACATGGACAAAAGAAACACACCCGAAGATTTTAGGAATGAGATTGTTGGAGGTTTTGATGTTAGGATAAATTGTAATAACAATTCAATGCGACTCTTAAAACCAAGGACTCAAGAAGGTATTCGGTTGATAAGATGCGTCGGAGTTAGGACGGCTTCCCCCCAATAGAACTTAGGCACATTGTTATGGAACAAAAAGGCTCGGGTTGTATCAAGTAGGTGGTTGTTTTTCTTCTCAGCAACACAATTCTGTTGTGGGATGTGCACGCAAGATGATTCATGAATGATTGCTTCCTTTTGAAAGGAAGGGGTCAAGGTTTGATTAAAATAGTCCTTTGCATTGTCAGATCGAAATTTCTTGATTTTAGCTCTGAATTGATTTTGTACCATGTCGTGAAAGTTTGGGAGAACGAAGCTCACATCAGATTTTTGTTCGAGTAAAAATATCCAAGAGACTCTAGTACAATCATCAATGAAATATACAAACCAACGTGCTCCAGAAACATTAGGAATAGGACCCTAAATATCACTATGAATAAGATCAAAAGGAGTTGAACTTCTTTCATTGTGAACTAGGAAAGTCACACGCTTGTGTTTCGCCACTTCACACACCTCACAATGAAAATCGTCAACATCTAGTGTCTTAAACAGAGACGGAAACATGACCTTAAGGGATCTAAATGAGGGATGTCCAAGTCAACGGTGACGAAGCCATATTTTATCTTTAATGGAGAGATAGTGCTCAGAGAAAAATGATGAGTTATTCTTGATAAAATATACCGATGTCTCAAGGTAATACAACTCATTCTGTTCTTTAGCAAGTCCAATTGTCTTTCCCAACTTCTGGTCCTGAAATTCACAATAAGTAGGATAGAAAATCACTTTACAGCTTAGATCATGTGTTAACTTTTGTATAGAGAGAAGATTTGTGGATAGTTTCCGAACATGAAGTACATTTCTAAGTGTAAGTGTAGGGCTAATGTGAACATCTCCTATGCCTGCAACTGTGGTTAAAGACCCATCAGCTGTGGTTACTTTTCAACTGCTTGAACATTGATTATAGGTATGAAATATATGACAGGAATTAGTCATGTGATCAATAGCACCAGAATCTATAATCCAAGAGTTTGCAAAGGATTTATTGGAGACTTTGAATCCAATAGAAATAGGAGACTTACCTGAATGTGCCAATGAGTTGGTACCTGAGGGTTTTCCAATAGTGTCAAGTACAGTTCTCAATCTCTTGATCTCATCTTGATTGAATCCGACTTGCTTAAGAGAATGCTCTTCAATTGATTG
Organism: Paratinospora sagittata; assembly: GCA_035771175.1. Lineage (NCBI taxonomy): Eukaryota > Viridiplantae > Streptophyta > Magnoliopsida > Ranunculales > Menispermaceae > Paratinospora > Paratinospora sagittata. The sequence continues at coordinate 11,727,224 of CM069608.1, forward strand.
TACACTGGACATCATTCTTTTGGCTCACGTATCAGTGGAAGCAGCAACAACAATAATGATGCTTGGTCAGATTCCTCAATAACAGCGATGAAGGCCAAACAAGCCTCTCTTTGGCAATAAAGGCCAAGGATGGAGGCTAATGTTTCTTTTTTTTTTTGGAATCTGATTTTTGATCCTCTTCTTTTTTTAGATATAGGTGCTCAAGAAAAAAAAAAGAAGAAAGAAGGACGAAAGACGGAGTCGCGGGAGAGGAAGTGCAGCATCGACGATAGGGTACAGTGGAATCAGCAACGCAGCGACGGAGGGAAGTTTAGTAGCAGCGGCGGCAAGGGTATGACATTTTTTTGCAACGGCGACGATGTTTGTGGGCAGTGTTTGCCAAGACGAGAGAAGAAAAGAAAAGAAAAGAAAAGATAGGGTGGCTTCAGCAACAAGAGGATGGAGTTGCGACAACGATAAAGATGGCGAGCAATGGTGAGGACAACGATGAGTGTTTCGACAATGGAGGAACAACAACATCGAACGACTACAGAAATGGAGGAGATTTCGGCTATGGAGAAACAACAACAGCTGCACGAACGACTCGCCAAGAAGCAGCGACAGCAGCAAACTACAACGACAAGCAGCGTCGAACGGTGACGAAGATGAAGATGAAGATGAACGAGATCTGAGTCAATGGATGCGATCACAAACTGTAGTGGAGCGCACAATGATAGATAATGCGATTCCAGCGATGAAGGCGACAAAAATAATTTCAGTGATGAAGGCAGAAAGAAAAAGAATTCCAAGTTGTATGAGCCTAAAGCTCTGATGTCATGTTGTAAAAAATAAAATAATGAAAGACGCAAAGATGTAACGTGGTTTGGCTCTATGGCCTACGTCCACAGTAGAAGAGGAGGGAATTTTTTCTTATTCGTGATAATGTCTTAATGGAGGGACACCATATATATAGACATACAGGGCTATGCACACATATAGCAATAATTACAATTTTAGTAACGGCTAAATAAAACAATTACTAAAATCATCATCTTTTCTGGAATGAAATAAATCCCACAGATTTTGCTCTTTTCCGCAACAATATTTTCTACAAAGCATGGAAGACATCCCCAACTTCTTCATTATGCCACACAAATACAACAAACAAATAGTATTTTGAAAAAAAAAAAAAAAAAGACAACAAATTCACTCTAAAAAATGCTACAATAAGCTAACATAGGGCGTACTTAATGCATGAGGCTCCCGCCCTTGCATGATCTAAGGAAGGAATGATGTATGAGGTCTTACCTCTACATTGAAGAAGTTGTTTCTGACTTTAAACATGTGAACTCTAGTCACAATGGAGCAACCTCAACAATTAACGGCTCGGTGATGGACTATGCGAAGATGAAGGTCAAAGGAAGACAGTGTGGTTTTCTATCGGAGAAACTAGCTTTGAAGCTCAGTTCCAGCATATGTCATCTTAGGGTTTCTGACCTCTCCCAACCATGGGTTCCAGATGAAGAAGGGGTAGTTTGTCGAGATGGGATCACCAAGGCAGACGTTGATGAAATGATGTCTGAGTATGGAAATGGTGATGGTGATGAAGTTGGCTTTGCTGGCGATCGCGCCGGAGAAGATGGGTACGAACGGGTGCAAGAGCAAAAGCAGGTGGAAGGCCATCATGCACTCAGTCCGAGCATGCAGAACGTGCAGGACGTGTAGACGATGCATAATCGAATCAGAGGATTCTCTGACGCGATTTGCAGCGACAGGTGGCTGAAGGGTTGCGATTCACCTGGCGAGTCCTATAGCGAAGCTGGACCTGGACTTTGTGCTGAGGCGGATCTGGCAACGATTAATAGGTTCCAAGCTCTGGCGGACTTGGGCCCTAATGAAGCCCAATGTCCTGTGGCTAACAAGACTTCTTCAGCATCCAATTCTTTCTCTCATGGGCTTATTAAGGCATGCGGTAATGGGCCTATTGCTAAGTGCCAATTTGCGTCCAGAGGAGTGTGGGGCTATGAGGGTGGTAATTTTAATAGCGAACCTGCTGGCCTCTTTACTAATCTGTCGAGGGTTAACAACTCCAGCCCGAGATCTGGATCATCTTAAAAAGGTCCCAAGAGTATATCAACGAAGAAGGAAGACTCCCACTAATGACGACGACGAGGTGCAATCCAGTCATGCCTATTCCAAGCAGACATGCACAAAGCTGGCCTCTGTCGGAGACTGAAGATGGAGTGGAGGTTGTGTTCTCGGAGGAGGTGGTAGTGAAGAACACCTTTGTGGATGGATCAACCGATCATGAAGAGAATTCGTTTGATGCCTCTTTCGATGACAAGGAGAATGTTGCTTTGCACGAGGATGATCTTGGAGTTCGTAGTGGGCAGGTATGTCCTAATGATTTGATTAAGTCAAATGTGAGCTATCCTCCCCATTTCAATTGTTCCCCTTCTCTTCACCTTCCTATTCCTGGGGTTCCTATTGGGATCGGGGACGGACCACACACTAGCATACCTTTGAAATCTCCAGGAATCCATGGGCAATCTAGTGACAGTGCTGCGATGGGCCAACATGTGGAGGTGTTGGGATAGAAAGTTGGTGCGGCTGAACAGTTGATTGATGAGGTGTTAGGTGTTCTTAGAAGGGTGAATATGAGACTTACAAGGTGGGATGACTTCTCTGATTGGGGGGGGGTGTCTTGGGAGAGGGAACCGAGACCCTCTGGCACGTGATCTGGTGGTGTCGTCTTGGTGGTGGTCTGGGTTCTCTGGTTCTAAATGACTATTTTGTCGTGGAACGTCAGGGGTTGTGGCTCCAAGGATAAGCATAGGGCTGTTAAGAAAGTGATTGGTGGTTGTAGGCCAGATGCTATTCTGCTCCAGGAGACTCAGATGAGTTGTATTGGCAGGCAGTTTATGTGCGGGGTGTGGTAGTCTCGATTCCTCGAATGGGTGTCTATTCCAGCTTGTGGCTCAGCAGGGGGAATTCTTGTTGCTTGGGATTGTAGGAAGATGGAGGTTTTGGATAGTATCGTGGGGGAGTTCTTTGTCTCTGTTTTAATTAAGGAGAAGAATTAGAAAGAATTTTGGCTCTCAGGTGTTTATGGCCCAAATACAAATGTTGATAGGCATATATTTTGGGAGGAGCTGGCAGCCTTGGGTGGCTATTGTGGTTCGACCTGGTGTGTGGGTGGTGACTTTAATGTCGTTAGACGCATCGAAGAGAAGGTAAACGATAGCAGAATTTCCAGTGGGATGGCTAACTTTGACGACTTGATTCATGATCTTCAACTTTGGGATCCTCCTCTAGTGAATTCAACGGTCACGTGGTCTAACTTGCGTACTAATCCCATATGTTGTAGATTGGATAGGTTAGGTTCCTTCTTGGCAAAGAAGGGACCTTGAGTTACCCTAAGGTGAGACAGGAAGCACATGTGAGGCTGGTTTTCGATCACTGGCCCCTTACTCTTAATACTAGTCAAACCAAATGGGGACCAGTCCCTTTTAGGTTTGAGAATATTTGGCCCTCGTATCCAAATTTTCACCAACTTATCAAGGATTGGTGGAAGGAAGAAGTGGCTCCAAGATGGGAGGGTTTTAAATTCCATCAAAAACTTGGGGCCTTGAAGATTCAACTGAAATTTTGGAGTAGAGACTTTGTCGTTGGGGACATTCTTAGAAAGAAGGAGCTGGAGATTGCTATTAAAAAGTTGGATCAAGATGAGGGTTGTGCATGTTGGTCTAAGACCAAATTTGAGGAGAGAAGGAAGGCCAAAGAGGTTCTTCATGCAATCCTTCTTCGTGAGGATCGGTTAGCAGTTCAAAAGGCAAAGATCTAATAGGTTAAGGAAGGTGATGTCAACTCCAAATTCTTGCACAGGATCTTTAAGTAATCATCGGTCGTGGAATGTTATTTCAAAAATTGAGAATTTTGACGAGGACTTGGAGGAGACAGAGGATGGCACAGTGGGGGAGATTGTTGGTTACTACCGACAGTTATTCAAGGTTTATGGCTGTGGTTTATGGGGGATTGAAGGAATTGGTTGGAAGGGATTGCCAAGGGCGGATAGCTAGTGGTTGGAACGACCCTTTGAGTTAGAAGAGATCCGGGAGGCAGTCTTCAAGTGTGAAGGAGATAAAGCGCCAGCTTCTGATGGCTTTATCTTATCCTTTTATCAAGAATTCTGGGAAACCTTGAAGATGGACCTTAAAGCAACTATGGATGAATTTTTCTCTCACAGGGTAATTAACAAATCAATCAATGAGACTTACATTGCTTTAATCCCCAAGAAAGTTCATTCCAAAAAAGTGAAGGATTTTAGACCCATTAGCCTTACTACTAGTCTTTATAAAATTATTGCCAAAGTTCTTGCAGCCCGTCTGAGATTGGTCCTCCATCATATTGTGGCTAAAAATCAAATGGCTTTTGTTAAAGGAAGACAAATTTCCAATGCCATTCTTATTGCTAATGAGGCGGTTGAAGATTACCGGTCCACTCAACGCGAAGGCATTCTTTTTAAAACGGATTTCGAAAAGGCTTATGATATGGTTAGATGGGACTTTCTGGACTATGTTCTTCGTATGAAAGGGTTTGGCGCTCGCTGGAGGAGGTGGATTTGGGGGTGTTTGTCTTCGGTATCATATTCTGTTTTTATTAATGGTAGACCCAAGGGGAAGTCTTTGGTTCGAGGGGTCTTAGACAAGGTGATCCCCTGTCCCCTTTTCTCTTCATTCTAGTGGCAAACGTTCTGGGGAGCATGATGGATAAGGCAATGGAGACAGGAATGGTGAAGGGCTTTTGTGTTGGGAGGGAAAAAATTCAGGTTTCCTATCTTCAATTTGTTGATGATTATCTTTTCTTGGTGGAGAATGATGGGTCCGACTTTCTATCTACTTGGAGGATCATTCAAGGTTTTTGTTGGATTTTGGGGATGAAGCTGAATCTTGACAAATGCCAAATTGTTGGGATTTGCATGCCAGAAGATAAATTATTGGAGGTGGCTTCCTCTTGCGGGTGCCCCATTGGGCAATGGCCTTTAAAGTACCTAGGATTGCCGTTAGGGGGCAATCCTTTATCCTTAGTTTTTTGGGATCCTGTTATCCAGACTATCTCAAGAAGTTTCCTATCTAAAAGTGGCAGGTTAGCACTTATTAAAAGTGTGTTGAAGGCTATCCCTACTTACTTCCTTTCCATGTTCAAAATCCCTAAGTTGGTGGCGTGGCAGATTGAAAGGCTGATGCGAAAGTTCCTGTGGAAGGGTGAGGACAAGTTTAGAGGTGGCAGTTTGGTGAGATGGAGTTTGGTCAGCAAACAGATCGATCATGGGGGTTTGGGTATTGGCAATATGGAGCTAAGGAATAAGGCTTTGGCGGGGAAGTGGTTGTGGCATTTTCTAAAAGAAAAAGAGGCTCTATAGGTTAAAGTGATGGTGAGTCGTCATGGGTTTCAACGAAATTCTACAGATGCTAGCGTGTGTTCCAAAGCCACTTATCGAAGCCCTTGGTAGTTCATCCATACCCTTTATCCTATCTTCTCTCATCTAATTCGGCTAAAAGTGGGTAACGGTTCGAATTTTAAATTCTGGGAGGATACATGGTGTGGGACAACAAAGTTTTGTGAACTTTTCCCAAATATTTACAGGTTGTCAACGAAACCTAACAAGCCCATTAGTGAATTTTGGATTACCTTAGAGGGTAGTGTCAGGGGCAGGCCATTTTGGTGTCTTCATCTTAGAAGGGATCCCTCTGAAAGAGAGTGTATTGAAGCCTCAAACCTTCTTGAAATCCTTGAGGGAGTACATCTCTTGAATGAGAGCGATAGAGTGTTTTGGCCTTTTGAATCTTTGGGGGAGTTCTCTTAAAAATCCTTCCTTCATCATCTTTGCTCCAATCAAGACTCTAGTTCGAATCTTGCCAATTTCCCCCATTCTTTCATATGGAAAGCTCGTGTTATTTCAAAAGCCAAATTTCTAGGATGGACTATTGCTCATGACAGGTTGAATAGTGCGGATATCCTCCAAAGACGGTTCAAGAACTGAACTCTTACCCCGAACTGGTGTTGCTTGTGTAAGAAAAGCGGGGAGTCTAGTCAACATTTATTTGTTGACTGCGCTTCTTCAATGGGAGAGACTTCCAAATGCTCAAGTTTTGTGGGCCTTTCCTGAGGACTTTGTATTACCACGTCATGCTAGAGACTACTGCAGAGTGGTTGTTTTTGTAGTTGTTTGGTCCTTATGGAAAGAACGGAATTCACGTATTTTTGAAGACCAAGAGAAGGAGATAGGGGTTGTTTGGGTGTGTTCATTCTTTTTGGCTTCTCTTTGGGTTAGTGTTAGTAAGTTAGCAAGGGGATTTCACTTAGGGGATTGGTTGCGAGGATGGAAACCAATTTTGAATAGTTTTGTTCTATAGTTGCGAACTTGGTTCCGTATGTATGTTCTTGTACAGTTCACATAGTTAATACAATATACATTTTGTTTCTTGTCCAAAAACAAAACCTCAACAGTACCCAAAAAAATATACATATATATAAATAAATAAATAGTACCGTATAAAAACATATAGCATATAATATACATACATACAGACAAACATGTAAAATGTGTGTTGTACAGACAAATACACGTGCTCAATTCAACTAGGGCTTTTCCCAACTTCATGGGGTCGGCTACATAAATTTGTTTTCTCCTCTCCACTTACCAAGGGCTAGGGCGACATTTAAGTTATACATAGTTATATCTTTCTTAATTATCTTTACCACATCATTAAACGTGAGCATCATAAAATATATATATATATATATATATATATATATATATATATATATATCTTGAATAAGTTAACAAGAAACATGTATTAGTTGAAAAAGTAGATATAAAGTAGAAAGAAAAAGAACATTAGGTTGAAAGGACAAGGTCAAAATTTTGTTTCTCGTAGATGCACTATAAATAGGCAATAGTTCAATAGAAAACTCTAGATATATAAAAAGGAATCCTAAGAATAAATAAAAACATACCACAAGTAAATTACATGCGCTACATTTATTTAGGATTTCCTCTAAATCTACGATGTGGATTTAAATCACAAGAAAGGACGTGTAAACCAAACCTATTCATCATCTGCATTAAATCTACCATGCACGATGTGGACCTATATCCAACTTAATAAATCAGTTCAAAAGAAAAGGTTTGAATTTTGATATAATTTTTCTTTTTATTTCCTAAAAAAAGGGAAAAATTCAAAAAAATAAATTAGTTCAATGAGGAACTTTCTGTGGAAGGGGGAGGAAAAGTCTTCGGGGTTTCATCCAATTAAATGGGATTTAGTCAAGACTACATTAGAATCAGGTGGAATGGGGCTAGAAGATTTGATAAGAAAGAACAAGGCATTGGCAGGCAAATGGTTGTGGCGTTTCTCTAGAGAACTTGACTCTCTGTGGGCAAAAATTATCAAAAGTTGACATGGTTCGCTTGATAATGACAGGGATGCCAACATTAACCCAAAAGCCACATATAGAAGCCCATGGAAATTCATTTTTTCTATTTATCCCTCATTCCATATCCACGCCAAACTAAAATTAGGAAATGGGAACCAAATCAAATTTTGGGAAGACCAATGGTTTGGAAACGATTGTTTCAAACACATGTTTCCAACCATCTACAGCCTTTCATCCTTGCACCAAGCTCCAATATCATCATTTACAGGCCAATGAGGCATCGGTCTGGTGGTTGGGGTGCGGGTTCTGGATGTGTCAGGTCCCGAGTTCGAAACCCCTTCCTGCCAGTTCTATCTCTCATCCGGAGGTGGGTGCGGAGGTGGGGGGATTAGTCGGGATTTGTCCCGAGCCCAGGGGGGCCAGATACCTCCCGGGAGGAGCAGCTCCCTGTGGCGGGTGTGTCTGTAGGGGTGTAAGAAGTTTTTTCTTCTCAAAAAAAAAAAAAAAAAAATCATCATTTACTGAAATTAACAGCCATAGTAATACAGTACATTAGAATCTTCACCTAAATAGAAACCTATCCCAAAGAGCCTCAACTGAGATTGATAGCTTGATTGAAGGCTTAAATACTATGTCATTATCTATGGAAAATGATAAAGTCTTATGGCTAGGAACCACAAACAGTTTATTCACAACCAAGTCTTTTTACTCATACGTCAATTCACCTACCCCTCAAACCAACAATTTCAACCCAACCAATTTCATATGGAAAGCACATGTACCATCAAAAGTCAAAATTATGGGTTGGTTGTTCAAAAAATCAGCTTTGCAGATGTATGACAGAGGAGACAACCATACATGGCCTTATCTCCAAACTAGTGTTGCATGTGCAGGAGCAATGAAGAATCGGTGAAGCACCTGTTTTGGGAATGTGACTTTGTGGGGAGGCTTTGGACTAGATGGACGGGCATTCACTGGTTTTCCTCAACGAAATGCTGAAGATCCCTTTTGTTTTCCCAACAGTGAAGGACTAAATGGAGAATTAAAGAATTACTGGAGAATTTTGGTTTTTGTTGTTGTTTGGTGTGTTTGGAAAGAAACTTCAGAATTTTTTATGATGTAATAAATAGTACAGATCAAGTTTGGGAGAACTCTGTTTTTTTGTTTTGCTCTTTGGACCAGTTCCTGTAAACTGTCCAGGGAATATAGTTTTAGTGATTGGTGTAGAAATTGGCAGGACATTTTGGAATCTTTGTAATCTTTGCATCTTGTTTTCAGGTGATATCTCATCCCCTGAAAACATTTTAATGTTGTTTTCACAACAATCTTATATATAATATAAATATATGATTCCTGTTGGAAGAAAAAAAAAAGAAAGAAAAAGAATCTTTTGACTTTTAACTATTTCTTGTGCAAAAAAAAATCTAGAATTCTCTTTAAAGGCTAAAACATTCTAGAGAATCTGAAATAACTTAGGGAAGGATGCAGCCACCTTTTATTAATTTAAAAGAAAATGAAATGATTACAATAATTCAGCGTGAAAGGGAAAAAAAATAAACAAACAATTACGATGAATCGCTAGCTCTATGTATTGTATTGAAAAGAAAAGGTTAAGGAAAAGCATGCCTTCACAATCTAATAATGTCCTTGGTAAAATTATTGAGAACAAACATGCTTTTTGGACATGAAGTAACCAAAGCATGCAGAAATGGTAAAGGAAACCGCATGAAAATATGTAGTTGCCATCATATATTAGTCTAAAACAGCTATAGAACTTAAATACTTCCATTTAAAAACAAAAGCTTAAAAGAGTCTTGTTAAAGGTGTTTATGCTCTCAAGTTCTCAACACCACTATTATACATATTTTTTTATGAAACTGAAGTCACTTGTGTAATGTACTTTGACACAATATCAAATTTTCTTCATTATATGGTAAGATAAATATGTATTATGCAAAAATCTAGACAAAATTCCATAAACTTCTCCAAGTTGGATAATTCCAGTCATTACAATGAATCTACATTTCCAATTGAACTTCCCGATATTAATTTTTAGTTCCAAGTCACCAAAATTAGTGCAAAATTGAATTCTTCAATCCTTGATATTGGAGCCCTATGTAGACAAGACAACTATATCAAATAAAAATCTTATTATACAAAATGAGTTGAACTTGTTTGTAGTCATGAATTCTAGCAAAAATAAGAATAAGAACAAGAAGAACATAATAACTTGTCATTATTATAATAATTCAACCCATCAACGAAACAACGTAACCTCTTAAGCCTAGAAATTCTTATTGGTTTTCTTAAATCCTAATATAACGTCATCCTTGGAATCAAGAGGTACCCTAGGATTTTCATATGGGGAACCAATAGTGGTCTGGGATTTTCATCTAGGTAGTTCTATATCCCCTCGGTTGGAGGAGGATGTCCTTTCTCTATTAGGTTTGCTAGCGGGATGTCACTTATCCGAGGATCATGATAAGATGTCTTGACCTTGGGACCCCTCTGGACTGTTTACTACCAAATCCTTCCATTCTTCTTTGAGTCTCATGCCCTTTCGTTCCCTAACCATAATTCTATTTGGAAAGCTCATGTGCCATCAAAGGTTAAATTTCTGGGATGGGTAGCTTCTCATGGAAAGATGAATACAGGGGACAGACTGCAAAAGAGGTTCCCATATATGTGCTTATTTCCACAGTGGTGCTATCTTTGCAAACAAGAGTTGGAATCTGTACGGAACGTTTGTTGGCAGTGCCCTTTTGCCAGCGAGGTATGGAGTAGATGGAAGAGCTATCTCCCAGTCATGAGCAATAATGAGTTTGTTGAGGAAAACATAAATATTTTCCCATTTATTAGTAGTGTTCAGTCACCATGGAGAGATCATTGGAAGGTGGTATGTCTGGCAGTTCTATGGTCTATTTGGAAGGAACGGAATAGAAGGGTGTTTCATGATGAGTTTTCATCGGCTGCTAAAGTGTGGGAGTCTTCTCATCTTTTAGCGTCTTTTTGGGTAGCCAATAGTGGCTTATCCAAAGGTTACGGGTTGGGTGATAGGCTTAGGGGCTAGGGAAATCTTGTATTTGTTTAGGGATGTGGATAGCTACGCTTGTCTTATACAAACTTTTAAGTTTTATCTTTTACTTTTATATATACAATACCTCTTAGTTTCTTTAAAAAAAAAAAAAGAGTTACCCTAGGATAATTTTTCTCCTTTCTTATAGCAAGTTTTTAAATATTTTAATGTAATAAAACAGATGGGAAAACAGTGTATCCATAAAATAACCACTTCAGACCCCTTCCAAAAGTTCTTATCACTGTTCATAACCTTTCCCAGATTTACTATTTGTCTTTCTTATTGGATAATTCAGGGTTTCAAATAAAGGCTCTACATATAGAAAATTAGTGTTTTAGAACTCACAAATTATAGATTTATGTTTGAAGCAAAGGAAATGGACTATTTCTCATGAAATTCAAATTATAAGAGAACAGAAAAAATAAAAACATAAATATATTTGTTGTAAATATTTTAGAAAGAAAACCCAAAATTCAATAGCAATTCATCACTCTCCCTTGTCAATCCATCAATCATTTGAACAAACAAGGAGCAACGATTATTCCATAAATAGATTTAAAAGAAAAAGGAAAAAGAAAAAAGAAAGTCTAAACTTCACTTTTGTGTGTCCAGAATCATTTCAAATGCAGGGAAATCCCTCAAGCTAACAATAGTAGGAAATATATCTTAAACTATAATCAACCATAATAAAATTAGACATAAAGGCCTACCTATAAGTAATTCTATGGGAAGCAACTAGCATAGGTAAAATTATAATTTTCTGCCCACAATGTGTAGAAAAATCCTAGACTACCTAGCTATTGAACCAAATGCTACTATACTAGGAAGCATAAAGGAATAATTGAATAAAACTCAAAGATCAAAACCTAATGGTTGGAGCCAACACCTAACAAATATTAAAGAAAAAACAATACCCCTAGTTACTGAAAATAGCAAGCAACATAAAACTTTAATAAAATCTTAAAAGACATCTCAAGATCCATTTTCTATCAATTCAAAGCTTGCTGATAAGCCTTCTTCCTACAAGAACTGTCCTGAATGGTGTTTCAAAATTGCATAAATGTATTATCCTTATGCCACTAAGGAATCCAGTAGCACTTAAAGATTAAATACAACTTATTACAGTCTAGGGAATGACAGAAAAATGCATCATTTAGATTATTATTTCTGCCCTGCAAGGAACCAACCTCAAGATCAAATGCACGATCAGTCCATTCCAAGATATGTACATGTTGAGCGCTCAACCAATCAAGAAGAACTGGCCCAGAAATTTCTCCAATCTGCAGACAAAATTAAAGAAAAGAATGGTGAACTGCAACACTTCTGTCTGTCATAATTTCAGTTGTAATAGCAAATAACCAATCACACAAATTACACAATAAACACTCAAATAACAAAACTTAAAAATGTCCCAAACATTGAATTAGCATTTATATGGAGGAAACATAGCATGCAATATAAGACTCAAAACTAAGTCAAATCTTTTAAGTCAATCAATCATGAAATAATCACTCTAGGAATAAATTGAAGTTCATTAATCATATACGCTGCAAGCTGACAGCCTGACACGAAACTAGTAGACACCAAAAGTTAGAAACAGGGCAAGTAAAGAAAAGCTAAAAGTGAGCAAAAAATTAAGCTAAATGAACTTTGGGTGCATGGAGTGTTAAAGAAGTAGAATATAATACCTTCTCAAACCAATTAATTTTAAAAACACGATTTTCTAATGAATTAAAGAAATGAGCAAATATTCTTGGAAAACATAAATAGGTGACTCACATGCCTAAACTTATATAATCCTATGGAAGCAATTATATCTTCATTTTGGATTTTTGTGCTTCACTCAATTTTCACTTTGGCTCTTGGGTTGATCAAACTTCTCAGTCTTTTGAATCGGCCCAATGACATGATTACCCTTCAAAAAAAAAAATTTCACAAATGCCATCGACATACAAATAATGACCCATTTGCCATACTTTACTGTTCATTACACAGTCAGCACGCCAAACAAGCGCCACGTCGGTGCGGAGGTGGCATTTTTTTTTAAGTGAAGGGAAGGCGTCTTTTTCAAAAAAAAAAATTTTTTGAAACAGAAGGCGTCTTTTGAAAAGACGCCTTCTGTTTCAATTTCTTTTTTTTCATTTCTCCCCCTCCCCAATGGCACAATTGCAAAAGAAACTTATATTTACCAGGCGTATTTTCATTTCTATCTTTACTAGTATGATTAAAACCACCTGCATCTAGATTTCATTTCTATCCTTCCTATCGAAGAAGACTAGTTTGGTCACCAGATTGGGAAAGTACTTTTAAAAAAAAAACATTAAAAGAAAATTCTTAAAAATATATATTTTTAAGAGGAGAAAAGAAGAAGAAAACTGGCATTAACGGAGAAGAGGAGGGATGCGTGTGTAAATGCAATCATAATAATTATTGAGCTAAGCTTCATGTTATGATCTGAACTAGATCTTCCGAAATGCAGTAATCAGATTTTCTTTCTTTCTTTCTTTAATTTTGTTTGGTGGAATTTTTAAGCAAAAAAATCTGGATTCTGGAAAGAAAGAAAGCTGGTTTTAGCTTTACAAAGATTCTATTCTACTTTTTTGGTGGTGTTGCTGCTTCTTCAATCTTCATTTCATCAGAGATTGAATCATTGATTATCTAAACTGATCGTTTTCGAATGGTGGTAATTAGTGACCTGTGCTCGGATTTGTAGGGTTTGGTGGTGGATCCGGGCAGGTGGTAATTAAAGCAACTTTTAATAGAAGAACATTCAGAAAAAAATAGCAAAAAGAACAAAATGGAATTTATGAATAAATCTAGATGCAGGTGGTTTTAATCATACTAGTAAAGATAGAAATGAAAAGACGCCTGGTAAATATAAGTTTCTTTTGCAATTGTGCCATTGGAGAGGGGGAGAAATGAAAAAAAAAAAAAATTTGAAGGGAAGGCGTCTTTTCAAAAGACGCCTTCCCTTGCACTTGTAAAAAAAAAATTTTGAAGGGAAGGCGTCTTTTGAAATGACGCCTTCCCTTCACGTTAAAAAAAAAATTGTGAAGGGAAGGCGTCTTTTGAAAAGACGCATTCCCTTCACTTAAAAAAAAATGCCACCTTCGCACCGACGTGGCGCTTGTTTGGCGTGCTGACTGTGTAATGAACAGTAAAGTATGGCAAATGGGTCATTATTTGTATGTGGATGGCATTTGTGAAATTTTTTTTTTTTGAAGGGTAATCATGTCATTGGGCCCCTTTGAATCCTTGGTATCATTATGACTTTGAGCATTTTGGTTCCCCACTTGAGGACCTATCATTGAACTTTCTTAGTTGATGTTGAGATGCTTTGCCTACCTAGTTTGGTCTTTATCCATCAGTCCTCCAACTTGTATGAATGATCTTTGTGTACTAGTAAGATCACTCAATTGAACAAACTCATTAGTTCACTCAAAGCCGATGTTTTGTTATCATAAAAATTCCATTAGGTTGAATGATCGTCATTAGCTCAACCTCAAACACTTGAGAGGTGCTAAAAGACACTAGCAGGTTGCTGAAAAACCAATATTCATTTCCCTAATTTAACCAGACATTACAATTTACATTTGAAATCAGTGTTGTGCATTAATTTATGCAACTCTTTCAGCAGCCGATTTTTTTTTTATTTTTTTTTTTTGAGCAGAACAAGATATGATTTTATTAATGTAGTGTAGATAATGTACATACTTGGTAAGCACCAGAGGTGATTACCAAAAATTTAACAGAACCCTTGCTACAAAAGACAACCTGACAGCAAAGTAATTCTGACCCTCCCCCTAACATATTACATATAATGAAGCCTAAAATAACCTATCTCTTCCTTGGAATACACAGTTATCCCAACTTAACATCCAGTTTGAAATTGATACACCACTGTTAATGGGAGACACAAAAACCCACGTGCTTACCAAAAATCTAATTTCCTCCCATAATTGATTCACCTCCTTGACCAAATTGTTAAAAATCTGGTTATTAGGCTCTAACCGTAACACCCAAAGAGTGGCGTAATAGGCTGTCTTACCCGCCTCCTTCTCGACCCTTGATTTTTTTTTTTAATAGAAACAAACCAATTATATTAATTTATTAAAAAAGCTGAAAGCATAGCGTCAAAAACACAGCACCTAGAAAGAGAACCAGAGGTACTCTCACAAAACGGCAAAAAAATCACAGTAAATTACTTCCACAAAAGGAAAAAGACAAAAACAAACCAACAATTACAAACAATTTTCCCAATCATTAATGGAATAGGCTCCATTAATCTTGAAGGCAACCAACCACGAGCTAGCCATAACAATAATGTCATTCCAAATCATGTCAGCACTCCTACAAACATCTTTGAAAACCCGCTGATTACGTTCAAGACATATCATCCGTAAAGTCGCCAAGGTTCCCGACCTCATCACCCTCAGCCCATTGCCATGGAGACCATAATTATTCTTCAAAACCAAGCAATCCTCTAGAGAAATAGGGACCGTGAATTTCGCACCTTGATAGAGAAGGGATATGTGCCAAAGTTAGTTATCTGCAATGTTTTGCAGGATCACAAACCTTATGCCAGAGAATATAAACCATTCCTGCCATATTCTTTTGACAAAAGGGCATGAGATAAATATATGATCTGCGTTTTCACCTTCTTGCTGACAAAAGCTGCACCAATGTGGCGAGTAGCATGTGTTGGGGTATCGCCTTTGTAAGATGTCCATAGTATTAACCTATTGTGAGCCAAGATCTACCCAAATACATTTACCTAAAATGGAACTTGTGCATGCCAAATATGTGAAAAAAAAATGGAAGGGAAGGGGAATTTATGAGGTCTTCAAAGAAGGACTTGCAAGTGAAAACCTTGGAATGATCAAGAGACCATACAAACCTATCCAAGACTAAGGATATTCTAAGGTTTTGAAGTCTAGTTGTTAAAACAATAAAAGACACAAAGATATAACGTGGTTCGGCTTTATGGCCTACATCCACGAGAGAAGAGAAAGGATATTTATTCTTGTATAATGTTTTAATGGAGGCACTCCATATATATAGACATACAGAGCTATGTACTTGTATTTACAATTTTTGTAACTGCTATATTCCTTAAAGGAAATAAATCCTTAAGGAAAAAATTATGTACAGGAAACAAATCTATACAGGAAATAAATTTGTATAGGAAACAAATCTCATACCTCCCCCTCAAGCTGGTGAATAAAGGTTTACCATTCCCAGCATGGACACATTTGCTTGAAATGCAGTATGATTTAACCCTTTAGTGAGCATATCGGCGAGATGATTATTGGTAGAGACATATGGAGTACAGATCAACCCACTGTCAAGCTTCTCTTTTATAAAGTGTCTATCAATCTCTATATGCTTGGTTCGATCATGTTGAACTGGGTTATGGGCAATGCTAATTGCAGATTTATTGTCACAATAGAGTCTCATAGGGCCATCCCAGTGTATCTTCAAATCTGTCAAAATTATCTATAACCATAATAGCTCACAAACCCCTTGTGTCATTGCTCGAAATTCGGCTTCAGCACTAGATCTGGCCACTACATTCTGTTTTTTACTTCGCCATGTCACCAAATTCCCACCAAGAAACGTACAATATCTAGTAGTTGATCTTCTGTCAACTACTGAACCAGCATAGTCTGAATCAGTATATGCTTCAAGAACCATTCCTGTGTGTCGTTTAAATAAGATCCCCTGTCCTGGAGTCCCTTTAAGATATTGTAGGACGCGATTAGCTGCTTGCAAATGAATATCTTTAGGATTGTGCATGAACTGCCTTATTACACTCACTGCATATGCAATATCAAGTCTTGTGTGAGAGAGATAGATGAGTCTTCCTACTAGTCTTTGATACATCTCTTTATTAACAGTCAAAGCTTCTTCAGCTTCTCCAAGCTTGTGATTAAGATCAATAGGAGTATTCATTGGTTTGCATGCTAACTTCCCTGTTTCTTTAAGAAGGTCTGTAATGTACTTCTGTTGAGAGATAAAGATTCCCTGTTTAGAGTGTGTCACTTCAATCCCAAGTAAGTATTTCAATCTCCCTAATTCCTTGATCTCAAATTCCACGATCAAACACCGCTTCAAATTTTGTCTCTCGTTCTCATTGTTTCCTGTCATGATGATGTCATCAACATACACTAATAGAGTTGTAACTCCCCCTGAAGTCGAGTGCTTAATAAACAGAGTGTGATCTCCTTGGCTTTGTTTATATCCCATACTTGTCATTACTTTGGCAAACCGACCAAACCATGCCCTCAGAGATTGTTTAAGTCCATACAGGGCCTTTTTTAATTTGCACACTTTATCAGTGGTGCCAAATCCTGGGGGCACTTCCATATAGATTTATTCCTCTAAATCCCCATGTAAAAATGTGTTTTTTACATCAAATTGTTGCAGATCCCAGTCATAATTAGTTGCCAATGACAAAAGAAGTCTCACAGTATTCATTTTTTCAACTGGAGCAAATGTCTCTTCATAGTCCACACCATATGTCTGAGTATATCCTTTGGCTACCAATCTTGCCTTGTAGCGCTCTAGGGACCCATCTGCTTTGTATTTTACTGTATAAACTCATTTGCATCCCACAGGTTTCTTTCCTGCAGGCAAGTCTACCAACTTCCATGTTGTATTTTTCTCCAGGGCTTCCATTTCCACAATCATAGCTTGTTTCCAATTTGTATTAGATAAAGCCTCGGATAATGACGTAGGAGTCTGGATATTATTCAGGCTGGTAAGGAAACTCTTATGGGTTTGTGAGAACTTCTCAAAGGATACAACATAAGATAGTGGATACAAGGGATGTTTAGTGCATTCCCTTGTTTCCTTTCTAATGGGAATGGGAAGGTCATTGTCAGGTTCAGAGGCTAAAAGATCATTGTTAGTTTCAGGAACTAATGAAATTTGTAAGGAGGGCTCAGGATTTGTTACCTCATTCTCAGGGATTGGTTCAGATTCTTGAGCTTGCATCGGTTCAGGAGCTGCGATTTTATTCCTTGAGTACACTTGTCCAGTCATCCGATCCTTAGGTTCGTCATTGGGTACAGGGGGTGTAGGAGATTCAAGTTTGGTTTGTTGGAGGGTAAAGGGGTCAAAAAGATCAAAAGGGTTTTCAAGGGAGTTCCGATCCTTATCTTCCATGATGACATTCTCCCCCGGAAGAGGAGCGGAAAAATAGGGCCAAGGTTCACAGAAAGTGACATCGGCTGAGACAGAATTTCTTTGATGGCGGATTATAGCATTTATATCCCTTTTGAGTGGAAGAGTATCCGACAAAAACACACCTAAGAGCTCTAGGGTCCAACTTTTCCCTGTTGGGTTGGTGAACATGGACAAATGAAACACACCCAAATATTCTAGGTATAAGATTATTGGAGATTTTAAGCTTAGGATAAAATTGACGTAGCTTTTCCATAGGACTTTTGAAATCAAGGGTCCGGGATGGTAAACGGTTAATAAGATGTGTTGCAATAAGGACAGCTTCCCCCCAATAGGACTTAGGCATATTATGCTGAAATAAAAAAGCTCGGGTTGTATCAAGTAGGTGACCGTTTTTTCTTTTAGCAACTCCATTTTGTTGTGGAGTGTGAACACATGATGATTCATGAAGGATCCCCTCGGTTTGGAAGTAATTGGTCAATGTTTGATTAAAATAGTCTCTAGCATTGTCAGATCGAAATCTCTTGATTTTAGCACCAAACTGGGTGTCTATCATGTTATGGAAGGTAGGGAGAATAAAGCTCACATCGGATTTTTGTTTTAATAAGAATATCCACGAGACTCTAGTACAATCATCAATGAATGACACAAACCATCGCGCTCTAGAAACATTAGGTATTGGAGAGGGACCCCAAATATCACTAAGAATGAGATCAAAAGGATCTGAACTTCTGTCATTACTAAGTGGAAAAGATATACGCTTGTGTTTCGCAAGTTCACACACTTCACAATGAAAATTTTCAACATTCAGAGATGTAAACAAAAAAGGAAACATGATTTTAAGAGATCGAAAAGAAGGATAGTCAAGGCGGCGATGATGGAGCCATAGCTTTTCTTTATTGGAAAGTTTGTGGTCAGAGAGAAATGAAGTGGTACTCTTGATAGGATGTACTGGTGTCTCAAGATAATACAACCCGTCCTGTTCCTTAGCATGTCCAATCATCGTTCCCAAGTCCTGGTCTTGAAATGTACAGTAAGTAGGGAAGAAGGTTATATTACAACTCAGATCATGGGTCAGTTTCTTAATAGAGATAACATTAGTAGATAATTTAGGAACATGAAGAACGTTTCTGAGTGTAAGGGTGGGGCTGATGTGAACATCACCTATACCAGCTACTGTGGTTAAGGATCCATCAGTTGTGGCTATTTTCCGACTACTAGGACATGGGTTGTAGGTATGAAATATATTGGAAGAATTGGTCATGCGATCAGTTGCACCAGAATCTATAACCCAAGAGTTAGCAAAAGATTTATCTGAGACGTTAAATCCAATAGAAATAGGAAAACTACCTGAATGGGCCAATGAGTTGGTACCTGAGGATTTTCCAAGAGTGTCAAGTAGAGTTCTCAATCTCTTGATCTCATCCTGATTGAATCCGACTTGCTAAAGAGAGTGCTCTTCAATTGATTGTACACTGGACATCTTTCTTTTGGCTCACGTACCGGTGGAAGCAGCAACAACAATAACAATGCCTGGTCAAATTCTTCAATAACAGCGATGAACGCCAAACAAGCCTCTCTTTGACAATGAAGGCCGAAGATGGAGGTTGATGGTTTTTTTTTTTTTGGTAGTTACTGAAAATAAGAAAGAAGAAAGAGAAGACAGAAGAAAGAAAAGACGGAAGAAGGGAAGAGAGAAAGAAGACGGGAGAAAAAGAAAGAAAGGAAGAAGAAGGCGCAGTAGAAGCGGCAAGGAACAACGGCGGGGTTATAAGGGTGCTGCAACGAAGATCGGCGGAGTGGTTTTCTTGTGCAGCAGTAGTGGACGAGATCGATCTGGTAGTGAGCAGTGACGATGACGGGTTGAAGTAGAGACAACAACCACGATGAAGATGCACGCACCAACAGTAGCAGATTTTGGCGGTGATTCTGGCGAAGAAGTCAAGAGGCGACAACAACGATGGCAGCGACGCTCAACAACAAAGAAAAATAGTAACTGCAGCGAATTCGATTTCGGCGATGAAGGCCGACAGAAGACAAGTCCGTCGATGAAGGCCGATGGCAATGAAAGCCGATGGAAAAATACGATGAAAAAAAACAGAGCTGATGGAAAGAAGACGATACCAGAAGATGAAGAAGACGATACCAGAAGAAGACGAAGAAGATGTAAAGAAGAAGATGAGTGAAGACGAAGGATGAAGGTTGAGTTGCAGGGATTGAAAACAGTTGAGACGAAGGAAGACGATGAACAGTGAGACGAAAACAGTTGTAGACACGATTTGCAGATCGCGATTTAGATCTCTTGTTTGCAGTTGAACAGTGAAAGGCGACTGAGATGAAAGACTGCGATGCGTTTGCAGTTACAGGCGAACCAGTTCGCGATGTGCGATGATACCTTGTTCTTAGTCGATGAATCGAAAACTGAGTCGATGGTGATGAGCCGGGAACAGTCGCACGAACCAGACGAAGAAGACGATGAATCGCACGAACCAGACGAAGAAGACGATGAACAGTAACAGTTGCAGAGACGACGATGGTGATGGAAGAGGAAATGGAAGACGGCGATGCGTTTGCAGGTGAAGAAGAAGACGACGGCGATGCAGATGACGCCGACGAAGATGAAGACTGCGATGTGCGATCCAGTTGCAGCGGCAACAGCAGCAGTAACAGCATAGATGAATATTCCGGCAGCGATAGCAATGAAGGCCACCCACGGGGATTCCGGCAATGAAGGCCGACAATGATGATTTCGACAATGAAGGCCGAAACAAATTTCCTAGTAATAATAACCTAGGTCTCTGATACCACGTTAAAACAATAAAAGACACAAAGATATAACGTGGTTCGGCTTTATGGCCTACATCCACGAGAGAAGAGAAAGGATATTTATTCTTGTGTAATGTCTTAATGGAGGGACTCCATATATATAGACATACAGGGCTATGTACTTATAGCTATATTTACAATTTTAGTAACTGCTATATTCCTTAAAAGAAATAAATCCTTAAGGAAATAATTTTGTACAATAAACAAATCTATACAGGAAATAAATTTGTATAGGTATTAAGCCTATTGTGAGCCAAGATCCACCCAAATACCTTTTACCTTAAATGGAACTTGTGCATGCCAAATATGTGAAAAAAAATGGAAGGGAAGGGGAATTTATGAGATCTTCAAAGAAGGACTTGCAAGTGAAAACCTTGGAATGATCAAGAGACCATACAAACCTATCCAAGACTAAGGATATTCTAAGGTTTTGAAGCCTAGTAAATAGGTATTCAAATTCCTCTTGTTTTCTTCTAGTTAGAGCCCTAGGAAAATGCAAATCCCACAATGGGGAGGACAAAGGATCGTTCGTTTCTAAACTTACGAATGAAGCTATGGGGTGGTTGTGTAATGTGGATGTGCGGAAAAGTAATGGGTACATTTCTGCTATTGTGAGATTGTCCAACCACCTATCCTCCCAAAAGCGGAATAAGTGCGCCCATCGTTGACCTGAAGCTCCAAATGAGTTAAGAATTGAGGCGCTAAGGATGATATAAACTTCCACAGGCTTCCGTATGTAATTCTAGCATTTCTCCTACCCCCACCAAGTTCCCACAACTTTCCATGCCTACTTTGAACGACTTGTGAGAGTGTTGTCATGTCTTCCTCCCCAAAAGAAGTGCTTAATTTTCCTCTCAATTTGTCTAGCCACTATAAATACTGCCAGGAAATATGATGGGATGGCAGCTAAGACCAATTGAATTAGTGCCAATCGAACTCCTTTAGAAAGGAATGTTCTTTTCCATTCTTTAGAAATGACTGGTTCCCAAAAGCCAATAGTGAGTGGAGTCCCTCCTAAAGGAAGACCAAGATATCTCATTAGCCTAGCCCCAACTAAACATCCAACCTTGTTTTCCATGTGGGTCAATGTTTTTGGATCCATGTTAATCCCGGTAATTTGATTCTTTGCCATGTTTACTTTCAATTCCGAGAGCTTGCAGAAACATTGAAGGATGTTAAGAGCATTGAAGACATTATCATCTTCCCCTCGAAGAAAGAATAGGGTGTCATCAGCATACTGTAAGTGAGAGATCTCCACTTTATCTCTGCCAACTAAAAAGCCTTGCATCAAAGAGTGGTGTCACACCCTTGACATCAACCGACTTAGCCCGTTTTCTATAAATAAGAAGGGGATAGAGGGTCTCCTAGGGAGAGGCCGCAACCCGCGGTAAACTTTCCCCTTGGACGGCCATTGATGACAATCGAATATGTAACTGAGATATGCACCGAAGGATCCAACCAATCAATTTGTTACCAAAGCTTTTCTGACGCATGACAAATTCTAGGAAATCCCACTCCGCTGTGTCGTATGTTTTTGCAAAATCAACCTTGAAGACTACCCCAACTAACCTTCTGGCCCTGTAATCTTCTACCGCCTCATTGGCTACGAGCATCACATCCAAAATTTGTCTTCCCTCAATAAAAGCCGATTGAGTGAATTTAATTGTTTTGTGAAGGACTGATTACATCCGCAGAGATAGAATTTTGGAGATAATCTTATACAAGCTTTTTACCAAGCTTATAAGTCGAAAATCCAACAAGTACCATGAATTGGATTTTTTTAGTACCAGACAAAGGTATGTCTCATTTGTCTGAATATTTATGACCCCATTTTGGAAGAACTCTACTATTGCCTTCATTATATCATCCTTCAAAAGCTTCTCATGGGAAGATGAACACAGGGGACAGATTGCAAAAAACGTTCTCATATATGTGCTTATCTGCATACTGGTGTTACCTTTGTAGACAGGAGTCAGAGGCAGTGCGACACATATGTTGGAGATGCCCTTTCGCTAATGAGGTTTGGAGTAGATGGCGGATCCACTTTCCTGTTATGAACAATGATGAGGTCGTTGAGGTTGGTATAGTCATTTTTCCCTTCATGAACAGTGTTCAGTCATCATGGAGAGACCATTGGAAGGTTGTATGTATGGTTGTTTTGTGGTCCTTACGGAAGGAGCGGAACAAACGAGTGTTTCATGATGAGTTTTTGTTGGCCGCTAGAGTGTGGGAGTCTTCTCACCCTTAGCTTCCTTTTGGGTTGCAAAAAGCAATTTATCAAAAGGTTTTGGTTTGGGCGATTGGCATAAGGGATGGGGGCTTTAGTTTCTGTCTAGGGGTTTTGTCAGAATTGTAAGTATTTGTACAGATCGTATTTTCTATTACCCACATATATATAACACTTTCTAGTTTCTCTTAAAAAAAAAAAAAAAAAAATCCCCCATGACTATTGAAAGAACGCCATGGAGAAACCATCGGAGCTAGGAGCTTTGTTCCCATGACAACTAAACACTGCAGATCGAACTTCCTCCTCTTCAAAAGGCCGCTCCAAGTATAATCTATCTTCCTCTGATATGGGATCCCAATACAACCCCATGTATCTCTCTACGTTGATGTGTATACTTCTTTAAGATACTCTACAATATCCTCAATCAGTCCTTCCTCTGAGTCCACCACACCGCCATCTTCTTTTTCTATTTCTGAAATGACACTCTTGTTCTTTCTTCCATTTAGTACGCCATGAAAAAACTTTGAATTTGTGTCACCCTCCTGCAACCATCTGATTTTTGCTTTCTGAAAGGCCATCCTGTCCTCCCTCAAGCATAATTCGGCCAAATCAGCTTTCTGCATCTGATATGAATGCAGTTTAAAGGATAGCAAGATACTTTAATTCCAAAACAGGACAAGGGTTTTAATTCCCCAAACATCCACCATGCAGATTAAGGCCTGGCTTATATGATGCAATTAGGCTAATGGACTTTTGTTTGGGATGGGGGACCTCATTGAAATGGAAAAGTAAAAAAACAAAAATAAAAATAAAAAAAGTAATCCACGGTAGATTGATTCAATGCAGAAGCAAAGTACCGATCCTTAGGCATGTGTTAGGTTTTGTATTTTAGTAGCTTCAAGCATTGGAAGTCCGTGTTTAGAAGCCTATGAATCTTTACTGCAAAAATAAGGCTGCTACAAGAACATGATTGCAGAAAACAATTGAGGAACATACATATGACGATGTAATAAATGACCTTATGCAAGGCTTTCACAAGAATAAATACAATAGGAAATAAAAGAAAAAAAAAAACACTCAATATTCCCACAAAGGTCACTTCTTTTCATCTTCTTTAAATGCTTCTCTGCAACCTCTCCCAAATAAATAGATAAGAATGGACAGGGACCTCGGTATGGGAAAACAATAATAATAGTAGCAAGCAAAACCTGAAAATTGACTGGAAACCAAAATAATTAGTCATAAGTTAACCTAACCTGATAATGATTCAACTTTTTGCTTGACATTGGATGCAACTTGTGTTCACCAAGTGCAGAATAATATATCTGAGACAGGTCCCATTCCAACATAGCAGCAGCAGGGAGCACCGTGATAACATCTTCTGACAGGCCAGATACTCCATCAAGGAAGGGTTTCTACATGTAAACAAACTAAACCAAATCATTACAGAATCTTAAAGAGCGTTACACACAGCCAACAAGAGACAAAAATAGTTGCATTAACCAAATAAAAATTTTACCAGTTTCTCCCCATAAAATTCATGCAATATCATCGAGGAGACAGTTCCAGCTTCAGGACTCCATTTATGGAGTGCAGGGACAAAAACAGTGGATTCTTTTTCAGCAATCAATCTTACTTGATCAGCAAGTATTGCCAAAGGATGTTTCCTTTCTGCTTTAGATCTATTACTGAAGGTCTCAGTAACCTGCAACCATAAAAGAATCTTTAAAATGGAGTATGCCAATGCAGCAACTACCAAGATCATATCAAGTGAAAGCACTTACACTGCTCAACCGCCTACATGCAGTACGAATGGACTTCTCTATGTATTCCTTAATGTGTGTAGCTACAATATCAGGTTCATGTTTAGCCCTGGTTAGCTGCAAGGACCATGTGCCTCATTAGATTGATTTAAAGATAGCATATAAAGATACTTTTCCTTCTCTATTTTTCTGGCAGAAAAATGTAAATCCTATCCTACATAACAACACCTCAAGAATGGATTAGGCAACCACAACCAACGAAAGAAAGTACTCATAGAACTGTAAGAATGAATTTCCTTCGGATGCCTTATCTTAATATTGCATCTCTCTCAAATTCAGTAGAAGAAATTAAAACAAAAAGATTAGACAAAGCAGCAAGCAGATTTTTAAAAATCACATATAAAATAGCAACAACTATGAAAGCAATAACAGAATCTAATGTCTCCGCAATCATCTGGAGCTGCTACAAATTTTTTTTATTATTGCATTTTCTCAGTTTATCATTTCTTGGAACAAGCTGCACATTGCCATTAATTTATGTTGAGATTTGTTTCCTATTGTTGAGATTTGTTTCCTATACAAATTTATTTCCTGTATAGATTTGTTTCCTGTAAAGAATTATTTCCTTAAGGATTTATTTCCTTTAAGGAATATAGCAGTTACTAAAATTGTAAATGTAGCTATAAGTACATAGCCCTGTATGTCTATATATATGGAGTCCCTCCATTAAGACATCACACAAGAATAAATATCCTCTCTCTTCTCTCATGGATGTAGGCCATAAAGCCGAACCACGTTACATCTTGTGTCGTTTATTATTTTATTTTTCTTAGTTGAGATTTGTTTCCTATTGTTGAGATTTGTTTCTTATACAAATTTATTTCCAGTATAGATTTGTTTCCTGTACAGAATTATTTCCTTAAGGATTTATTTCCTTTAAGAAATATAGCAGTTACTAAAATTGTAAATGTAGCTATAAGTACATAGCCCTGTATGTCTATATATATGGAGTCCCTCCATTAAGACATCACACAAGAATAAATATCCTCTCTCTTCTCCCGTGGATGTAGGCCATAAAGCCGAACCACGTTACATCTTGTGTCGTTTATTATTTTATTTTTCTTAACATGGTATCAGAGACCTAGGTTTTTATTACTAGGAACTTTGTTTCGACCTTCATCGTCGAAATCATTGGTGTCGGCCTTCATTGCCGGAATCCTCCATTTGAAGTTCATAGTCTTCATCGTCTTCAACGCCTCTGAACTCAAAGTACTGTTCATCGTCTTCTTCGCGAAGATCCTCGGCTTGAAGTTCATAGTCTTCATCGTCTTCAACGCCTCTGAACTCAAAATACTGTTCATCGTCTTCTTTGCGGAGATCCTCGGCTTCCTTTATCACCGAGACGAGATCTCTAGCCTTCATCGCCAAGAACTTCATCATCGATCACCACAACTTCGCAAAATCGCGATCCTTAAACCCTGGTTTCAGCAGATCTTCGTCTTCTTTCCTTTTTCAATCGCGATCTGGAACTGCTGCTGAATAGTCATTTAAATCGCAATCTGGATCGCCATTTCTGTCACTGTTCATCATCTCGATCGCTGTTCACTGGTTCGACCATTGTTCACTGGTTTTGATCACTGTTCACTGGTTTCGATCACTTATCACTGTTCACTGGTTTTGTTCACTGTTCACTATTCATTGTTCACTATTTCGATCACTGTTCACTGTTCACTTTTAGATCTATCTTCGTCTGTAACTGTTTCTTCTTCTTCACATCTTTGAAGAACGACATATTAAAAAAAAATGTCGGTTACTTCCGAAACAGTGCAGATAGAAGAAACAGTTGATAAAATAGAGAAAGGAGAACTACCGAACATTCAAGCCGCCTACAGACTTGATGGAAAAAATTATTTGAAGTGGTCTCAGCTGGTACGTACTTTTCTGAAGGGCAGAGGAAAACTAAGTCATCTTCTGGGCACTGGACCTACACCTAGAGATCCTAAGTTTAGAGCGTGGGATAACGAAGATTCTTCTATAATGGCATGGCTATCGAATTCAATGGCACCAAATATTAGCGATACATGCATGTTTCTAACTACTGCCAAAGACATTTGGGATGTCGTTCATCAGACATACTCTAAGGCCCATGATGCAGCCCAAGTGTATGAAATCAAAGTGAAAGTTGGAACAACAAAACAAGGCAACATGACAGTCACTGAATATGCCAATGTCTTGAAAAATCTCTGGCAAGAACTTGACCATTATAGGTGTATTACCTTGAGACACCAGTACATCCTATCAAGAGTACCACTTCATTTCTCTCTGAGCACAAACTTTCCAATAAAGAAAAGCTATGGCTCCATCATCGCCGCCTTGGCCATCCTTCTTTTCGATCTCTTAAAATCATGTTTCCTTTTTTGTTTAAATATCTAAATGTTGAAGATTTTCATTGTGAAGTGTGTGAACTTGCGAAACACAAACGTATATCTTTTCCACTTAGTAATGACAGAAGTTCAGATCCTTTTGATCTCATTCATAGTGATATTTGGGGTCCCTCTCCAATCTCTAATGTTTCTGGAGCGCGATGGTTTGTGTCATTCATTGATGATTGTACTAGAGTCTCGTGGATATTCTTATTAAAACAAAAATCCGATGTGAGCTTTATTCTCCCTACCTTCCATAACATGATAGACACCCAGTTTGGTGCTAAAATCAAGAGATTTCGATCAGACAATGCTCGAGACTATTTTAATCAAACATTGACCAATTAGTTCCAAACTGAGGGGATCATTCATGAATCATCCTGTGTTCACACTCCACAACAAAATGAAGTTGCTGAAAGAAAAAACGGTCACCTACTTGATACAACCCGAGCCTTTTTATTTCAGCATAATATGCCTAAGTCCTATTGGGGGGAAGCTGTCCTTACTGCAACGCATCTTATTAACCGTCTACCATCCCGGACCCTTGATTTCAAAAGTCCTATGGAAAAGCTACGTCAATTTTATCCTAAGCTTAAAATCTCCAACAATCTTATACCTAAAATATTTGGGTGTGTTTCATTTGTCCATGTTCACCAACCCAACAGGGAAAAGTTGGACCCTAGAGCTCTTAAGTGTGTTTTTGTCGGATACTCTTCCACTCAAAAGGGATATAAATGCTATCATCCGCCATCCAAGAAATTTTTTGTCTCAGCCGATGTCACTTTCTATGAACCTGAGCCCTATTTTACCGCTCCTCCTCTTCCGGGGGAGAATGTCATCATGGAAGATAAGGATCGGAACTTCCTTGATAACCCTTTTGACCTTTTTGACCCTTTTACCCTCCAACAAACCAAACCTGAATCTCCTACACCCCCTGTACCCAACAACGAACCTAAGGATCGGATGACTGGACAAGTGTACTCAAGGAATAAAATCGCAGCTCCTGAACCGATGCAAGCTCAAGAATCTGAACCAATCCCTGAGAATGAGGTAACAAACCCTGAACCCTCCTTACAAATTTCATTAGTTCCTGAAACTAACAATGATCTTTTAGCCTCTGAACCTGACAATGACCTTCCCATTGCCATTAGAAAGGGAACAAGGGAATGCACTAAACATCCCTTGTATCCATTATCTCATGTTGTATCCTTTGAGAAGTTCTCACAAACCCATAAGAGTTTCCTTACCAGCCTGAATAATATCCAGACTCCTACGTCATTATCCGAGGCTTTATCTAATACAAATTGGAAACAAGCTATGATTGTGGAAATGGAAGCCCTGGAGAAAAATACAACATGGGAGTTGGTAGACTTGCCTCCAGGAAAGAAACCTGTTGGATGCAAATGGGTTTATACAGTAAAATACAAAGCAGATGGGTCCCTAGAGCGCTACAAGGCAAGATTGGTAGGATATACTCAGACATATGGACTTAAGCAATCTCCGAGGGCATGGTTTGGTCGGTTTGCCAAAGTAATGACAAGTATGGGATATAAACAAAGCCAAGGAGATCACACTCTGTTTATTAAGCACTCGACTTCAGGGAGAGTTACAGCTCTATTAGTGTATGTTGATGACATCATCATGACAGGAAACAATGAGAACGAGAGACAAAATTTGAAGCGGTGTTTGACCGAGGAATTTGAGATCAAGGAATTAGGGAGATTGAAATACTTCCTAGGGATTGAAGTGGCACACTCTAAACATTGAATCTTTATCTGTCAACAGAAGTACATTACAGACCTTCTTAAAGAAACAGGGAAGCTAGCATGCAAACCAATGAATACTCCTATTGATCTTAATCACAAGCTTGGAGAAGCTGAAGAAGCGCTGACTGTTAATAAAGAGATGTATCAAAGACTAATAGGAAGACTCATCTATCTCTCTCACACAAGACCTGATATTGCATATGCAGTGAGTGTAATAAGTCAGTTCATGCACAATCCTAAAGATATTCATTTGCAAGCGGCTAATCGTGTTCTACAGTATCTTAAAGGGACTCCAGGACAGGGTATCTTATTTAAACGACACACAGGAATGGTTCTTGAAGCATATACTGATTCAGACTATGCTGGTTCAGTAGTTGACAGAAGATCAACTACTGGATATTGTACGTTTCTTGGTGGGAATTTGGTGACATGGCGAAGTAAAAAACAGAATGTAGTGGCCAGATCTAGTGCTGAAGCAGAATTCCGAGCAATGGCACAAGGGGTTTGTGAGCTATTATGGTTGCAAATAATTTTGAAAGATTTGAAGATACACTGGAATGGCCCTATGAGACTCTATTGTGACAATAAATCTGCAATTAGCATTGCCCATAACCCAGTTCAACATGATCGAACCAAGCATATAGAAATTGATAGACACTTTATTAAAGAGAAGCTTGATAGTGGGTTGATCTGTACTTCATATGTGTCTACCAATAATCAGCTCGCCGATATGCTCACTAAAGGGTTAAATCATACTGCATTTCAAGCAAATGTGTCCATGCTGGGAATGGTAAACCTGTATTCACCAGCTTGAGGGGGAGTGTTGAGATTTGTTTTCTATTGTTGAGATTTGTTTCCTATACAAATTTATTTCCTGTATAGATTTGTTTCCTGTACAGAATTATTTCCTTAAGGATTTATTTCCTTTAAGAAATATAGCAGTTACTAAAATTGTAAATGTAGCTATAAGTACATAGCCCTGTATGTCTATATATATGGAGTCCCTCCATTAAGACATCACACAAGAATAAATATCCTCTCTCTTCTCCCGTGGATGTAGGCCATAAAGCCGAACCACGTTACATCTTGTGTCGTTTATTATTTTATTTTTCTTAACAATTTATTTTGTGGCCTTAGGTTTCTTTGTTCCCATGTTATCATATATGCTAAAACAATTCTATGAACATATTTCTTAGTTGTCCTACATACAGGTCTAAAAGACCTAGCTGGTCTTACTGCTTAATCAAGTGACTTCCCATTTCAATGTGATGTCTCTTTTATTGGTACTATAGTACCTGAATGTACATCCACTTTAACCTCTAGCCTTAAATGTATTTGGAACATGCGCGATCCTATTTACGCGAGGTAAAGTTGTATTGCTTACTCATTGAGTTTATCTCAAAGCCTTGAAACCAAACACAGTTTTTCTAAGTTATGTATTTGTCATGGATGAACCTTTAGCATCACCAACAAACATTATGTTACATACACTTGTACAGTTAAACAAACCAAAGCACCCCTTAATAAATAATGAAGACATTTCCTTTATAACAAAGTCAAAAGGTCAATCTTCTAGTCTGCACAATCCAACAACAATTGAAAATAAATTGTCTTATTCAATTATTCGCACACTAATATTAAAAAGAAAAAACTCTCGTACACCATCAAGCAAAAAAATAAATAACAATGTGGAAACTACTAAGTAACATCGTCCTCTCTACTAACCTTGACTTTACCACTTCCATCGGCAGCAAGCATACCAACTAGTATTAATAAGTTAAGTGCCCTTTTGAAGTCCATAGGTTCCTGGGAAAAAAATTTATTTGTACTTTAGGAAGTACATCAAGTTTGACAAAAGAAAAGGGAAATAACACAAAAGCTGATGAGGATATAGATAATAATAGGAATTAAAGGCAAACAAGGTGCAACTCACTTTAGCCTCTCCAATTCATATACAACAACAAAGAAGTGAAGCAAATATGCCCATGTCTAGAAACATGGACATGGTGTGACTTACTTTAGCCTTTCCATAACATTTCTTATGACAAGCATGCCCATGTCTAGCAACAGATAATTGAAGAGAGCTAGGGCCATCAAATATACAAGATATTCAACAATCCTAATTTGCAAAGTTAGAACCATGAACCTTTTTTTTTTTTTTTTGAGAGGAAACAAAATAATTTTATTAAGGTGATATTGATAGAATATTACATAAAGAGCACCAGCAGTACTCAAGTAATTCAGTAATATCCTAGATACATCCAATACCTACAACCAATGATCACCATTTGGCAACAGATTCCAAATTCTACCTAGAATCCAACCTGCTGGGAAACTACATACAATACTCCCAGTTCCGTCACCAATCAGAAACAGAAAATCCTCCCCAAACTTAGATATCATGCCGCCACCCATGTACAAACAATAAATCTGGTCTTCCAAAAGGATTGGAAGATCCTTGCATGAGTTATCAAAAATCATCCAATTTTGCTCCAGCCAAAAGGACCACAAGGTAGCCAAAGTTGCTATCCTACCAATTTCCTTCTCCACCAAGGAAAGAGCAGGGATATGGCTAAGGGAGATACTATCCTCACAAGATACAGGAATGACGAGCTTTCCACCTGAGAACAACTCCCATTTTTGCCATAGGAGATTCGCGAAATTGCGGGAGGCAGTAAACCAAATCCTTCTTGTGGAAAGGCATAGATGGAGGTAGTAAATCTCATCTGGTTAATTGGGAGATGGTCCAAAGGCCGATAGCGAAA
Organism: Paratinospora sagittata; assembly: GCA_035771175.1. Lineage (NCBI taxonomy): Eukaryota > Viridiplantae > Streptophyta > Magnoliopsida > Ranunculales > Menispermaceae > Paratinospora > Paratinospora sagittata. The sequence goes on from CM069608.1 coordinate 11,758,674, forward strand.
AGGGGTTCAGATATTGGCAATATTATCCTAAGAAACAAAGCTCTAGCGGGAAATGGCTATGGATGTACACAGTTGAAAACCAGTCTCTATGGACTAATGTCATCCGTAGCAATGGCATGCCACTGTTCAGTTGGGAGTTACCAGGTCTACCTAGAACTACCTACCGAAGCCCTTGGAAATTCATCATCTTTCCACCCGAGAACTCCTATTTTTGTCATAGGAGATACGCGAAATTGCAGGAGGTAGTAAATCAAATCCTTCTTGTGGAAAGGCATTGATGGAGGTAGTAAATCTCATCTGATTAATTGGGAGATGGTCCAAAGGCCAAAAGGGAAAGGGGGTTTAGGTATTGGCAATATTATCCTAAGAAACAAAGCTCTAGCAGGATAATGGCTATGGAGGTACACAGTTGAAAACCAGTCTTTATGTACTAATCTGTAGCATATATGGCATGCCACTGTTCAGTTAGGAGTTACCAGGTCTACCTAGAACTACCTACCGAAGCCCTTGGAAATTCATCCTATCTATCTTGCCGAACTGTATCCCACACATTAATCCTAGAGTAGGACATGGCTGTCATTTTCGATTTTGGGAAGACAATGGTGTGGAAATAAAACTTTGGCAAAGTCTTTCCCAAGCCTTTATCGCATCTCGTCGTTACATGATCAACCTATATCCTTCTTTGCTGCTATATCCACTTCCCCGTCCTAACTCTCCAACTCCTTGGAACTTCCATTTTGTTAGAGCCCTCACATCTAGGGAACTAAAAGAAATTGGTCATATCTTGCTAGACTTGAAGATATTACCTTTGAAACCATCAGGCTTGCTAAACATGGTCCCTATCTCCATCAGGAACATTCTCTTGCAAATCGCTTTTTGAGCATCTATCCAATAATCAAAACTTCCCTGACTTTCCCTTAGCAAATCCTATACGGAATGCTCATGTTCCTTCAAAGGTGAAGGTGTCTGGGTGGCTGCTTGGTCACAGGAAGTTGAACACACATGATACGCTACAGAAGGGATTCCCAGATTACTATATCTCGCCACACTGCTGCCCATTTTGCTTGCAGGATGCTGAATCAAGTGATCATATATTCACTAAAGCATGAACCTTATATCTGGAGAGGTTTTTTTATTCATTTTCGTGAATATTTTTTTAAGGAGATCATTTTTCCCCATCATAGGAAAATGTAAATTATTAATCATTAAGGGGAAAAATCTACTCTGAGAACCTTGAATTACCATACCAGCATTTACTCATGACAAAGATGATATTTTAAGCAAAAAAAAAAAAGAATTAATATTGAAAATAATAAATCTGATAGTTATGGACAAGAACAATAGTATAATCTTATTAAGAAAGGGAAAATTTATAGGAAAAAAAAAACGCAAACACATCATACTGTATTATGAAGATATTTGGAAACACGCATCACCAGCATCAGAAGAAAAAAAATAATGATAACAACCCTTATTAACACCAACTAACCTGACTAAAATGCAGGTGATAATCTTTCAGCTTACTGTCACACCAGACACTCATCAACATGAATACAGCATCCACCAAATTCAAATTTAATTTACTTCCATTGATTACGATGGAACAAACAAGGCTATTTATATATGCACCTTCCTTCGCTACATTATCATCACTTGATACAACTTTCTGAATTTCGACAATTGCTTGGTCCAATAACATGATTTCACCTGTCTCAAGAAACTGCATTGAAACAAATGGTGTTAAAAACAATTTTAGATCAGCAAACATACTTGTGACAAGCATCCAAGGCTATTGATGCACAAGTGCAAATGATGCATTATTTTGTGATCAGAAAGGAACTCGAAGTTCCATAAAAATATGGACTCATCATGAGCATCTTTTACTGCTCAATCAAGAAAGGTCTTGATTACTCCCTTGACAATCCAGTTTAAACCAGAAGTTGCTACTGGGTCTGATCTCAGTCAAGACAGATTCATCAAATCATCCAAGACCTTAAAACTCAAGTATCCAGGAATAGAGGACATTTCCCCTTAGAGGTTTTCCTAGCAAAATTACTAGACAAATGTGGCTTTGGAAAACCACCCTTTAAATAAATGAATCAACATTCGAATAGCAAACATCAGATGGAGAAAATGCAACCTACCTATTTGTCTAGGCCCTTGAGTTTTTTGTATTTTAAAAGTCATAATTAACATCGTTTCTGACATTCTAACAGAACAGAGACATGATATAAATTGTTGAACTTTGCTACTCATGCATGGAAAATACCTGTCTAAAAAGCAACCACCCATATAATGCATTGTGAATCTTCTGTGTAATGCCTAAAGCAACCCAACTGAATTTCATAAGGCTGAGAATTTCATCTGCTTCCTAACAGGTATCCAAAGAATATCATTAAGATTTCACATAGAAGCATCAAACATATATAGTAGCTATATATCTTCAGCAGATATAGGAGATCATATATACCTCTACAAGCTGGCCTTCATCAAGAATATCAAAAACACAAGAAAGTAATTTCTCGTACAACTTAATATTCAAGTGATAGCCACTTGTCCAGTAAATTGTTTCACCTGGCATGCCAAATTTCCCAGGCACAGATGACAACTTCGACACATAGTTTCTGATAGCTAGCATAACTTCAGCATGTTCCAAGGGGGAGATACTAATGTCCCATTGCTACAGCATACAAGAAGATAAGTAGAGTTACTTTATGTGAAAAACTTTAAGAGAGAATCCACCATTTGAGAATTAAATTAGTATATTTCCCAATCTAGACATCATTACAGATCTTCAGAGGGCATTAACAAGACTCTAACCAAAAGTAAATTAATGAAAATCACATGACATCTGAATTAAAATTGACAATGCAAATAAATGCTCCATACATCATTAGTTCTGATCATTGCAAGCATATTTCTAATGCCCCTATATTCATCTTTCTTGCGGTTGGCAGAAGAGCAGAGAAGTTCTTCAAGAATATTTGCCTGGTACAACACAAAACAGGTGCATAGTAAGAGACTTGAGATGACATAATTAGGAAATAATATATAAGTTTTAAGGTCACCTGTCTCTTTTTCCACTGAATATATGACTTCTCACTAGAAAAGTTATACTTGCAAATGCCATTTAAAAGCTCCAACGAGACTTGAGGGACATGAATTTCTCCATGGACAGTGCTTGAAGCTAACTGTATCAAACTTTGCCTAATGCAAGCATCCATCGTCTCTGATATCTAGTTAAAATAAAGAAATAAATAAATAGTTTTCGAAAGAAATAAATAATCCAACAGGAAAAAATATATATGAATTGAACCAACTAAATAAGATTGAAATGGAAAGGGATATAGGAGATTCTCTCCCACACTAATCAATTGCAGTAAGTCTATTACTACACCTTCAACATAGAAACACATAATCCAACAGGGAGAAGAAAAAAAAAAAAACCAACCAATTAAACCGAAGTAATAAGATAGAAAGAAAAAGTGAAACAAACTATAATGTAACAGACAACTGCTGATCTGATTAAAAATTAGCCAAAGATTTACAATATGTCAATGAGTGAATGACCACTTTTGTCTCTTTTTGGAAAAGGAAAAGAAAATTCATTTATTTCCTTTTTGTTTCAGAATCCCAAGTTCAGATCCCCCACTCTACGTAAACATGAAATCACCACAAAAGGCCCCTTGTAGTTGAACAGAGAATAGATATATGGGTCTCCTCATATGCCACCCAAAAACTTATAGATTTATTGCATGCCTAGGTCAAAAGAAACAAACAAGTTGGAGATGGGAATCTAAGCATTAGAACCATTAAAAGCTTGTTTCAAGTTTCAGTATTCCAGCATTGGTCTCTAATCTCAAATTATGAACTCATTACTCATTAGAAGCCTCCATGACATGAATTTTCCACAGCGAACTAAAAGAAGTTTCCTAGAAAGGCAATTTCCGTGGCCTAACTGCACCAGAACCATTAGACCTAAAAGCTGACAAACAATAATTTGGTAAGAGTCTACAAAAAATCATCTTTATTGACCCTAAAAACTCTTACACCATATTCTAATTTATTAGCACTTAGAAACATTAAATTGGAAACATGAAGTGATCAATATATGAGGATCTTTAGCTTTATTCTGGTATTGCCAAGAAAGCTGTAGGATGGTGCATTTCAAGTGGTCAAGAGGATCACAAAAGGTATTCACAAATAATACAGTACAGCCAACAAATTGCAGAGGCTGCATAGTAATTATAGGTTTATATAACAAAATTATAATCATTTCTAGTGTTATGCAGATACATGCAACTCAGTGAAGGTGGAGATACTGCCAAAACTCTAGAGTTTCATGGCAAGAGTCTTCCTAACATTAAATGACAAAAGGACACAATTCCTTGCCTGCATTTGAGTGCGGACAATTTCAAGCAACTCCTGATGGCTTTGAGGAGTCTGAGATTGTGAACTTATTTTCTCCTTTTTACTTTTAAGCTTTGATAGCAGTCTAGACTTCTTTTCCTTTTTTCTGTCCTCAAGAGAATGTAAATGAAACCTATTTGTGCGGAGAGAAAGTGAACAAAGATACAGGATTAAATACTGACAGTTCGACATACAATGATAGCAGATAATATAAAAGATAAAGAGGGAGGGAGAGATTACCCAGAGGACACCAATGAACCAAGAAATAATTCATAAGCAGTTTCCCGCAAAGCATCATCAGATAATCCTTCAATGATTCTAAAACTATATCAGCCTATTGAAAAGATGATTATTAAAAATATGAAAATTAAACCACCACACCCCACCCCCCAAAAAAATATATGTTATATATATGAGGTAGTATATATGGATAAATGTAAGCTAAGTACCTGTTCGTAAAATAGGTAATTCCAGTGAGGGAATATTTGCATCTTTGACAGGTTGACAAGAATCAATGGCTTTATCTATATCTCTAAACCCATCCTCATCCCCATGATTTGGCATTTCTTCAATGAATAGAGTCTCCAATTGATTAGATGATTGTAAAGACGAATCAGTGTTTGAATTAAAATCCCCTTCTGGAGGAGCACGCCGAGGAGGAGATCCAGACAACTCTGGATCAGAACAATTAAAATAAGAACTTCCAGATGGGGAGTCAATCTGCAAATTCAATCAAATAGGGCATGTTTAAAATCCAATTTAAAGACATTCTCATAATTATAACTCAGCACATTTTACTAGAGTTTTCCAGATACTTTACAAAGGTTGTTTGTTATTACACAGTTCACAAGCAAACATATACATCATTTTCCTACCACATTCGTGTTATCCAAAATCCAAATGTGAGTCCTCCATGAGATCTATCATATTCTCCACTGAATTCCCTCGCAACACCCACTTAGGTGCCACTTCTTGTAAACAGCCTACCTTTAATAATTTATTGAATTAATCAAGCTAAATTTTGCTAGACATTTTATACATGGGTTAACATGTTGACATATGTCCACCAACATGACACGGTCTCATCTGTAAAATGATATAATGTCAATCAACACGTTGGTATGTATCCACAGGAAACTTGAAAACTGCACATTATATTTCTCATTTCATCTCTAACGCCAGAAATGATATTTTTTTAATTCAATCCAACAAGATGTAGGTGAACCCATGAAAATGCCAACACATGTAGATTGCAAACATTGAAGCTAGTCAATGCATCCACCTACAAAGGAAATTTGATACCTTAATACTATCCCTCACAATGTGTCCATCTACATGGAAATTTGATTCTTCAATTGTTCCAAGTAGCTAGGTACTCCTAATATCCTACTTTCTTGGGCCTAATTCTTCACTTGCTCCATCCATATTGTGGGAACCATTGCTTACTTGTCACTGTATTTAGAAGTTAATGCAGCATGAAACTCTATTCAAGGGATGGCTAGTATAATCTTACGCATTTGTTGAAGCATACTCAAACAAAGGTACAATTTAACCATACAATTTTAAGCTGAAAAAGGCGCATTTGACTTGATTAACTTAATTAATCAAAATTATGTCACTAATACCAACGTTTTAAAAGTAATGACTCATATACCCAACTTTCAACAATAATGTAATTGTCCACGTGGATGCATCTCTTTTTATTTTATTTTTGCCACGTTAAAGGCGTCTTTACAGAATAAGAGTCGTAGAATAGGAGCACCATGAACACTCACCTCTCGGCTAGAAGTAGTAGGGAAACAGGATAGACATCAATGAAATAGGAACAAGAACTAGGCGTCTTTTAGACAATGATGTGCAAACAATGGGTTTCTATCAGTTTTTTCAAACACCACTCAAATTTCTTGTTCACAACAGCAATGGAAGTGGAGTAGTATAAATAGAGAAAATTACCCAGGGCTAAATATACCTTCATGAACGATGGACCTAGAAGTGGCATTGTGCCCTTGTGGATGCCACACAACCTGACTTAAGCTAGAAGATTGAAAGGAAGAGGAATTACTTTAAGTTTAAGCATTCGTCAAAGGGAAACATTCAGTCACACATATGGAAACCCTAATTAATTCTAGAGGGTGTTTCCTAAAGTTATTGAGGTTGGATGAAAGTGAAAATCAATAATTATGCTCAAAGAAGTTGATTAGACTAATGGGATGATAAAAAAATTGATATAAAATAAGCCTTCACAAGATGATTTCGCAAACCAAAAAGGCCTTTTCCAAAAGTTACAAGTAAGATGACAATGATCTTGAACAGAGAAGGAGCAACTTTGTCGTCAAGTCACAAGACTCCAATGGATGGACTATAATTGAAGGTAATTGCTGAAAATAAGAAAGAAGAAAGAGAAGAAGAGAAGACAGAAGAAAGAAAAGACGGAAGAAGGGAAGAGAGAAAGAAGACGGGAGAAAAAGAAAGAAAGGAAGAAGAAGAACAGTTTGTAGCGAAGGAAGAAACAGCACGAATTCGAGCTTCAACGGGAAAAAGAAAGAAAGGAAGAAGAAGAACAGTTTGTCGCGAAGGAAGAAACAGCACGAATTCGAGCTTCAACGGGAAAAAGAAAGAAAGAAAGAAGAAGGCGCAGTAGCAGCAGCAAGGAACAACGGCAGTGAGTGAAGATGACGATGAACAGTGAGAGATCAAAGAGAGGATAAGGATCGCGATCAGCAGGCGATCCAGTTGATCGCGATTTGCAGGCGATCCAGTGGCAGAGTGTTGCAGAGAGGATTCTTCAAACTGCACGAACCAGTGATCGAGTTGCAGATGAAGAAAAAAATGAAGACGAAGAAGATCAGCGATCAACGATAGACTTGGATCAACGATGAAGACGATGAACAGTAACACAGTTGAGTTCAGAGGCGATGAAAAAAAAATTGCAGACGATCTCGATTTGATGAAAGCAGTTGCAGACAGTGAGTGGCGGTAGTGGACAATGGCGATAGTGGCGGTGTTGCAACAGCAATGAGGGCTGCGATGAATAGAGCTGGTGGCGAGTTGCAGCAGCAGCGGTTGCGATGAAGACGAGGAAGAAGAGTCCGACGAAGACGAAGACTGGTACGAGAAACCGGTAACGGCGTCGAATCTCCAATCTTCAATCTGGTACGAGAAACCGGTGTGTTTTTCGGCAGTTCTGTCGATCGATCTTCAATCGGCGTCGAACCTCTAATCTGTAACAGAAGACGATGAAGACGATGAAGGTGATAAACAGTAACAGAGGCGTTGAAGACGATGAAGACGATGAACTTTAAATGGTTGGATCACGATTTGCAAAAGACAAATCGATCCAGTTGCAGTGGCGACAGATGACGACGGCGACGTGGTTTTCACGCTAGCGATGAAGGCAGTGATGAATGTTCCGGCAGTGACGGCAATGAAGGCCACTCAAGAGGATTTTGGCGATAAAGGCCGACAACAATAATTTCGACGATGAAGGTCGAAACAGATTTCCTAGTAATAAAAACCTAGGTCTCTGATACCATGTTGAGAAAATAAAATAATGAACGACAAAAGATGTAACGTGGTTCGGCTCTAAGGCCTACATCCACGGGAGAATAGAAATGATATTTATTCTTGTGTAATGTCTTAATGGAGGGACTCCATATATATAGACATACAGGGCTATGTACTTATAGCTACATTTACAATTTTAGTAACTGCTATATTCCTTAAAGGAATAAATTCTTAAGGAAATAATTTTGTACAGGAAACAAATCTATATAGGAAATAAATTTGTATAGGAAACAAATCTCAACAAGAAGGTGTGCAACAGCGTCGACGAATCAGTCGCACGAATCAGAGCGACGATGGTGAGATGCGAACCAGTCGCACGAATCAGAGCGACGATAGTGAGATGGTGTGCAACAACGTCAACAAAAGACAGAGGGTTCTGACCGATGTAAGTCGGACACAGTGATGGCGATGAAAACCAACCACAAAGATTCGGCAATGAAGGTCGGCATAGAAGATTTCGGCAATGAAAGCCGAAAAACGTATTCCCAGTTGTATGAGTCTAAAGCTCTAATACCATGTTGTAAAAATAAAATAATGAAAGACACAAAGATGTAACGTGGTTCGGCTCTAAGGCCAACGTCCACGGGAGAAGAGAGGAAATATTTTCTTATTCTTGATGATGTCTTAATGGAAGGACACCATATATATATAGACATACAGATTTTGCTCTTCTCCACAACAATACATTCTCTTATATGGAAGGAGAAGTAATGTCAAAGCTACTATAAATATCCTTCCAAGTTGGATATCAAGGTTGAAACTTGAAAGTGAACATGGCTAAAGAAAAATGGTGGGCGTTAATATAATTTAAGATGAATGAGATTTGTTGATAGAGTCGGTTGATTGGTAATTTGGTTACATGGACCGTGAATACTTGGATCTTCCATTTTGGGAAAACTCCAAAGGATAGACTTTTGGGATCTCAACAATGCTAAAATTTCTAAAAGGTTAGAAGGATGGAAAAGAGGATTTCTATCAAGGGTGGTAGATCATTGATCCACTCAATGTTGAGCATAATACCGATGTATTTTCTTATTCTCTTTTGTGTGCCAAATTGGGTTGCAAAAGAGATAGAAAGAAGGACCATAGCTTTCTTTTAGGCAAGTTTGGAAGGGGGTGTAACCTCATGTGATTAGTTGGAAGGTTGTGCAACAACTAGTTGAGAAAGGAGGCTTGGCAATTGGAAATATTATCAACAGACATAAGGCTTTAGTAGTAAATAGTTGTGGAGATTCTTGCAAAAGCATGGATCATCAATTCATCATGAGCTACAACAATTGCAAGAAAACATGATCTCCCGGAAGGGAACCCCCTCAAGTTGGATTTTTGGAACCTTGTTCTTTCCAAAATAAACAAGAGACTTGAGGATTGGAATAGAGGTCTCTACCTCAAGGGGGAAGGTTAGCCTTAAACCAATCAGTGTTGAACGTCATACACACATACTTTCTATCGATGTTCAAAGTCATCAAACCTAGCATGGAATGCATAATAATGGATGGGATGCAAGCATTTCCTCTAGAACCACACAAGACAGACCCGTGAAAATTTACTTCATCAACCAACCAAGCGTTATCGAACCTCTTAGCCCTCAAAGTAGGTGATGGGAATCTAATTGGTGTGAATGAAAAAGCCTGACCAATCTCATCCTGCCCTTTATCGCTTTTCATTTGTCCAATACCAACCTATTGCCTCCTTTAGCACTAATATTCAATAGCCCAACACCACCATTAACCCCAATTAGAACTTCTTCCAAGAATCTTACCCCAAAGAAGAGAAAAAAAATTGGTCAATTTCTTGATAAAAAGAAATTTGGAAACTTGCAAATTTTGCATTGCTTTGGTCTGTTTGGCTCAATAGAAATCAAAGAATTTTTTATGACAAGGAAAGAGAAGCAACTTCAGTTTGGGATTCTTCCAAGTTTTTAGCATCTATTTGGTTTTCAACAAGTGACTAACAAATAGTTATAGCTCATTCAATTGGCTTTGGGGTTGGGCCAATAACACAATTGGGACTTTTTATTTTTATTTTCTGCTTGGAGAACTACTAATTGTGAGCTATAATTTTCTCCTTGTTTACCCCCTTCTCTTTTTTCCCAATAATATGTCATCTCATTTCTTTTCAAAAAATAATTAAATACATAAAAGGAGTACAGCCATGAACCCCCATATGATGATACGGTGATAAATGAAAATTGCATTACTAGAGGGGTTTCCCTTACTATGTTCTTTACAAAGGCCTCAATTGGAATGGGTCAACTTACCCAAAGCTCAAACAATTGACACCAATTCTTATTAGTGCAATTACTCATTGGTTTTGCCTCTGGAAAAGGTTCTAAACAGAACCAAAATTATTGTCCCTTGCTATTTTTACATGCTCAAACAATCATCCACATATAAGACAACTAAATAAACTCCATCCAACTCAGCTTAACTAAACTCAACAAAACCTTTTCCCAATTACAAGAGGCTCGGCCACATAAATTTACTTCCTCCACTCTGCTCTATCAAGGAACTAAGTTCACAGTTATATTATAAGTAAGTATATCTTTCTTAATTACATGTCATGCCATTTTATGTCTTCTTCTTCTGCCTCTATCATTACAAGTCATTCTATCTGAAAAATTCAAATAGAAGAACTATTTTTGAGTTAGAAAAATCAAAATCTAAGTTTCCTTACCATAATTGGGAAAGAAGATTCATGTTTGTACTTGTTAGACGCTTCAGAAGGATCAAATACCCCACCTGCACATTACCAAAAACGAAGATTTCAGCAAACCTAACTCCAATTTACAAAATTAAACAAATAATTAAGTCAATAACAAATTCGTGTTCGTTCTCTAACCAGAGTTAACGCAATCAAGGACGTAATCAACACTTATAGAATCCACTTCTACTTCACCAGCAGCTTGAACTTGTTTGATCAAACCAGAGGAAAATATGAAATCCAGAAGCTTGCGACGGTCATCGCGAAATCGCTGTAACGGAGACCTTTCCATCTTTTCTTTCCTTCTTTATCTGTGTCTCTCTCTCTCTCGCTCGCGCGCGCGCGAGCTTGGTGATGATCGCGCGCTCCTCTGGCTTTTGTTCTTCAATTAGTTTTTAACAGGGAGATAGATAGACATCCGCTATATTGAAGAAGTGCGTATATATTCAGGAACAAAGATTCCTTTTAAAAGTGGTGGGAAAAGGCCCCCCAATGAACGCGAAACGGTGCCTCGGGGACTTCAACGTTGGACCTTGCGGCCGTGATTTCTAGCCGTTGGATTGCCCAGCCGAGCCCTTTTCCCTGTAAAGAAGAAAAAAAAGAAGGAAAAGTATAACTTAAAATATTACAAAAATATTACAAAAAAAAAAAAAAAAAAAAAAAGGGACCAAGGCTTCATCGATTAGATGGTACCTTGGGGCGGCAAAAAATGTAGGGCACGAAACAAAAAAATAAGTAAGGACAACTTTTTATATTAATAAATACATAGTGTGTATGTATCTGTTTAGCTTTTAAAATAGACATCAAGTCTTTTATTCATATGTGTATGGTTAAAAAAATGAGTTACTTGCTTTTGTCTATTTTTTCCATATTATACCTATATTTTTATGTTATTTATAAAACAAAATGGGCAATAACAAAGCTCTACAACGTTTTACATATACAAACCTGAAATTCTAAAACACTAATTAAGCATTAAGATATATATAAAGTTAAATTAGCACATATATATATATATAGAATAGAATAGATTGCATATACAAAAGAGTTTTCAAAGCATAAGTTTCCCTAATTTCATGTATAGAAAATTGTGTTTTTACCCTTGATAATGGGATACCCATTTTTTCCTCTTAGTTCAGACCTGGCCCATTTAAAAAAAATGGACAAAAAATTCTTTTCAAACTCAGATTGTTTCAAAAATCTAATTGTCATACCACTTCCAACCGGGTCAGGCGATACCAAACAAACGTGTCTAAACATCAAATGTCGCTCCTAATGGTAACTTGTCCCCATGTTTTGATGAGCCTTCAACCAATTTTGTGAGGCCTTAAGAGTCCATGTGGAGTTTGTAGTGGAGTAATTGATCACGCTTTGGTCTAGTCTAAGTCTCTGGACCCTGACCCTGGACCCTTCTAGTTTGTTATTAGCATAGGTTAGCATGTCCTCCTAGTTCTCTCAAAAATTGGTTTTAGTTGTGTTCTTTTGGTGGCATATGGTATAAGGTACTTTGAGAGACCGGAATGAGAACCTTAAACATATTCATATTTGTTTTCCTCTTAGCATTTTTTTTTTGGATGGAAAAGTGATTTTCAAAAAAAAAAAAATAGAATTCTCATTCAAAGGTGAGTATATTATTGAGAAAAAAGATGGAACATTTGAAAATAAAATCAATTTCTCTTTTATCTTACAATATTCAACAACTTGTAGTACTCGACATTCAACATCAAGTATTCCATCAACATCAAAATGTCATTTTGATAACTTTTATAATCTATCAATGTCAGCATATCTTGTTCTCTCCAACACTCCTAACAAATGGTTACGTTTTTTGAATTTAAAAATGGAAGTTAGCAAGTAAATATATTAAATGCAAATAGAGACTTTGTTATTAATAAAATTAATCTTAATTCTCATTTATTAATGAAAATATTCCCAATAACCTTTATAAAGAAAGAAGAAGCACAATTAAGAGAAAATTGGTATATCATGACGCAAATAAAATAAACAAAATATATATATATATATATATTTTATTGATTAGTGCATTATAATTTGTCCTATATTATGATGCTATGGGAAACCACCAAAGGTGATAAGGTACAAACTCCACATCCACCATTAAAATCTATTAAAATCAATGATACCACTGGGACTTATGTGTAAAAAAACATTATTTAAAGATGAAAGAGAATGTAACTACAAAAGATATTAATCGTCTAATAGAACAACATAATTATACAAACATTTTATCTTCATTCATTAACAAATAAAGAGTCTAGTATGCATAATGAAACTAAAGTATCAAAACAATTTGTATCATCATCTCAAGTGTTATCCAAATAAATCATTATTTCCACCTAGACATTTTTGAGTTCTTGGGAAATATTGCTGATAAAGCAATTAGAATTATCTCTATCTTTAAATCTTCCTAAAGTTCATAAGGGCAAAGCTCCAATCATTTCTTGTGTAGATGACCATCAAGGACAATGTAAACCTTCTAACAATGATACTCAAAGTGACGATGACACATCCATCTCGTCACAAATATATAAAATTAAAATGTTTTGCAAAAATCCTTTACAATTTAATCAAACTAAAAATTATTATTATTATAGGCTAACCTCATAGACACTTTATTAGAAGAATCATCTCACAAACAAAAAAATAAATTTGAAGGAAATTCATTTATGAATGGAATATTAATGGGTTATAAGAATATCAAATTATGTCAATTTGTAATCATATGTTAATCTATAATAATGTCTGCTCCATTTATAGAATTGACCAAGATAGTGTTACAAAAAAGAATTGTTGCTAGCTTTACTGGTCAATTACATGGCTGGTGAAATTAATTACTATTTATTTGAACATCAAAGAAATTAAATTATTATAACTCGGTTGAATTAGATGAATATGGAAACCTCATAAAAGATGAACACAACAATTAAAAAAAAATTTTGGTTTTATCTCTTTAATAACTAATATAATCTATTATTTTATAGGCAAGATCTTAAATGTTAACGAAAAATCAAGAGAACAATCAATTAGCTTATGTTATAGAACCCTTACTGAATTTAGATGGTATAAAGATGTATTCTTAACTAAATTATTTAAGTTAACAAATTGTGATTCTTCGTATTAGAAAGAAAATTTTATTTCTGGGTTTGCCTCCTTTATTTGCTGAAAAAGTGAAACATAATTTAAGGGACGAAATAATGAAAATTTGGTGAAATGATATGTCGAGGAGTGCACAAAGCTGTATTCCGATCAATGATGATACAATATGATAAATCTTTAGTTTAGAATAAGCTATTTCTTTATCTTTGAAGGTATGATCAATGTAGACACTTTTTGTAATATCCCTAAGTATTTTTAAGGTAGTCTGTCGCAACCCCTCTCGGAGTAATGTCATGACCGGCACAGTATCTCAGATAATGTCATTACACAACAAAACTTAAGGCACTGATAAGCCTCTACACAAAAAAATACTTAATAAACACAATATACAACCTGTATATGACAATTATAATTGAACAAAAAATTTAAATCTATTTTTCACAAGAAGACATGTAATACCTTAGGTTTGCACCCAAAAAAAAAAAAAAAAAGTTGAACTTTGGGCACCTTTTTGGCTATAAAAAGAGGGTTCCCCCCACCCCCCTCATTTTCACACAAAACCAACTCTACTCCTCTTGTTGGAAAACTTCTCACTCTCTCTCTCTCTTTTGAGACTCTTTTCGCGGTGCAACGTGGTTCTGTTTGGGGGAAGGCGCCAGTTCTAGAATGAGTTATTATCTAAAGGTGGGGAATGAAACATAAGTTTGCGTGTCTTATAACTTTTATTAAAGTTTACATTCATTTATCATTATGTCTACTATTAATTTACACTGCATTATTGCGTATATTGTTCATACCTGTCATAGTTATGCATGTATATTTGGAGTTCATGTATCACACTGTTACTATACCAGATTAGTGGCCAATCTAACTCAACCAAATATTGTCTTGTCCTCGGTAACTTTAAATAGTGAATGGGAGGCAACGTGCTGCTCTAGATGATTGGTATTTAAGTAGACCTCGTGTCTCACCTCTCAAACTGGAGACTGATCTGGTTGGCCTTATTTGAATGCTATCAGCTTGTACAAGTGATACTGAACATCCTAACTTTACACATGATGATACTGACCTGAGAAGAATCACCAGACATTGTCAAATCCTGTCTAATGTTAGTAAAGATCAGACCTGCTCATGCATTGACATCATACATAAACATCACCTAGGTACGTAGGTGGTTTATGATCCACAAAATAGTTAGAAGTAATGCTCATTATTATTGATATTTCTCTGGAGAGGGACGTACAATGAGAACTCGAGTTTACCTGGGAATAGACATGTGACGCCCCGAAAATTATTTCATCTAGCCCATAACCCAATTGTATTTTGCCCAAACTCTATGTGTTGCCTTGATATGTTTGGTGTTTGTTTGATGATTGTTTAATGTTTGTATAGTTAATGCTTGATAATGTATATAAATATATGTATCATAAATTGTATATGAGTCATGTTAAATTAAAGTTTAATGCATATGTTATTATTTATGCATGGGCTCATTAAACCATGAATTGATATGGGTTAGGATTGATGGAATAAAAGGATAAATGAAATTGAAGATTTGGTGTATTAAATGGATTGGACATTTAAAATACATGTGGTTGGTATGGGTAGTATGAGACCAACACATGTGAAGGTTGGTGCATGAAAGTGGACAAGTGTCCAATGCCCACTTGTCTTCTTCAAGGAAGTGCTAGAATGAGTGGAGGGAACCAAGGAGAGGAAAACAAGGAGAGAATCAAGGAGAGAATCAAGGAGGGAATCAAGGAAGTGCTAGAAAGAGGTGAGTGGAGAGAAAAGAAAGAAGAAGAGAAAGAAAAGAAGAGAAAGGAAAGAAGAAGAGAAAGAAGGAGAGAGTTGCAGGAGTAAGAACCCTGCGAGATTTTCATCAAAGAAGTGGATCTTTGGAATTTACGGTCAGATTGAGCTCAAATTTTGTCAGCACGTTCGTAGCTTATGGTTCTTCATTCTGGTCGGTGGAGATCTTGATCAGAGGTTTCTTCTGAGAGATCTAACCTCTCAAACAAAGCTGGCCGGAAAGTCTGGATTTCTCGCACTATTTCGCTCAAACTTATAGATCTCCTAAATCTACCGTTAGATGGTTATAAAATTTGGGTACGTAGTTTATAACGGATATTTATACATTCTGAACGGTGGAGATCGTAATTAAAAGCTTGTGCTAAGAGATATAACCTCTGAAACAAAGCTGGTCGGAATTTCTGGGTTTCTCGTTCCGTTTTGGTAAAACTTGTAGATCTCCTCAACGTACCGTTGGATGGATATCAAATTTGAGTATGTAGTTTACAACAGATATTTCTGTCTTCTGAACGGTGGAAATATTTATACGTTAATTATTTTGTGTGATATAGCCATCTGAGTTTGGGTATTTGCAGCAGGAAAGGAGAAACTGTCTGATTAGACACTTGCTCATCAAAGATACATATCTTTTCGGTCCACCGTTGGATTGGGCTGATATTTGGACAGAAGGTTTGTTTCTTCACATACTTCAATCTGTACGGTTGATTTTGTGATTACATATTTCTGTTGGTAGATTGATACATCTGAACAGAATAATACATGTGAAGAATTGGTAGGGTTGTTTGTATTAGACCTACATTTAGAATATGAACTTAGACCTTTCCAAATAGCTTGCATGTCAACTATGTTGACCTAGTTGCCATTGTGGATGAACCCATGATGCAAAATCAGTGATATACATGGCTGAACATGGCGACCTAGTGTAAATCGACAATATGGCCTAAGTATGGAAAATTTCATATTTTAGGGCTTTTGATGCTTTTGGCTTAGAATCATTGAATTGATGCAACTTATGTTTAATTAAGCATGATTAGGGTTGATTATGCTACTGATTTGGTGGTTGTGACCATATCATGGGTTAGGCCTACTTGTGATCAAGTGACCCAAATTTGGACATGTTTATGCCTAAGGAATTGAAAATCAGTATTTTTGATTAATAGAATGGTTTATGAATGAGAACTATGCATTAGAGGCCTAAGTCATGTGATTTGAGTTGAATGATGGGATTAAATGGGATTTAGGCCTATTAATTATATGTGGGCTGATTTAGGGTTGATTTGTAATGTCTATGTAATTGAGCATAGAAATTGATGTATGGTAGGATATTGATGTATGTTTCAGGATCTTGATTGGGTTGATTCGGTTTGGTGGTCGTGTGTGATTAAATACTCTCGCGAGGCTTGGTTGTGAGTAGGCTTCACTTATGATTATATCATTTATGTCATCATATCACTTATATATATTGTATGTTGAAAGCATGAATGTGTTCTAATGTTTTGAATGATGCATTGATTTGAGAAAACCTTACGACTTTGGTTGGGCCCATCTATCTGGCTAATAGGGGGACTTGACCTTGTCATAGGAGGGTTTTAAGAAGGAAATGATTGGGATCAACGGCACGGTGAAATAGACGTGGACTAGTAACCCAAGTAAACATGATTGGGATCAACGGCACGGCGAAATAGACGTGGACTAGTAACCCAAGGCATGTGGAATGTGGATCCAAATTGATAAACTTTTACTTGCATCGAACTTATTATAAATGCTTGATATCTATATGTTATGAGCTTTTAATCATGCTACACATTGACATGCATACATGGTTTTTATTGATGAGTATTGATAGCATATTTGAATTCTATTCACTGGGCATCGTTGGCTCACCCTCATTTTCCTCTTTCAGGTCCTTCTGTCCCGAATAAGGGCAAGGGAGTAGTCATATCTTGAGGGCCTTGCCTGCGAGAGAATCCAAGTCCTCTATGTGAGTTGAGAGGCATTTTGATTGAATTGTGTTTTATATTATGAAGTATTATATTTTGGATTATGTAATTATAATACTTACCACATTTTAGTATGGGTGAGTTGGGATTTGCTAGATAGACCATGTGGGCACATGACGGTTTTTTTTATTTGTACCCACAATTTTGGACTTTATGTGTATGTCAATTTTTAATGGACTGTAGGAATTATGATTTTATTTATGGTTCATTTTTATGGATTATCTCGTCTTTGATGATTAATACAGTGGGTAGTTTTGTTTAGTACCTTTTGATATTATGTCGTTGTTTGAGATAAGGCTCGTAGGGTCTCAACCACCTCACGGGAGTTGAGGAGTGGTCGGAGATGCCTACGCCGGGCGTCCCGCCCCGGCATTCCGCATGCCATTCCCTGTGGGGTTGGTGGTCCGGGGCGCGGGGTCGCCACAAGACATATGTACGTGAATGCAAAGCGTCGTTCTCGAGGAGGAACGTACAATAAGAACTCGACGACACCTGGAGATGGACACCTATACGTGAACTCAGGCGACGTACAATCATGGAACCATTACAAGACGGTGTCATGCATACATACATGTTGTATTGATATGATGTGTTTATGTGATATTTGATTATGAAGTTTCATTTATTAATTGTTATATTCACGAACTATTTTACTTACTGGACAATAGCTCACCTCGTTGTTATCCAATTTTTCTCTGGAGATTAGGATGGACTCGGTGGAGGTTTTTGAACCCACATTTTGTAACCTTTGTTAATTATAGGGAGATTTTGGGAGGATGTTCCCTCAATCATATTTTGTACAAAGATATATGTTGAAATTAACATAATCAGATTTGTACCCCCATTGTGTTCCATTGTACTCAGTTATTGTTATAATGCATTCGCGCCCCGTTCGTGAGTGTTTCGTCGGTTTAGGCGCGTTCGTGCGGGATGTGACATTTAATGGTATCAGAGCGTAAGGTCCATGGCCCGCCCAAGTCCACCAATTAGGAGAAGAAAAATTTATATAAAATATATATATCTTTAGAACTATATATATATATATATATATATATATAACTTGTTGCTAATGAAAAATTTGAATTCATTGATGCCATAAATATCAAAAAGAAAAATAAAAAATATTGTCCAACGGACAAGGCATAAATATTAAAAATGTTAGAAATATATTTTGTGTATTTCACAAGTTTTATCTTCCTTTCAACAAGATAATGACTTCAAGTGAAGAAACGACTTCCAGTAGTCGGGAACTGATTTCCACAAGACTTATGAAACTTTCCAAATAGGAGGTTATGACTATGAGGAGTATCGACAATAGAGATCTCCGCCTCTGACCTATCCTTCACGACAAACTCTCAAAACTGAGGTGGCTGAATATAACAAAAGTTGAGGGTTATGCCTCCTTCAACTTGGTGAAGTCATTTTACGAATCCATGAATTGCGTGAGACTTCAAGAAGATTGGAACACTCCTGTCTTGGAAACAATGAGCAAGAGAGTAAAGATTTCCATCAGCGTCAAAACTATTTCATAACTTGTGGAAATCCCAATAAGAGACAAGATCATTAATCTACATGAACCCCAGACGAAGAGATCACAGAATCCAAGGAACAGTTGTTTAATTCCCTTGCCGACAAGCCGTACACCCAAATAACATACGCCCACCTCCCAAATAATCTCCTTAAACCACTTCTTGCCGGCTTTGGGGAGATCGTATTCTGCAACATCTTATCGAAATTGGTGACTAGAGGATCCATGACAAGAGCTCAACTTCTTGTGCTATACTACTTAGAAAAAGGAATCTTTGTCTCCCTACCTCATATTATCATCCAAAAAATATTGCGGGTAATTCAAAACCCTACAAAGAAGGAACTCCTCGGCTACGAAGTCTTGATCATGAGGATGCTTTGGGAGGCAAACATCAATACTTTTGATGAATCTTCGAAATAGATCACTAATGTTGTTATAGTATCCTTCATCTCAAAGATTTTTGTCTCAATAAGAGGAGTAACCGACGAAGAAATATTTGGTGCGACTTCGGGATAAAATAGCGGAAGAATTAGAGATAACAATGGACGTTGTCAACGAAAAAGTCGGCGCAAGATTCCAATTAGGAAAGCACCAGTCAATGAATCAAACCAGAACACAACAATAGGACCCAGCCCCGAATAATGATCAAACCTATCATCTATTCTCCAAGGATGATCTCTTTGGCAACCTAGGTCAACCACAAACAAATCAGAATGGACAGGGAGTTTTGACGAATTCACCTTCCTGGAACCTCCTAACCCAAGGCAATACGACGTACCAAAGGTTTCCAACTCTTGAGGTACCATGTCATCCAGTTTCACAAGTTCCTGTGAACCAACCACAACAAAATTGGACGACACTAAACTTTGGAACACAGGATATCCCGATGAGTGCACTATTTCAAAATGTTCCGACTTAAGTATATCCAACCCTCCAAAAAGTCTCAATTAGGGAGTCTTCCTATAATCAAACCAATTACCCTCCACCTATGAGTCAACCATACGGCCAACATTTTCCACCAATGCCTACAGTCTATCCTCCACCTATGGGACAGACAACCTACCAATCATCAATGGGACAACCAACAAGTCCATTTTACCAGTTAAATGTGATTGTATCTAGTCTTGCTCGGATGCAGGAGACCCAAAATGATTTGTTAACATGTGCGAAAGGTATGGTAGAAGAACGAACATATTTTCAACGTTCTTCTAATAGTCGTTCTGTAACTAACAAAAGGTCTAGGAGGAGCAGTAGTAGGCAGAAAAATTAGGAATGATTACTGGCATTGTAATTATATATTTTTTATATATATAAATGAAATGTTTGTTTGAGACTATGTTTGGTGGGCCGACTTACAACCATTCTTTCTTTTGTATCACTAACTTTGGAGTGGTATGAGACACAACAAAATTGGAAGATACTAAATAAAATATGGAAGTAAGAAAACCCACGACCTTGTGTGAAAAGAAACATCCGGGGAAAGCTGAATTACTAACATTATCAACAACTTTACACGGTATGGGACGAGTAAACTTAGACAATACTATTAGTGAACTTCTCTCCCGTCAATGTTTTATAGAGACCGTGTTCATGCAACTTAACTTGGTTGAAACCCTTATTACCAAATTCATGTGGTATGAGACATACAAATATGGATAATAGTCGAAAAGACTAAGCAAAAGAGTTTGAATACATAAGATTACGATAAAACGTTAGATTATGATATTTACCGAGGCAAATCTTAGAACCTTTATGACTCGCATGGATTTTCAAAGAAATATATATATATATATATATATATATATATATATATATATATATATATATATATATATATATATATATATATATATATATATATATGTTCACAAAAACCAGAACCAAAACTTTTGAAATACTTGCAAAGTTTTAGACTTGTTATATAAACATTCTAACCTTGTTTTACACCATGCCAAACATACGAGGCACATAAGATTATCTGATTCCTCATTAAAAACCTTACACCATACTTCAAAAAATAGGTGGTTTTATATTGCAGTACTCTCGAACTTATTGCTGAGAATATCATAAGATTATATTTGGCTACAGTTCCTAAATCATTGTTTTATTTTCTCCTTTCCAGTGAGAAAATGCAATCCAGGAAGAGAAGAAGGCCACATACAGTCCGTCTAGTAGAGGAGACACCTCCTGTAATTCAAAATCAGGAACCGCCGCCTCCGAGGATAGAGCCAGCCACACATGTCACTGCCACTACGTCTGGGCTGGCAGTGCCACCTCAGCCCACATCTTTTGTCATGCCTTCGAGCATGGAAGACTTTTTCGTCGATGAGTCAAAGAAGGCTCTCGAGGCGATGAGAGTCGAAAGATTCCACAGGCGTCCTATCAACTTGTTGGTGGAGCAAATACATGGTGGATAACGATGAAGGAAGACCCGAGGACAAATGTAGCAGACATGACATGGCAACAGTTTGAGTCATTATTCATCGACGAGTAATTTCCCAGCGCAGTGAAAAGACAGAAGTGTAAAGAGTTTGCCAGGCTATACCAGAGCAACATGACAGTCAGAGAGTATGTTGTCAAGTTGAAAGAATTATCGGTCTACTCTCTCTCCACCATTTCAACGGAGCAAGGTAAGACCGAAAAATTCTACAACGGCCTTCGTCCTGACATAAGACAAGCCCATGAGCTTTGAGCAGGAGCAGAGAATGAATAGGGAAAAATGGCCTGCAACGTTTTCCCAACAGGGCTCGCAGCAAGGCAACCAAAAGAAGCCCTACTATAATCAAAACCCAACCCTCCCAGCCCTTGTTCAGAAGAATGAGGCCACTGAACCTCCGGCTGAACCATCTAACCCTGGCCATCAGGGTTTTCGTAATCATGGCTGAGGAGGTCATAATGAAAGGGGTGACCGTCAAAACAACAATGGCAGGGGTGGTGGTCAGCACCACAATCAACATGGCCATCAGAACCAGCAACAGACGCCTCATCAGTAGAGGCTGACTTGTTACAACTGCGGCCAGCAGGGCCATGTAAACAATGCCTACCCCCATCCTCAGCAACCACGACAATCTGTTCTCGTTGTTCTAGTCCAACATGCCCTACCTGCAGCTAATGCCCAACCTAGGCAGAACCAGGGGCAATGGAACCAGGGCTGAGCGTTTGCCATCGCTCAACATCCCCTCCTAGACAACAATGTAGTCGAAGGTACATTTCTCTTGTTTAATACAATTATGCATGTCTTGTTCGATTTGGATGCTACGCATTCCTTTATATCTTCTGCATTGGTAAGGCATTTAGGGTTGCATCCTGAACCCACAGATATCACAATCCATGTCACATCACCATTAGGATCTGGTACTGACGTAAATTTGCAGTGTTCTCGATGTGAGCTTCGAATGTCAGAACAGATAATTTATGCAAATCTTTTTGTGATGGACATTGAAGACTTTGACATCATCCTTAGCATGGATTGGCTCACACCACTGAATGCAAAGATTGATTGTTTGAAGAAGCAAGTTCAGTTATCTTTGCCTACTGGGAGTTTGTCAAGATTCACGGAACGAGAAAATGGATACACAACTCGACTGTTGCACTTCTCAAGGCACAACTTTTTACTCTATCCCTTGGTGATGACAATGAATCACTAGTACTGTACCCTCTCGAAGTACATGATGTCCCGTTAATATCTGAATTCCCAACTATTTTTCTAAATGACCTTCCTGGACTACCTCCGATTAGGGAATTCAATTTTGAGATCAAACTCATACTTGGGACCGGGCCTATCTCAATTCCACCATACAGAATGTCCAACATCGAGCTGGTTGAGTTGGACAAGCAACTGAAGGAATTTGTAACGCCGTACCTTAAGATGATGTCATTTTGACCCTTAGAGTACCCGTATACGTATATAATGCTCGACGGGTGTTGGTTCGAATGTTTTTCCATGAATTTTCAGAATGATCGGAGGCCCGTTTGACATCCAAACGTGTCGAAAACAGTGTTTTGGATCAGTGGAGCTCGCTCCAGGGAGAAAATTTTTTTGGTCCCCGATTACATCAATGGCTTGATCTCTTAGATCCGTGCTCCAATTCAGCTGACATTTTGTCAGATTATTCTTCTCTGATAAGTCTTCATTATGAACAATGAAGATCTTGATCAGAGTTGTTTACTGTGAGTTATAAGGCTCCAAATACAGTTTCATGGATTTATAGATTTTCTTGAGCAATTTTGATCAAATGGCTAGATCTCAAAATCCCACCGTTGGATTGCGCTGAAATGTTACCAGAATATTGGTAACTGACTCATAAAACGTTTGACCGGTTAGATGTTAAATTGATGACTCATTTGCAAGAAATTGAGTATCTAAGTATTTTAGCAGGAAACTGTTTCTTCTATTTATTAAGTGTATTTTTAAGTGTGGGCCCAAATTTTTTCTATAAAAGCAACTACCGCGATTTTTGGACTCACTTGTTCAATTTTTCACTTTCAAAGAGTCTTAGGGAGTTTGAAAAAGAAGGAGAAGAAAAGAAGGAAAAAGGAGGGGTTTTGGTGATTTATGCTCAAGAATCACCCAAGGTAACCATTCTTCCCCATTTCTTTCTCATTTTCTTCCTTCCATCACTTTCCCACATGCATGAAAACTGATTTTTCAACCTAGGGTTTCTATGAATTCTGAAATTCTAGGGTTATTGGTCTACGGTTTTCATGTATGGGTTGATTTATGCTTGTGTTTTCATACTAATGACCTTCCCTAACCTCAACCAACATATAATGAGTGTTTTCCACTCTTGGATCCCGAAATTTAAGGGAGAGGTAATAAATCCAATGTAGGACTTAGGTTTTGAGATTAAAATATGTTAATCTAGAACGCATTGGGAGTCTAAAAATGGTGAAACCCTCAATTTCTAACAAGAAAGTGGAGGGATTTTATAGACTTGACCTAAACTAGAATTTTGACCTAGGATTCCCTATTCAAATTTCTTGTCATTTAGATGGAATTGATAATTAAATATGGATGTATGACACTCTAATTTACTGATCTTGAGTAGAGGAAACCCTATTGGAGAGTAATTTTGGCTTAGGCCATGTAAATTGACAATTTCTATGTGATTTGAGGATTTTCATCAAATTGGGGCTTTTGATCCAAAAGTCAATTGATAAAATTGACTTGGGGATTATTTAATTGAACCCAAATTGGATAGAATTATGGGTTTAGAATGTTTGGACTTGTGTTAAAATTGAAAGACTTAGTTTAATTTGACCTTAGGCTATGTATTGCCCAAATTGGGGATTTTGACCAAGACTTAGTCAATTGGTAAAATTGACTTGATGAAAAGTCAAATTAACCCCTAATATGATTGAATGCTTTGAATTATAGTGTTTGAGATTAAGGGGATCAACCTATGACATTCAATTTGGGTTATGTATAGTGTAATTTGATGTTAATGGGTTAAATTGGACAATAGAGATTTGGCTCATGGGTTAACCATTCTAGAATCATTAGTTGACTTTGATATTGGGTTTAAACATTGTTATTAGCATACTTTGACTGATTTTAGTATTGTATGAACCATGTGTATTATGTAGGAATTCTAATTGATTTGAGTAGCCCAAGTGGGCTAGTTGGAAGTCGAGGTACGTGAGGTGATTTGTGATCTTACTAGTACTCACTTGCGGATTGGAAATTGGATTGGCTAGACTTAGCCAATCGAGTGTGAGTGTTCTCTTTACTTGTTGATTTTCATATACGTGGCATTGTATTATATAACTTGTTTCAAATTGATATATACATGTATATGTCGAGCATTCAATCATATTAGGGGTTAATTTGACTATTCATCAAGTCAATTTTACCAATTGACTAAGTCTTGGTCAAAATTTCCAATTTGGGCAATACATAGCCTAAGGTCAAATTAAACTAAGTCTTTCAATTTTAACATAAGTCCAAACATTCTAAACCCATAATTCTATCCAATTTGGGTTCAATTAAATAATCCTCAAGTCAATTTTATCAATTGACTTTTGGATCAAAAGCCCCAATTTGATGAAAATCTCCAAATCACATGAAAATTGTCAATTTACATGGCCTAAGCCAAAATTACTCTCCAATAGGGTTTCCTCTACTCAAGATCAGTAAATTAGAGTGTCATACATCCATATTTATTCATCAATTTCATCTAAATCACAAGAAATTTGAATAGGGAACCTTAGGCCAAAATTCTAGTTTAGGTCAAGTCTATGAAATCCCTCCAATTTCTTGTTAGAAATTGAGGGTTTCACTATTTTCAGACTCTCAATGCCTTCTAGATTAACATATCCTAATCTCAAAACCTAAGTCCAACATTGGATTTCTTACCTCTTCCTTAAATTTTGGGATCCAAGAGTGGAAAACACTTATTATATGTTGGTTGAGGTTAAGGAAAGTCATTAGTATGAAAAACAAGCACAAATCAACCCATACATGAAATCCGCAGACCAATAATCCTAAAATTTTGGGATTCATAGAAACCCTAGGTTGAAAAATCAGTTTTCATGCATCTGGGAAAGTGATGGAAGGAAGAAAATGAGAAAGAAATGGGGAAGAATGGTTACCTTGGGTGATTCTTGAGCACAAATCACCAAAACCCCTCCTTTTTCCTCTATTTTCTTCTCCTTTTTCAAACTTTCTAAAACTCTTTGAAAGTGAAAAAAATGAACAAGTGAGTCCAAAAATTGTGGTAGTTGCTTTTATAGAAAAAATTTAGGCTCACCCTTAAAAATACACTTAATAAATAGAAAGAACAATTTCCTGTTGAAATTACTTTCACTTAGATACTCAATTTCTTGTAAATGACTCATCAATTTGACATCTTAACCGTTTAAAAGTTTTATGAGTCAGTTACAAATATTTTGGTAAAATCTCAGCTCAATCCAACGGTGGAATAGAAATAGGATTTGTCCCAGGCATCAACTCAATGATAAAGTCTACCTCTCGCTTAGGCGGCATATGCATGTTTTAATTGATTCATGAAATGAATTTGAGCATATTCCATTGGGTTAGCAATTTGGTTAGGTCTTCTAGTTTTTTATTTTCTTAGGGAAGTCTTGTAAGTCTAGAGAGATCCCCAGTTGTGGACTTGGCAGAGGGTTTTAAGGGTAGGCTCAGCCGTGGTTCACCTATACCTGACATAGGGTTTGGAAAAAATTGTAAATCGGTGACGCGCCCTTGGAATTCCTATTAGAATACGGGTAAGAGGTCGTTCAGGCATGGGTTTCGTGCACTCGTCTTCTCAAATTGATTCTTACCTAGAAGGTGTTAGGATTGCATTGCATGTTATTTAAATGGTATGCATTGTCTTGTTATGACATGATGCATTATATTAACATGTATGTAATCTTGTTTCATCATCATGTTATCTCACGTTATTTCAAACACTTTAATGATCTTGACATGTTTTACATAAATGCACATATATGTAGCCACTTGTAGAAGACATTCACTGAGGTTGTTGTAGCTCACACCTCATCCTTATCCTTTTAGGTTCGGTGTTGTACACTTTTGTATTTTGATATTATGTACATGATAACACCTAACATATGTATAATTAACACATATATGGGATGTGTATGGTTTTATATTAATTGAACTTTTGGAATTTTATACTTGGTATTTTTGGATATGCAATATTTATTGTTGTTGATCATGTTTGGATGGATGTTATATAGGATCATTTGTATTTAGGATTTGTGTTTAAGTTAGGCTGAGGGGACGCCGAGTGTATCGTCGGAGGGTATACCCGAGGGTTACGTGCCGGTCATGGCGTCACCTACAGTGGGTCGTGACAGAATTGGAGAGTAATGGCTTCATCAGGAAAATTTCATCACTCTGAGGAGCTTCAGTTTTGTTTGTTCGCAAAAAGGATGGTTCGTTACAACTTTGCATCGCAAGTTGAATAACGTCATCATCAAGAACAGATGTCCACTACCCAGGATTGATGACTTGTTTGACCAACTTAGAGATGTCAAATATTTCTCTAAGATTGATTTACGATCCGGTTATCATCAACTCTGGATCAGAGAGTCGGACATTACCAAGACGACATTCAGAACTCGGTACGATCATTACGAGTTCTTGGTCATGCCTTTCGGCCTAACAAATGCACCTGCTGCGTTCATAGATTTGATGAACCGCATCTTCAGGTTATATTTAGACCGATTCATGTGGTCTTTGTGAACCGAGGAAGACCATAAGATACACCTGAGGATTGTCCTCTAGACCTTGAGAAGCCACCAATTGTATGCAAAGTTGAGTAAGTGTGAATTTTGGGCGAAACGAGTTCAATTCCTAGGTCACGTGGTTTCAGGAAATGGCATTGAGCTAAATCCTTCAAAGGTTGAAGCGATTTTAAACTAGAAGCAGCCTACCACTGTTACTCAAACGAAGTTTTCTTGGTTTGGCTGGCTACTACAGACGCTTCATCCAGGATTTCTCAAAGATTGCTGAACCTATGACTAAGCTCGCACGGAAAGACGTTCTATTCATCTGGAATCTTGCCTGTGAATTGCCATTTTAGGAATTGAAGAACCGCCTCACGATAGCCCCAATATTAATCACTCCACGAAATGGAGTTGGATTTTCACTATACACCGACGCCTCTCTCCGAGGCTTAGGTGCAGTACTAATGCAAGAAGGCCAAGCCGTTGCATATGCTTCGAGGCAACTGAAGATTCATGAGGGTAATTACCCAACACATGACTTGAAACTTGAAGATGTTGTATTTGCACTGAAGTTATGGCGTCATTACTTATGCGGTGAACGATTTGAGGTCTTCTCGGATCACAAGAGTCTTAAGTACATCTACACTTAGAGAGACCTAAACCTCCTCCAAAGACGATGGTTGGAGTTCTTGAAAAATTAAGACTTTCAACTCTAGTACTATCCTGGGAAGGCCAATGTTGTCGCAGATGCCTTGAGTAGAAAATCTTATGTTGCTTGCACTCTTAACTTCGAGACGGGGAAGTTGGCTACAAAGATGGAGAATTTTAACCTACAACTGATTGAGGAAGGAGGAAGATCACGACTATCTCAGTTATTAGCCAACTCTGAGCTGGTTCGAAAGATTTCAGCAGCTCAAGCCAACAACCCTATGTTAATGGAGAAACGATAACTTCTACTTAGCGGACAGGACCTTCCTCACTGGTCGGTTCCTGAAGGCCGGGCCGTTTTCTACAAAAATGTTTCTGTCTACCGAACGATCCTGAGGTTCGAAAAGAAGTGCTCACTGAATGCACTGTTCGAGGTTCACTATGCATCGTGGGGGAGACAAGATGTACAAGGATGTCAAGCGACAATTTTGGGTTTTTGGAATGAAGAAGGCAATTGCAGACTTCGGTGCTCGATGTCTCTTTTGCCAGCAAGTAAAAGCAGAACGCAGACTTCCCTCTGGACTTCTCCAGCCTTTACCAATTGGAGAATGGAAGTGAGAAAACATTGCAATGGATTTTGTTACAACATTGCCTTGAGATAATAAAGGGCAAGATGCTATCTGGGTTATCATCGATAGACTTACAAAGTCTACACACATTTTACCAATAAAGTTCAAGGATAACCTCGCTAAGCTAGCCGAATTGTATGAAAGAGAAATCGTACCCCTCCATGGCATACAACTCACGATTGTCTCTGATCAAGACCTTCGATTCACATCAAAATTTTGGCAAAGCTTTCAGAGTATAATGGACCCCAGGATCACCATGAGCACAACCTTTCACCCTCAGACTGACGGGTAGTCAAAGCATCTTATCCAGATCTTGGAGGACATGTTACGTTGTTGCATTTTAGATTTTTATGATGAATGGGAAAAATACTTACATTTGGCTGAGTTTGCATAAAACAACAACTACCAAACCAGTATCGACATGGCACCATACGAGGCTCTCTATGGTCGCCCTTGCAGATCTCCGGTATGCTGGTTAGATATGGCAGATCGACCACAGTTGGGGCCTGAACTAGTTGAAGAGCCTTCTGAGAAGATCACACTAGTAAAGGAGCGACATCGTGAAACACAAAGTTGTCATAAAAGCTATGCTGACAAACGCAGACAACCTCTAGCATTTGACAAAGGGGACTTTGTTTTTCTAAAAGTTCAGCCTACAAGAGGAGTCAAATGCTTTGGGTTTAAAGGATAGCTCTCCCCACGGTATATCGGTCCATTTTAGATCATTGAACATATTGGCAAACTAGCCTATCGTCTATCCTTTCCATCGTCCATATCTAAGGTTCATGACATTTTTCAGGTATCCATGCTTCGAAAGTATCGTTCTGATCCTTCGCATATCATACCTCTAGTCGAGGTTTGGGTTGAAAAAGAAAATAAGTATCAGGAAAGAGCGATACAGATTCTGGATAGAAAAACTTAAGAACTAAGGCGACGTATCATACCACTTGTAAAGGTGCTCTAGGATCACCAAGGAGTAGAGGAAACAACATGAAAACTAGAAGAAACAATTAAACTGAAATACCCTGAATTGTTTTCTAGTAATAATTGATGATGTGATACATTGTACTTTTCACTTATCAATAAAATGATGGAACTTTGTTTACAATATCTTAATATATTCTTTCATTTAAATAACTATGTAGATGTTTGAAAATAATATCAATGGAGGTAATGATGCACACACGCAATGGCCTCTTTGGCAACCTGTGGCGACTCCTTCAGGATCTGAGTCAAGCCACAACAACTTTGCATCACCAACTCCATCGCCCCACAGACAGCGATCCTTATCTCCAGAGTGTGCATGACTTTTTCGTAACAATTTTGCCCAAAACAATCCTGTGCTCTGATCCTGGCAAGATCTCCTACCAAAATTGCCAGGGGCAGGATTCAGGCAACAACACGAAAAAGCATTCTGCAGCTTAACCTACCTCCCCTGAAACGCTGCAACTTGCAGAGCCCTACGCCATCATCTGTGAGGCAAATGTTAGAACCTTCTAAGGATGAATCCGACTCCATTTGCTCTCTATTGTTTGATGATATAGAGGATTCCACCGGCCACAGTGCTATTCAGGGGCGTTGCAGGCACTACCTTGATCTTTAGAGTAATGACGACGATGGTGAATCCCACGCAGAAAACAATCATCACTATATAGACTGAATTTCGAGGGCGAAATCCTTTTAAGGGGGGTAGAGTGTAATATTCTAGGTTTGCTCACAAAAAAGTTGAACTTCGGGCACCTGCCCGGATGGTCGGGCACCTTTTTGGCTATAAAAAATGGGTTCCCCCCTTCATTTTCACACCAAACAACTCTCATCCTCTTGTTGGAAAACTTTCCTTTCTCTATCTCTCTTGAGACTCTCTTCGTGGTGCAACGTGGTTTTGCTTAGCGGAAGGCGCTAGTTCTAGAATGAGTTATATCTGAAGGTGGGGAACGAAACATATGTTGGTGTGTCTTATAACTTTTAGTAAAGTTTACATTCATTTATCATTATGTCTACTGTTCATTTTTACTGCATTATTGCGTATATTGTTCATACCTGTCATAATTATGCTTGTATATTTGGAGTTCATGTATCACACTGTTACTATACCGGATTAGTGGCCAAACTGACTCAACAAAATATTGTCTTATCCTCAGTAACTTTAAATAGTGAACGGGAGGCAGCGTGCTGCTCTAGACGATTGGTACTTAAGTAGACCTCGTGTCTCACCTCTCAAACTGGAGATTGATCTGGTTGGTCTTATTTGAAAGCTATCAGCTTGTACAAGTGATACTGAACAACCTAACTTTACACGAGGTGATACTGACTTGATAAGAATCACCAGATGTTGCCAAATCCTGTCTAATGTTAGTAAAGACCGGACATGCTCATGCACTGGTATCGTACATAAACACCACCTAGGTACGTAGGTTGTTTATGACCACAACATAGTTAGAAGTAATGCTCACTATTATTGACATTTTTCTGGAGAGGGACGTACAATGAGAACCTAGGTTTACGTAGGGATGAGCATCTGTACGTGAATCCAGGGCGTCTTTCCTAAGGAGGGACGTACAATGAAAACCCGGCTACACCTGGGGATGGACATCTGTACGTGAACTCAGGCGACGTACAATCATAGAACCATTACGAGACGGTGTCATGCATACATACATGTTGTATTGATTATGATGCTACGATGTGTTTATGTGATATTTGATTATGAAGTTTCCTTTATTAATTGTTATATTCACGAACTATTTTACCCACTGGGCAATAGCTCACCCTGTTGTTATCCAATTTTTCTCATGAGATTAGGGTGGACTAGGTGGAGGTTTTCGGGCCACATTTTGTAACATTTGTTAATTATAGGGAGATTTTGGGAAGATGTTCCCTCAATCATATTTTGTACAAAGATATATTCTAAAATTA
The DNA here is from genome assembly GCA_035771175.1 of Paratinospora sagittata. NCBI lineage: Eukaryota > Viridiplantae > Streptophyta > Magnoliopsida > Ranunculales > Menispermaceae > Paratinospora > Paratinospora sagittata. Next base: position 11,790,197 of record CM069608.1, read on the forward strand.
ATATAATCAGATTTGTACCCCAATATGTTCGGTCGCACTCGGTTATTGTTATAATGCATTCGTTCCCCGTCCGTGAGTGTTCCTCCGGTGTAGGCGCGTCCGGGCGGGGTGTGACAAGACAAGATCATATCCATCCTTCAAAACATGGTTCAACATCTAAAGTATCAACATGTAACGACAAGTGATGATCACTCTCAAAACATGTCATATACAGTCCATATACAGTCTATATGTTATATACATATATATTATGATAGTTATATACAAGTTTCAAAAGAACAAAATACTCAAGACTGTACCCAAGTCCCCACAAAACCTACATCCAAAAGTAGAAGAGGAAGGCCACTCCCAACGATCAAGCCTTGTCTTTTCTTTTCAAATATGAACCTGAGAAAAATAGGGAAAAAGGGGTGAGCTCAACCAGCTTAGTGAATATTTCTCACAATAATCTTCACATATGTATATATAAAAAACATGTATACCATTGAGATAACATTTATAAATACAAATGCATCAATTGAAGTATAATGTACATGATTCAAACTAATCATATGGTTTTGTGCATCATTTTCATAAAATATGCAAACGCCTCCATGAGGTCACAACGGGATAATATTACGTACACTTCCCCCAATTCCGCTATAGGGTACAGGTCAACATATTACCCAAACACGTTTTCCTACCCTTACATTCCTCAATAGAGCGGAAAGTCCCCACCGTGGAGTACCAATCAAAGTACTCCGGTGGCGTTATTCCCCGAAGAACAAGTAAATAAGAAAACCACTACTCTCTGAGTATTCAATCCAAAATACCCAAACAATGCAATGTATGAAAGTTTTATTCTCATGATCATAATATACAATAAGATGCACGCATTCAACAATTTCATTTCATATAAGTATAATGTCATAAATGGAGAAATAAAGTAAGGAATTCTCACTACCAATCCAAAGGTTACCAACACAGTGAACAACCTCCCAATGGAAACAATTTAATCAAAATCATGCAAATCATCATGAATTTATACATTCTAGATAAATTCCATGGTTCATAATATATACTCAATACACAATAATTCATAACCAATTTTCCAACATAACCAAATTAGGTCCTTACACCTCATATCATTCTAATTCAATCATAATTCTTCATTTCCATACCATAGACATCTAAGTCTACATCCCTTCCATAATTCACATTCATACTTCATTAATTTAACCTTCGCCCGCCAATCATGCCTATTTACATAATTAGTCAATGTTTAGGCCCAGGTCACCACATGACCAACATAGACCAATTATGACACAATTATACCCAATTCAAGTCCAATTAATCATAATTCATCACAATTTACCAATTCCAAGCCAATTCAAATCAATATACAACAAAAGCCCTAATTTGGAAAAAAATCTCTACAATGAGACTTAGGCCAAATTGTATTAGCATTAAGCCATAGTAGGTAAATACCCAAATTAACACCATGAATCATCTAGGTATACCAAATTAATCAACATAGTTTACATGCACCAACATTAGAAAACCCTAGGTCCAAAATGAAGAGCTAAGTTTTCAACATTGAAACACATGTAAACCTTAGTAAAAATCATGGCAATTACCTCTAACAAGCTCAAAAACGTCCTAGAAAAATTATTCTAGACACCATCACCTCGGATCCTTGGGTTTCCATCAAAACCCTAGCCTCAAATCTCTCCAAAATCATGGAGAAAAGAACCCAAAACATGATTTGGCCATGGGTATTGGTTGAGGACGTCCAAATCCACCATTTTCAAGCTATTTCAAGTTCATGCATACCCAAACCTAAGTTAGGTCTCCCCAAATCTGAAACCCATATTACAAATTACACCATTCAAAAGCTTGGATTTAGGTTAGGAAGAAATTTCATGATAAGAAATTGACAAATTAAGCTTACCTTGAGTGGGTTGGAACATAAATCTTCAAAAACCCCAAGTTCTTCTTCACTTTCTCTTTTTTTCTTCTTTTTTCCCCCCTTTTCATGCTCAAGAACATGGAGAGAAAGGAAGATGGGGTAAATGAGATTAGTTATGACTTGTATTCGATGCTCCTATGTGCAAGTTACCAAAATTACACTCCCTCTCAACTACCCCACATTCAAATAAGATTTTTATTCATTAATTTCACCAAATTACGCCACCAACCCTATAAATTTAATTTATGTGTTGGACCATAATATTGGATCAAAATCTAAGGTTGGAAGGGTGAAAATAATTAATGCATTAAATGAGTTAATTTATTTGTGGCATTCCCATAAACAACTAATAATAATAATAATATTAATAATTTTTTCTACAAGTATACAAAATACACGTACAATACACATCAATCGTCTACACAAGCATCTAGAGTCGAGCAACACACTTCATCACGATGTCAGGTGTGAGTTTGGGTCGTTACATAGTGTCACGACCCACTATCCGTGACGTCATGACCTGCACGAAACCCCGTGTACATCCTCCCTCGACATACACGACGTCCCGATAAGCCTTTTAACACATACCATAATCCCCAAATACACAACAATAAACACATGGACATAATATAAGATCATCATATAAAACATATCCAAAATGACAACCATAAAAATTTTCTCCAAGTCCATAGTGTTCAAAAGTATAAAATATACTTAACCATAAGTACAAACTCATCTAAATGTTAAGTATAATCATTAGGTGTTACATAGTACAATTTATCAAAATAAATTGCGGAAAAGTACTAAACACCTACGCCAACGATAGTACAGGAACATTTCGCAGCTAAGCTTTCTCTTGCTCCCTCCTATCAGATCCTGAAAAGATAAGGATGAGGGGTGAACTACAACAAGCTTAGTGAATGTTCTATATAAGTAGCAACATATATATGCATTTAAGTAAAACATTGCAAGAATCATTAAAACCATTTAAATAATCATGGGTATAATCAAGATTACATACATGCCAATATAATATATCATGTCATAAACAAGACCATGCATACCATTTTATAAACATGCATATGCAACCTAACCCCTCCTGAGTAAGAATTAATACAAGGGCCATGTGTGCGCAAAACCCATGCCCGATCGACTTCTTATCCGTATCTTTCATAATTCCTATGGATTGTATGAACCATAGGATTCGCCCACCAAGACAAGTATCATGTCTAGGCAAATCAGAACATACATAACCTATAAAAATCTTTTGCAAGGTCCACAATTGAGGATTCCCGGTCAGCCCAATGGGATTCCATAAGAATCCCAAGCCTAGGGAATGCAACATAACTCAATTGTTTTCCCCAACTGACTATGCTCAAATACAGTTCATGAATTCAATAAATCATGTATACTACATTATACAAGCATTTAAAACATTTTTATATTACAACGCCACATATAGAATTCACAAACACTCACACTTGATTGGCTAGACATAGCCAATCCAATTCCAATTCCAATTCCAAGAAGCACTAAACTGCCACATTACCCCAATGCAACTCAATCCCCAATTGGACTACTATTTGGGTCACTTAGATCAAATCACAAATCCTGAAACATACATGGTTTATGTAAAAACTGAAAATCAGTACAAGTGTGCAAATCAACCTTGTTTAAACCCAAATCAAATGCCAATTAAGATTCTAAAATGGTCGTACACATGAGCCAATCTCATAATGCCCAATTCAACCATTTTATACCCAATTAACCTACATTTAACCAAATTGAATGCAATAGGTTGATCCAAATACAATAATTCATGGCATTCAATCACAATTAGGGTTAATTGGACTAATTACAAGTCAATTTCATCAATTGACCTCAATTGGGTCAAAATCCCCAAATTTGGGCAAATCCCCAAATTCATGGCAAATTTTCAAATTCATGGCCTAGGCCAAATTTGCACTACACCTAGGGTTTCCAACAAGCAAGATCAGTAAATTGAACCATAAATCATCCACATTTACCCATTAGATCAACATATATGACATGCAACTTGAATGAAAAACCCTAAGTTCATAACCTAGGTCTAGGTCAAATACATGGCTAAACATTAATTACACCCTAATTCAATGCATTGTTTGGATGTAACAAACTACCAAAAGAAATATCCAATAACTAATTTAACCGTTCAGATTCAAGAAAATCAAGAGACAAACCTTCTGTCCAAAATTGAGCTAAATCCAATGGTAGATCAAAGAGATATGATTCTGTGATTAAGACAACTCAAATTGAACGGTTTCGCCTCTCCTACAGCAAATACTTGAACTCAGACGATTATATATCCCAAAATACTCAACTAGTCCACATCTTACCGTTCATAATGTAACACGTTAAGTTTTGAACCATCTGATGAAGTATCACATCCATCCAACGGTAGATTTAGGAGATCTAGCAGTTTGATTTAAATTGAGCGAGAAATCCAAATTTTCTGACCAGCTGTGTTTGGGAGGTTATATCTCTCAGAAGAAAGCTCCAATCAATATCTCCACCGACCAGGATGAAGAACCATAAGAGAAGAACTTGATGAAACATTCTTAGCTTGATCCGACCACGGATATAAGAGATCAACTCTCTGATCAAAACGTTGCAAAGATTTCCCTTCAAGCAACTTCTTCTCTCTTTCTCTTCTCTTCTTTTCTCTCAACCTTACTCTCTCAAAAACGTCCCCCAAGGAAGAAAATGAGAGATTGAGACACATGTTATACCCACATGCACTTATTTTGCCAAGTGTTGATCATGCTCCAACACCATGCCAAGTGTTTGCTCAAAGGCTCATTTGTTAGCCACATGACCTTTACCCAATCACAACCTCACATGTGAGTTGTTAACCAATCCATTAATTCCAACAATTCCATCATTTTTTTTATTTATTTAATCAATACATGCCCATTTCAAATCATGGTACAATTGGCCCCATTATATGATTAATAACACATACATTAATATTAATATGTTACTATTAATATATTACTTTAGTGATGTGTGTTATTATCACTATCAATGTCATTAGCACATAAATCATAATATTAATAATGATAATTCTCTAAAATAGCATGCAAAGACACTTGAACTAATACACGTCAAACATCAAATACGTACACGTACACGTATATGAATACTCTATGGGTCAAAATGACATCATCCTAAGGTACATACATTACACATAGTCATACCCAAAAGAATTAACGTCTGGTTGTATATATAAACTTTATACATACTTTGATTATTGGGTCAAGTATTAGAAGTAACGGTGAATGGGAAACCACCATATGTTAGTCAGCAATGTAAAAATGATTAAGGGAGTTTTTGTGATTATCATAATAAAGGTATAATGGGAGACCTGTAATATCAAACTTTAAATTAACCTATGATCATAAATAGTTTTGAAAAGAACCTTATTTTGATAATATGTCATATTAGGCCTATGATTATAAATAACCTTAGCAGGAACTTGTATTAATTAGTAATAAGTTATAGAATAACTTATTTTCGAATATATTTTAGCTCAATAAAATTTACGGGGGTAACGGGTTGGGTTGGAGCCAAAACCCAACCCAACCCAACCAAAACATTTTGAGTTGGGAAAAATGGAACCCAACCCGAACTAGTTCAGGTTGAGTTGGGTTGGTCATTCGGGTTGAGATTACTTTATTTTTTTCAAGAAGATGGCTTGAACTTTTAATAAATAAAATAGAAAAAAAGAAAAACTTATTGTTCTTTGTTGAAGCAACAAAGAAGAACAAGAAGAAGCAAAACGAAGAATGGAAGAAGAAACAAAAACGAAGAAGAACAAGAACTTTAGGTTCAGTTCGGATTGATTTAGGTTGGGTTCCGAGAGTGTCAACCCAAGACCCAACCCCAACCATTTGAGTTGAGATTTTTGAACCTAACCCAACCCAAACACTTAGATCAACCCAACCCAGCCCATCGGGTTATATTCGGTTGGGTTGGGTTGGTAGGTTCTGTCGGGTTGGCTTATACCCACAATAAAATTACATTGAGCGGCATTTTAGTAATTTGAACTCCTTGAGAATTCAATAAATAGGAGCAAGGGGGCAGGATTTTCATTTTCGGTTCTCTAAAACAAAACTCTGATATGAGGTTTTGGTATCCGAAAAAGTGTGGTACATTCACAAAAAGCTAAGGTGGGAATGAACCTACGGTTTGCCTACTTTACCCATCTCTTTAGTTTGTATATTCAAATTATTTTGCCAATATTGTTGCACACAATCACATTCACTAGTGAAGTTTTCAGTAGGTATAAGTTGGCCCTTGTTTTTTGCTAAATGCAACTTGGTGATATTCTTTTCATTGCTAGCTTGGTTTATTTGCAACTATTAGATTATTGTGATTGTTGTGTTGCAACTAGGTTGATTATGCTTGTAAATATGGTGTTATAATTATGAATTCTATCTCTAACATCATGTGTAAAGTTTGAGAATTTCTGGAGACCCGTGAGCAATAACTCAACCCATCCAATTTAGCACTTCCAGGAGCACAGTCAAAAAGAGGTTGGTTATACAATAAAGTTTGCTGCAACAAGTAATGTACAAAGGAGAGTCATGGTGTTTGGAAGATTTTGATCTGTATAAAAGTTTGAGAAAATGAAGAAGAAATAAAAAGAAAAATGTTTAAAGTTGTAACCTCTAGGATTTTCATACTGGGCATGTGATAATATCCTCTCACATATTCCAAATGTTGAGAAAAAAGAGAAATTGTGGTGTGACACTTTTGGTTTAAACCAATATGGCTTCATAGAACTTAATAAAGATATTTAGTTATCGGGATACCAAATGAGTCATAAGAGGGAATAAATGAGTCAGTAATTGATCTAAAGGTAATTTTAGTAGTTCGGTATCTAGATAAAAGATGAATAAATAAAAAAACATGATAAAATTTAGATTTATCAATGATGGATAAGGCGGAATAGTCAAGTAATTTTGGAGAATGAGAAGCTAGTAAATTAAATAAAGGAGAGAATTTATTGGTTACATGTATTGGGGATGATACATACTCTTTCTTTTTTATCACGAGGAGAAGATCGCCAAAGACGAAAGTGGGGGCGTTGTTATGGTGTAGGCCATAATCGACAAACTTATAAGAAACCTATTACTCTTCACGTCAATGATATGATAACCATGCATATATGTATGCATTTTATGTTATCATTGACATTGTCTATTTAGACCACCTTTATTAGTACTTCATCATTTTTTGGCGAACAATATATTTTTGTTGTTGATTTAATAAAATATTGATTATTTTTCTTGTTAATATGTACCAATTTATTTGAATCAATGACATTGGAACATATGTAAAGTAGAGAAAATTGTATGGAGATGTATCTGACAAAACTACAACAATTGGAGAATTGATATAGGTATGTTCGATGTATCGGTTATATTAAAATCGATACATTAGTTATTTCTAGATGTTATTATTTGCTTAAAATAATAACATAAGCAATACATTGGTAATATCAAAACAAAGGCATTAGTCAATGTTGCGACCCCCTTCGTAGAGTGACCTCATGACCGACGTTGTTAGCATATATGATACCATGTCAGCCTTATTCATATAATCCACCTGTATAATCATTTCATATCACAATAAATATATCACATTATTTCATATAATTTATCAAGCCACCTAAAATCCTGTTCATTCTCACAAAATTCCATGATCATAATTTAAATCCAACGCTCATATATATACATGTCACTTTCTCTTGAACTCAAATCTAATATCACACTTTTAGAGAGGATACAAATATAAAACTAAGTGTTGTACATATATATAATCAAAGTATAAAAAGTCCCACTTCTCAAACTACATACATCAAGACTCAAGAATCTGCTACTCTTCATGTTCGTTTTCTTTGCCTTTAATATCCTTTCCTGAAATGTTTGAGAAGAAGGGTGAAATATACATGCTAACTCAAAACATATAAAATCATTTGTGCAACATTTAGACAATATATACATGCTTAAAAATTAGCTTCCATGTAATCATTTTTCAAAACATGCAAGGTTTTATAAAATTCATATCCATCTCCCCCATTCTAAGTAATAGAGTGGGTACTACCATTTATTATGCACAAATAAGGATATACTCCGGGCCTCTCATTATTCATTTCCAATTCTAATCATTTCGGATTAAAGATTTCATTCTTAATTAGGACAACTATAAAGCCCATTAGTTCTCTATCATTTATTCATGTGAGACTAATTCCTAAGAAATGATCTCATGTCTTAACTTGCGCTTGCAAGTCTAAAACATGCTCAATTTTCTAGAAACATTTCATGAATTTTCAAATCAATGCAACATATATATAATAATACATAGCATGTTTAATATTCAAATTCATTTCATATTTACAATGCCATATAACATAACCAAGGCAAGGGAAATACTCACAACGAATGCAAAAACCTTCACCAAACACTCCCTACACAGCCATTACACAAGCAGCTCACCAAACTACTTCCTTACGCGGCCAATCCTCACTAATTTTATTGACAATTCACTATAATTTTCACAACAAAGTCACATTCAATCACAACCCTAAAGTAATTCATACCAATTCACATAAAAACATCACCAAATTTGCTTCCAAACCCTTAGCTGCTTCAACAACCGTTGGGTAGGAGCATACACACATCCAACCATCATTTTTCTATAATTTAACATGCCAATAACTTAGATTTCATCAAGGATTCACTTACCTTTAGATTTGCACACTAAGACCCACAAATCTAGTACAATCTAAATTCTCTCAATTCACTAAATCAACCATACAAATCCTGCCAAATTCATATATGTTGCACAACTTGAAGAGAAAGAACAAAAATATGGAATTTTCAGCTCAAAAATCACAATTCTTACCTTGAATTCACCAACCCTAGGCTTGTTCCCTCTTCTTCCTTCATTTCCCCTTTTTTCTCTGAAGAAACCCAACTCAAATGAGCTAGAAAGAATGAGAAATTACCTTTTAATTCATGCAACCGCCTCACCATCCTTTTAAAAAAACATGTTAGAATGCCCAAGAGCGCACTTATCCGTGCCTAGAAAAACAAATTCTTTTATGGAAACACAAGAGCGCGATGCTCCTCCTAGGAGCACGCGTCTGTCCAAAACCCAAAAAATTTAGCATCCTGTTTTCTACCACTGCAGCACACTGCTCCCCTGGGAAGCATGCTGACACTCAATCCAGAATTTTAACACTCTGTCTGTCACCACTGAAACACGTTGCTCCACTACGGAGCACGCTCCTTGATATCCAGCCCAAAATTTTTCCTAAGGTTCACACTCAAAACGTCATTTCTAAGGTCTCAGGGTTTCTATAACACTATGATACACACAATCATCAAAATCTAAGGCCATGTACATATGTATACGCATATAAATATATTTGACAATACGTACAAGTCAACATATAAGTTTGACTTACAGGTATGGGGTGCTACAGTCAAATACATTTAATCTTCATAAGAAACCAGTCAAAATCTCTACGTACTGCAAATCAGTGACACCACGATATGAATAATATTATAATTGATATATTGGTAATATAAGATATCAGTAAAATTTAAAAGTCATAGAGCTCAATTTACGTACGACCGATGTACCGATAATACCAGAATCGATACATTAATTATTTCTAGATGTTATTATTTGCCTAAAATAGAAACATAATCGATACTTCAATGATATCAAAACCGAGGTATCACTTATATATGTTATACATTTATATAGAAGAATCGATGTATAAGTAGTATCAGAACTGATATATTAATAGTATTTAGAACCAAAAGCAATAATGTTTTGGCCAATTCAATCCAATCGATTGGATGACCATCCAGTAGATTGGATTCATTGCAGTCGAGTAGATAAAAATCTAGTCGATTGGATTGAATTAGCTTAGCATTGTTTTGGTTAAAATCTTGGGTTTTTGAAATTGTAACTATATGAACTTATTTGGATGATGAAAACAAGATCGAAACCACTTACACTTTGATGATCAAAACATTTTGAAAACATTTCAAACAAAACTTGAATTTTTGGAATTATAACTTTATAATAGAGATATATCGGTATTGTACTAATGTTTATAATATATGAAAACAATAAAAAAACATATATAAAAAAAGTTTTACAAAAAACAATTTTTTACATTGTTGCATCAAATATCAATTACATCCTTAGACCTAGAAGCCCATTTGGAAAGATGTTTGACTACACCAATGTTAAAGAACTCCACTGCCTTTTTTATTTAAAAATTTGAAATTTTTTCTTAAGTAAGAGAACAAGAGTTTTTTTCGTAACACATATTGTCATGACCCACTCTACGTGATGTCATGACCGGCACGGGAACCTTTGAGTATACCCTCCGTCGGTACACCCGATGTCCCGTCAGCTCTCGAATACATATACGAATCCCAAAAAATAAATAAAAGTACATCCTTAACAACCAACTAACATGATCATAATGAAATAAAATATTACTTCTCCAAATTTTTACAAATATAAAATTCCAGAGTCTTCAAAATGATACAAAACCCAACACATCCCAACTATGTGTTAAATATACAATTACTAGGTGTTATCATGTACATAATTATCAAAATACAAAACTAAATGTACAACACCTACATGATACAAAAATAAGGGACGCTTCGCAGTCAACCCTTCCCTTTTTCCTTTTCTAGCAGATCCTGAAAGAAGATGATGAGGTGTGAGCTACAACCAGCTCAGTGAATGTTATTTACAAGTGGCATATACGTGCATTTATAGAACATGGTAAGATCATAAAACAGTTAAAATATCATGATGATGAAATAGATTACATACATGCTAACATAATGGATCAAGTCATACATAAGACGATGCATAACATTTGTAGTCATGCTCATGCAATCCTAACACCTCCTGAGTACCCGGGTTCAAGGCTGGTGTGCTACACACAGTACCTGAACACTCACACAATACTCGTATCCTAATAGGATTTCTGGGGTTGTGCAACACGTAAGATTAGCCTAAACTAACCTACCCATACACAAGCCATAAAACCCTCTGCCAGGTACACAACTGGGATCGCCGCTAGACTTACGAGAATTCCCAAAAAGAGAAAATTCTAACTAGGAGCCTCAACCCAAATTGTCATCCCAATGAATTATGCTCAAATGTATTTCATGGAATATTAAAACATGCATACCATTATACATAAGCATTTAAAACATTTCTATACTACAATGCCACATATAAATAATCAAAAATTAAAAGAACACTCACTCTTGATTGGCTAAGTCTAGCCAATCCAATCGCCAAAACTCTCCAATTGACTAAACGAGTTCAAGATCAATCACAAGACCTGGAAATAACATGGTTCACACAACTGAAAATCAGTCATAAAGTGTGTCAAAACCCCATGTTCAAACCCAATCTAAAGTCAATTAGATTCTAAATTGATTACCCCCTCGAGCCAATTTCCATATCAAGTCAATTTCATTTAGACTCAATTATAATTAGGGTCAATTAGACTCAATTAAACTAAGATTGACCTAAATTGAATGTAATAGGGTGATCCAATGATCCAACCACTAATATACATGAAATTCAATTATAATTAAGGTCAATTAGACTATACATCAAGCAAATTTCATCAATTGATTAAGTCTTGGTCAAAACCCCCAATTAGGCCAATATATAACATAAGGTCAAAATGAACTAAGTCATATCAATTTAACATAGGATCTAACATTTTAAACCCATGATTCTACTCAATTTGGGTCCAATTAAACAATCCCTAAGTCAATTTCATAAATTGACTTGCTTTGGGTGAAAAGTCCCAATTTGGGCAAAATCCCCAAATTACATGCAAAATTACCAAAGTACATGAAAAATGTCAAATACTTAGCATAGATCAAAATTAGTCAACCTTAGGGTGTCCATTATGAGAACCCACTGAATTCAATCATCAAACAACCCTAATCATGTCCAATTAGACCTACATTGCATAATTTTCAAGATTTTATATCAAGAGCATCAAAAGCCCCAAATCTGAAAATTTTCATACATAGGCCATATTGTCAATTTTACACTAGGCCACCGTACATAGCCACAAAATTTACTGATCTAACAACATGGTTTCATTCACAATGCTACCTAGAACAACATAGTTGACATGCATGACATTTGGAAAAGCCTAAGGCCATGAACCAAGCAATGACCATTTGAACTAAACCATATGATTTCACCATTAAAATCTCAAGCTAAATACATGAATCAGTCCCTAATACTGATCAGTCCATCATAGATGACATGCAAAGCTTAAGTCAAAGTTAGGTCAATGAACCAAGACTAGGTCATTTGTACTAAACCCTACCAATTTCTTGTTAGAAATTGGGGTTTTTGCCTTTAGAGGGTTCCCAACACACTCTAAACACACATATCAAACATGCAAAGCATTTAGACAACATTTGATTTCCACTACCCCTTCAAATCTGGGTTTCATACAATGCATGCATCAAAACAACACTAGTATGCATGAACCAAAAAGATTGAAGGAAGAACAATGAGGAAAAACATGCAAACCTTAGGGATTTTGAGCAAAATCCACCAACCCTAAGTTTCCCCTCCTTTTCTCCTCTCCAGCTCCTTTCTCTTTTTTCTGGCTGAGAAATGAGCAAATGAGCCTAAAATTACGTTTTGGTTGCTTAAATAGACAAGCTTGGGCCCACAACTAAAAGTTGCCAAAAACTATCAAAAAATCAGTTTTCCTGTTGCAATACTTGCACTTAGATAGTCAATTCCTTGCAAAATACTCACCACTTTAACATCTTAACCGTTAAAAAGGTGCATGAGTCAGTTGCCAACATTCTGGTAAAAGTTCACCTCAATCCAACAGTGGGATTGCGAGAACTAACTATTTGATCAAAACTGCGTAAGAAAATTTGAAAATCAGTGAAACAATGTTTGGAGTCTTATAACTCATAGTAGGTAACTCCGATCAAGATCTTCACCGTTCACAATGAATATCTATCATATAAGAATGAGCTGAAAAAATGTCAGCTTAATCAGACCACGGATCTAGGAGATCAAACGATTGATGTAATTTATGACAGAAATTTCTTTCTCCATGGAGCGAGCTCCAGTGGATCCAAAACACCGTTCTCGACATGTTTTGAAGTCGAACGGGTCTCCGATGGTTCCAAAACTTCATGTGCACTCTTTATGACCTAAAATCATGCAAAGACACTCAAACTTACGTGCTTCGAACATCAAAATACATATACACATACGTATACGAATACGAATATGAGTACTCTATAGGTATACTATGGGTCAAAATGACGTCACCTAAAGGCACGGGTGCTACACATATATTTTAAGTACATCATGGTGAATACACCACAATCCCCCTGCAATTGTTAAATTCAATTAAAAGAAGGATTAATGCCCTGTATTGAACATAATACAAAATTCAAAATAGAATATCTTTCATAGTCATTAAGGTACTAACCAATTATCTTATTGAGGGACATTTAGGTTGTGTTTGGTTGATGATGATTTAAAAACTTTGATTCAATTAGAAAACAAAAATTCAGAAAATGATGTTTCATCATTTCCTAAAATCAAACAGTTTTCTTTATAAAAAGCGAAAAATTGTTTCTCAATTCACTCAAATCAAATGAATTTTCTGTGTTTTCAAAATTCTTAAACCAAACGCATCGGTCCAATACTTGATATCAAAGTTCATATGTGCAACTTTCAACATAACTTCAAAACCTTTTGTCAAGAACTCTAACCCATTCTTGTAGAATATGTGAACTATGAATTATATACTCTTATAGTTGCCTCATTGAGATCAACTTCAATCTTTACCCAATGTGCCTTTCAAAGGTTGTAAGCAAATACCATCTAATATCATGACAATTATAGACTATGGTTCGTTGATGTATATTTTTCTAATTATAGTTGAAAAGAAATTAATAGTACATTGTCAAAGTCTCCAAATGGGCTACAAGCATTGTGCATTGAAAATTCTCCATTAGCATACTCCTTTAACCTATCTCGGGTTACTTCGTAATTGAAAGTTTTATTTTTTCTTTCTTCATATTTTTTCCATGTAGCATAAGAAACATGAAATTCTTCCGGAGAATAAAACACACACTTCTATATTATTATATATTAATAAGCCATAATATCATTACATCAAAAAGTTAATACTTACAACAAAAAGTGAATCAACTATATAGCCACACGTAGTTTATTTTCATTTTTTGGCCAAGCTGACGCCTAAGCCACCATGTACATGCATCAAGATGTTGATAAGACAAAACATTATAAAAGAATATGTAAGTAATAATATTTACCATAAGTCATATAATATAGATTACAACAAACTAAATTTCTCCATCAAAATAATATAACATATAATGAACGTATGTTGATTGCTCTAATAAAACCTTGGATGTAGTAATATATAACTTGCATTATTTTCCAACCATTCATTGCGTGACACCAAATTTGTGAACCAATCTATGATAGCATTGCAACAATCAAGGTCCACATATTTTTTAAAATTAAAGCTGATCCAGTCAAAGAAGTCAGTATAAGATTCTTGTGGAATTTCACGATTTGGATCATATGCCACTTTAGTCGAAATGACCTTCTCATGCGATATGTCATTAGTCTTAGTTTTTTTTTTTTGAAAAGGATTAATGTATGGTGCGCATAGTGCAACACTTCGCTTGATGGCTCTTTGTGCTTTAATCTTTCGTTGCAAGCCAGTCGAAGGTTCTTTTAAAACATGATAGATGAATATGCACAAGTATTATTTGAAGTTATATCATTTTTGTTGCATGCCAAAAGTGTTAACATTTCCTTGTTTGTTGCATCCTTTCCATCAACCAAAACTAATCCTTTTTCATTCACTCCATTACCCACCTCACTTTCTTTACTATCATCTACATCTACATTAACACTTGGGACATCATCCTTGCCTTCTTCACAACCATTAACAACACTCTCTTCCTGCATATCACAAGGAATATCTTGCCCCTTACAACTATCGTATCTCATGCTAGCATCTTTTTCTACTCTATTTCCTTTGTCTGTCATTATATCACCTATTATTATATAAGGTGATTTAGTTTGTTGTTGATGTTGAAGAGTTCTTGTTTCATCTCCATTCGATGGCATCTCATCTCTTCTCGATGACTTTTGACTTCTTTTTCAATTTTAATGATGCATTGAAGTAGAACTATTTTACTAAAATAATCAACATCCACTTCGGGAGTCCTCCTAGGCCTTTTCTTCGGCTTTTCACTCTTCTCAACATGTGTGTCTTTCTTTGCATTCTCAACTTTTTCATCTTCTGATGAATGAGATTGTTGAACTTCTTCTTTTGAATTTGCTTCACCCATGCTCTTTTCTTGTTCATCGAATTTATAGATGTTTTCCAAAATAAGCTACAAGTACATGATTAACAATTTGTGAGAAAGCATACATTATGCACATATGTATTTATTTGGAAAGTGATAGTTGTGATACCCACTTGTTCATTCTCTAAAATTGTGCATATTTTGTTGAATGTAGGGATGGTGGATATCGACCATCTCATCATCAATGTGGCATTTTCCGCTTACACAGATATTTTTTGGCAAATGTTTTTCCAAGGATTGAAATACATTGAAAGACTCATACCTAAGCCATTGAATCATAACACAACAAATTAGCATACCTCTATATAAATTGAAAAATATCATAATATGTAAATGCTAATACCTCATATAGAAACCTATTTAAGTTACATGACCTTGACTTGGGGGCTTGATTAGTTGTTTTTGCCAGGTAGTCAAAGCATTGTTGAGTGACTTTATAGTCCATGTCTTGCCCACTTGGCCCAAAGGAAAGTCATTAAATTTTTTTCCAAGGATGTGACAAGGTGAAGATGAACAATTTTTATATTGGTGTTGCATTTTTTCCGTAATAAGTTTGTCCCGAGAAGATAAAACAAGATACATTTAAAAAACACTTGATTATCCATCGTGACAAAGTTTTCATTCAACTCCTTAATATCATTATTATTAACGATCTTCTTTCTTTTGAAAATTTTCTTGAATAAGCCCGGAGGCTCATTGGGTACATCAAGTCATTCAACAATTCCAAGCCTTGAGCCAGTAATTTATGAAACTCCTCCAAACCGAACTTTAAACCTTCTCACCAATAAAAATATGAACTTGTCCTTAACTCGAAAACCAAATGAAGTAGCATATGCGTAATTATACTACCTTAGAATTTGAGCATCTTTGGGTGTATAAAAAATGAGATGCCGGAAGCATTTCTGCTTTGATAGTTTTTAATTTTTTTTTATGTCCTTCACACTTTTCTATAATAATTAATATTGCCTTGGAGGAATTTGACTTATTTGTCACCTAGGCTAAATGAAATGGTCTAGTGTAACATAGCTTGCATTTCAATTATTTTTTTTTATGAAAAACAACATTATAATGTATCAGTAAGAGTAAAATGGTTCACATAACTTGCGTTTCAAGTAAGGAAAAATATCACTCAATCAAAAATAATAATTAGTAGGGTGGAGATACATCACTTATTCTGTAATTAACAATAAGGATAGAGATATATTAGCCACTGTATAATAGTACATACCAATTTGGAGATATATTAGTAACTCCACAATAGATGTAATGATACATCGGTATAATAATAAATTTACAAAATTACCTTTATATTCATTAAGACCTAGCCAATAGCAAAAATACCAAAACTAAAAATGAAAAATGAAAAAAATATAGTAATATCTTCATATATTCATTTTAAGTAATATTTTTTCCAAATCAATACCATATGACTTATTTCATTTTTAAAACTATTATTTTTATACACAAAGAATTTTGTTTTTTTTTATTTTTTAAACAAAGAGTGTAACACCCCAATTTTTCACGAAATTATAAAACTGAAGTGTTACATTATTTGGACATCAACTCCGATCTTTAAGCAATATTTAAAATTTATTAGAGTAATTATAAAAATATATATAGTATAGTTTACACATTTTTACGCAGCAAAACTTATACACAATCTCCTAGATCAAAGTTAATATCTGCTCTATGTGCACGAGATCCACATAGCATTTTCATGTCCTGAAAAATATAATGAGGTGAGCTAAAAAACCCAATGGTCATACCCAATAGTTTTCACGCATTAAACATATCGATATTATATAATTCAACTATAACAAACACGCATTACAAATGTAACAATAATAACATCAAAATTCACATATATAAAAAATACGTGCACGAAAATATGTATAGACCACATGTGCACGAATGATTTCTTTTGCAATAAGCAGGATAAATCAAAACTCAATAATTGTATTTAGCACGTAACATGGGTCAATCAAACCCAAAAATTATATTTAGCATACAACATGAGCCAATCACACCCAAATTTATATGTAAAAATGAATACATGATACAGGATGAATATAACACTATAAAAATAAGTAATACGAACAAATCTCAAAAATCATCTCACCTTTACATTTGTCCTTCTATACTAAAATTAAAATACTGTGGCACGTAGATCGAGCTCACAGACACATGGAGCTTTTCCTTCTTTCTTCTCTTTCCTCTCTTTCCTCTCTTCCTTTTTGGAGAGACGAAGCTCAAGACGAAAATGAGCTTCCCACGTAGGCATGCTTGGGTTTCTTGCTTCCCACGTAATTAAATCTTTATTGTTTTATAATATCAAAAAATAATAATATATATAATATATGCCCATTTATTAGTTCAAATAATATATGCCCATTTATTAGTTCAAATAATATATGCCCCTGAACTCTTTCATATTTATAATTAAGGACTTTCCAAAAATACCCCTGAACTTTCATATATTTACTTCTTATATTTAGATATGTACCAATATGTATGTGATAATATCCATTTATTTCCATACATGAATATATATACATATATATATATATATCATTCTTACTCAAAGTTATGCTTTTAAATTAGCCCAAATGATTAAGCCTCATCATTCCCGATAACTTATTTGATCAATATGGTCATTTTAATACTTATGCTTGTCCCACATATATTATGTGGTTTATAAATACAATATAACTTGTTGATATATATTAATTAACATATGTCCATAAGTGAATATAACCAACCAATCACATCTGCCTATATAATTTGAGTATGATCTTACCTATATAATTTGAGTATGATCTTAACAGATTAATACATATATATATATATATATCTATATTATGGAGTTTAATATTTTATAATTCACCTTATTAATAATATAATATAAGGTAATTTTCATAATTAATGTACCTTAATTAATCTTATTTGTCTAATAAGGTTAACCTTTTTTTCTAATAAGGTTATTATCCATATAATAAGATTATTATTTTTCTTCTTAATATAATAAAGTCATTTCCTCAATTTAAATCAACCTTATTTATCTAATAAAGTCATTTAATTCACCTTATTTCCCACATGTGGGTACTATTCCCTTTTAATTAATCTTAGTTATCAATTAAGGTTATTATCTCAAATTACCTTATTTATTCTATAAGATTACTATAGGTTAATATACCTATAATTATTATGATTATTATTATTACCTTGACTATATTAATAACACTTAATCACATGTCACAATACAACATATATAATTCAAAGACATAGTCAAGTAATATTATATTGTAATATGTGGTTTAATCATAGTTCATTAACTGGGTTAATTTCTAACCAAACTTGGGATATTACAAAGAGAGGTTATATAGCAATAAATTTACATGATCAAATATTTAGACTTCACGTTCATTAGGACCTAACAACAAAAAATTTAAAAATTAAAAAAAATGGAAAAGAAAAAGAAATATTTTCAACCACAACTAAAAATGCAATCAACTTTAGAAACTCTGCCATTATCATCATCATCTTCACGACTAAGTTTGCCGAATTCATAAAGTTTGACAAATTTTGTAAAATTTGACAAACTTGAAGAAATTCAGTAATTTGACAAACTTGAACTTTTTTTTCCAATCACCATAAGAAGCTGAAAACTCTCGTAATCAAAAAAGATCAATAACATTCTATTGAGAATCACAAATCAATTTAAATGTAACTCATTGATGTTATGTGATTGTTTGTGCCTCAAAACAATCAAAACTATTATAAGTAGCTAAATTAACTTGCAATTCTATATGGACACAACGTTAATCCCTAAAAAACTTTATAACAAAAACCAAATTAATAAAAAAAAAAAGAAAAAAAACCAATCTCGTAAAAACAGAAAAAAACAAAAAAAAAAACAAGAGAAAATCAAATAAAAAAACTCAATCTAAAACATTACAACAAAACTCCAAGCTCAATCTAAATTACTCCTCACATCAAACTCAAACTACCAATCAAAGAAAAGTTACAATCTCAACTTGAATTACTTAAAGTTTACACTAAACAATCCAACTCATATATTTAGAATAACCATATCACAAAGAGTAACACCCAAAAGATGCATATATTTAAAATAACCCAACTCACATGTTTAGAGAATAATCATGTCACAAATCCAACCCAACCCAACTCTTCAACTTTCTTCAACATTTATTAGTTTCACTCTATAATTCATGAGATTCTCATTAATGATATCAAACGCATCAAATATCCAAATAAATTGTAACTTTCTGCCTAAGGTCACACTAAGCCTCTCCATCTCATTCACTAAAATTTTCAACATTTGCAACATTGATTTTGATTTACATATAATTCAAACCAACACAAAATTGAATGAACTAAAGATAAATAAAACCACAAAGATAGCTAAAATAACCTAAAAAAAGAACAAATGAACAATCAATTACCTATAAGGGTAAGACATGCTCGCCCATTCTTTTTCTTTCCTTATATGATCAAATACACTCTCAAAATTGCTTCTCAAGGTTTCTAATTCGTGTTGCTTTTTGGTTTCAGTACTTTTTCTATTTAAAGTTTTTTTAACCTTTTTTGATAAATGAAGAAAAAAAAAGAAGCGCAGAGGGAGAGAAATCGACATTGGAGATGACAATGAGAACGTAGATGGAAATGACAATGGTAACGACATTAGCAACAACGACGGTGACGACAATGGCATTGACAATGCTAACACGGGGTAAAAAGAGACCAAAAAAGAAGAGTTCGAGGGGTTTAGAATTGAAATCGCACACATGTTTCTCGCTTGGAAGGAATTTTGTGTTTTAGTTTTAAAAAAAGGCATTTTGGACTTTTTACAAGATTAAACATGCCATAGACATAATTATGTAGGAAATGTGTTAATCTTGTAAAATGGTATTTCTAAGGTGCAATTTTGGTAAATTTCCCAATTTTCTCTATTCTGATATTGATCTAGACTTGTATAAGCTTTGTGTATGTTGTTTACAACTCAAATACCCCTTTATATAGGCTTTAGACCATAATAGAGGTATTAAATTGCATTTACAACCTATTAATAAATCTAATGATTACAAAGTTAAATCTATTGGTTACATAGTTAAAACTATCATTAGTTTAGATGTTACAAAATTCCATAAAGTAGGGGGTTATGAAATGGTGGTATTCAAATTATTTATGGTAGAGTTGAATTTGTTGATTCTTGAGTATGAAGATATTAAATGGGATACACCAAACAAACATGTCTAATAACTCATGTGTGATATTTGAAACATCTTCCTAGTTATATCACGAATCTTTTAGGCAAACATTTTATAAAATTAAAATATTGCGATGTGTGATTTAATTGAAATTCTTGTTTTACAAATTTGAAATGAGAAAGTTTCAAAAAATAAAATAAAATTTTGAAATGAGAAACCATCATTTTACTCAAATCGATTGACATGCCTTGGCTTTGACATGTCTCATGGGAGGAATAACATGAAGCTCAAAAATTTGGGTGTATTCACAACTCTGAATAAAAAGCAGAGGATCAGTTGATCAATGGTCAATCAAATTAAGATTTAATAGTATTTTAATATTTTATCCAAATAATAGTGATATATAATCAAATTAAGATACAACAATTTTTTAATTAAAAATGACCAACTTTATGTTTATAACAACTCTTCAAATCCTATTAAGTCTAATTAGATGTCACTGAAACAAAGTGATTGCTCCTTTTCTTTTCCAATTTCGAAGATGAGCTGGTTAATCCTAACAACAATCTCTTGTACTTATGTGAATGCATAATCTCTCGAAAGGAAAGGATGACACAAGTACTTCATCTTTAAATGGTTGGAAGGTGGTCTAGAAGCCTGTGAAGAAAGGTGGTTTGAGTATTGGTTACATTTGTAAGAGGAACATCGTCTTATGTGCTAAGTAAATATGAAGACTCTTATGTGATCAACAATCTTTATGGGCCCAAGTTATCATTAATAGGCATGGTAGTAAGAGAAGGAGATTTGCATGTAGGAGTCCATGGAAGTTCATCTCATCCCTTGCCCCCCAATTTTTAAAGCATGTGAGGCCTAAAGTTGGAGGCAGTCACAAGTTCAGATTTTGGGAGGATGTTTGGATTTGGAGTTCCTCTTTGGCTGAATGTTTCCCCAATTTATATCACATCTCTGTAATGCATAACCAACCCATTGCCTCTTTTTTTCTTCAACAATCGACCTTATCTTATTTCTCGCCCCCTTTGTGGAATTTTCATTTTTGATGTGAATGGTCACCAAGAAGACAAATTGAGTTCGATAAGCTTTTGGCTAGAATCGCAAACTACAGACCTTCTTACATCTGGGTCTCTTCTTCATCAGGTTTATTATCTTGTAAATTGTTCTTTGATAGCCTTATCCATTGCCCATCCCCTCCCATATCCCTGCTATTTCCCCACATTTGGAATGTACAAATTCCATCTAAAGTGAAGGTTTTTGGTTGGCTAGTTGCTCATAACAAGAATAATACTTATGATGTGTTCTTTTGTCTATTTTCTCCACATTGTTGTCCTTTTGTAGGCAGGACGGTGAAAACATCAGATCATATCTTTTCCACTGTGCATTTGCAAGCAGTTTGTGGTGCAACTGATTTTCAATCTCAAGGGGGGGGGGGGGAGGGGGAGTTTGGTAGTCCTCAAAATTATGAAGAAGCAATATCGTTTTCCCATATCACTAATCTATCAAGTTTTGAGGAGGTGGACAAGATTGCTTTCTTCTCAACATTATGGTCCCTTTGGCTAGAGAGAAATGATATAATATTCAACAATGTCTTCAAAAACAATTTCTAAGTGTGAGAGGATATGTCAAATTTCTTGTTGGCTCTTGGGTTTTCTCTTCTTTATTAGTTAGTGGGTTTTCCCTTTCTTATTGGCTATTAAATTGGTCTAGTTGTATGTCCCGAGTCTTTTAGTTTGTGTACATTTTAGGTATAGTCTTTTGTGTGTTGTTGGGCAACGGTAAGCACTTTTGGTGCTTAGTTAAATTTTGTAATATGTTTATACTATTAATATAATATAAACTTGTTTTTGCTTTAAAAAATGTATAATCTCTCCTCATAGGTCAAGTACTACTATTTGAGTCGAGTAACTATTGTTTTGGTTTCCATCAAAAGTATTGTCATTGCATTTTGCTTACGACCTAGCCATCTATTCCACTTAGTTATGCCTGACCTTCGAGTTGCACTGGAGTTAATCATTAGCTGGTTGTGTTGGCCCATAAATGAGTCCAAGAGGGAGGGGGAGGTGAATTGGACTAATTAGCAGGTTATGTACTTTTTCAAAAATAATAGTTGATAAACAGTGCAAGGACAAGAAAACAAAAATATTAAGTACACAATGATTTATAGTGGTTCCATCACGCCTACGTCCACTACTTAATCTCTCCGATTAGGATTTCTAAAACTTCAGTAGTGATTCCTCTTCACATGTGAAGAACAAACTTATCACAACTTCACAAGTTTAAGACAACTTTTATACTACTCAATTTTCAGGTGTGAGACAACCTACCTTGCTCAACTTGCGGGGGTGAGCCTACCTAACGTACTCAATTTCCGAGTGTAAGTCAACCTAACTATTCCTCTTGCAGGTGGGAATCAACCTACATTTTATTCATACACTAGGATACAATGACTGCCCAAGTGACATTTTATAAAGATACTTGAAAATATGAGATTTCTTTTTCAAAGACAATCTCTGAGAAATTACATCACAGATATGAACCTTTACTCAAAGCTAATACTCAGCAGAATAATTAAAGTTTAAAAATAGCTAAGAAGAGTAAAGTTGAAGTTCTTTTTCTTTGAAAGATTTCAAAAGATATAAGTTTAAGCACAAATTTCTAAAGATAAAAACTTTCAAAAAATGATAGTAATAATACAAGTCTCTATTAGAAAAATATTTGATTTTGAAAGAACACAGATTAACTTTCAAAGAATGAAAAACACAGTTTTAAAAACTTCTCTATTGTATCTTCTATGTTTGAATCATAGGATCAGAATTGATTTTATATTAATGCACAATGCGAGATTCAAACATTTGAATCTTAGAGCTGTTGTGAGATGGGATCAGTAATTTAAAGCAAACAACTAAAATCTTTCATAAAAATGGTAGTCAACATTCTGTGAGAATACTACGATCAAAAAGAAATTTCATAAAAGAAAGAAAGAATTGAATTAGAAAATCAGCTTTTTCAGATTTTCAGAAAACGATGTCAAATGACTGACATAAGTTGGTGAACGTCCTACTCGAAGGTGAGGGCGCTACTACAACTCATTCTTAAAGTGGTAAGAATGTATGTGAGCGTCCTACTGGCTATAGACCGAAAGATTAAAGTTACACCAGTCAATTTGGTGAGGGCGCTACTCAAGCTTGAGCGTCCTGCAGAAGCTGCCCAAAAAATTTCAAGAAATTTCTCGACTTGCTTAAGCGTCCTACTCTTATAGGAGCGTCCTGCAACGCTTGACCTGATAAACTCAAGTGAAATGGCCACTAGCTTGAGCGTCCTACTTGACTGAAAACATTTAAAATTCATTTCTTTTGGAAAATTCATTGATGTGAAACCCTTAAGATCAAATCAGTAACATGTAAAAATCATTCAAACACTTAAAAAAAACTAAAGAAAACACGATTTTGATAAAGATAAAAAAATATTTAAAATCTTGAGAAAGCTTTGAAAACAATTTTGATCATTATGAAAGATGAGATCAAATTAAGCCGAGTACTTGAGAGAAAGGTTCTACAAGCCTAGAGATATAGTCTAAACAATACTCGTTGTAGAATTTGTATCTCAATTCACTTGATTTTCCTATATCTTGATCAAAACCTCATTCTTCATCTTGAACTTGAGTGGATCAACTTGAATATATTAACTTTCTTGTTCTTTGACTGAAACACTCATAATAAAGGTTAGTTTGACAAAAGATGGTTTGTAATCATCAAAATATTCATCATGGGGTTCGTTGAGACAACAGGTTGGACGAACACGACGACTCCTTGCTGATCCTAGAAAAAAATGAGAAGTAGGCAACCAACTTCTAGGAGAAACATAATTGACTACATTGATCTCGGTAACTACACCACCCACGAAATTTAAAGAACCTAAAGAAGCGTGGGTCATATATTTTGCGAAATGTCGTTCTTGCCAAAGCTTTACTAATAGGGGTACTCCTATGCACTACAACAAGTTTAGCCCAGCTTCAAAATGTAAGGTATGTCGAATAGCTTGACTACACTACACCATAAAGTCTGAGGAAAAACTGACTACTATAAGGGCTTGTGCTAACCAACAAGAAGGGGGACAAAAGCGAAAACATCTCTTGGCCAGAACCGAACATTGCCCTTTACCATCTCACCACTAGGATAGACTAGGACTCGAGACATGGTTAAGTATTCTCTTCTGCTCTGGAGGTCAACTTATTTCCTATCTTTCAGTGAACAATATCTTTATTTTCTTTGATTTTATGTTCTAGGAATAAAAACTTTACATTCCTCTGCACCGAGCTTCTAGAGAGCGTGAAGTCGGTGGATTTGAGAACGAGTCGAGCATTTGAAACAAGAGAATAAAGAAAATAGTTGTCACGAGATAGGGAATCATCTGGCGATTGCTGCTGACAATCCATGACAAAGTCATTAAGTTGAAACTCGAATGCTTTGATTAGCATACTTGGCAGCTTATCTCTGACTATCCCTCAAAGAAGTTTGGATCCGAAAAAGTATGCTTAGGCAGTTCCTGTAGATCCAAGGTTTTTTCGACATAGCCACCTATACCCTACCCGAAGGGGTGGTGGTTCCTTGTCTCTATTATCCCTATCTCTCACAATAGCGACTTACCACAACAATCCATCAAAGCTTAGCATACACAATTAGAGTCAACTTGACAACTTGCACTTCAATGGGATAGACATGGATTGAACCTACAACGAGCCTTGCAAACTCTTCCCCCCAATCCAATTAAGATCAATAAAAATCATTATAAAAATAAAGAAATTAAAACCTTAATGAAATCTAATACAACTTATAAGCTTATAATCATTATCTTTTACAAATTAATGATTATAAAAATATTTTGTACAAGTAATAGTATTATTAATCAAATTAAATGTAATCAGTTTTAAGGTAAACCTAACCAACTCATATAACAATTAAAATGATTATTAAAAATAAAAAATAAAAAGTTAATAAAATCTGATAAAACTTCTAAGCTTACAATCATTATTTTGTTGAAATAATGATATTAAAATATTATCCAACAAAACTCATTTAATTGCTTCAGTGAACCGAAAAAGGAACGGTTTAAATTTTGCCTCTGGAAACAAACGCACTTCAAAATGGGTTTAATGAGAATCAACCAAAGCTTTAATTTGGAGTCCGTTGAAGCTTGGATATTATCTGATGACGAAATCGTGATTTTTTTACCTTAATCAAAACGAGAGAGTAACTGAGATTTCATCTTCAACTTTTCAGCTGTGCTAATCCAACCACCCTTGGTAAGAAATTTTTAATTTTTTTTTTTTAACCTCAATCTTATGCTTTTTAATCTTTCAATTTTATAAATATGAAAGATTGTATTGTATTTGTTGATGAAAATTCAGTAAATGAGTTCTTGGACCATCAACAAGCAGATTTTTCCTTGTGAGCTCACCTGAATTTCTAGTTACTAATTGGCCCTTCCTTCAATTGCCCACATCCATCCAAGTGAGACCGTGTTATGAGCAAATTGAATCCAAGAAAATTCCATAATTTTCTCAAAACATGTCTCCAATTCAACACAATTTATTCAATCCACCAAATCCGTCATTTGATGATGAACTCTTCATGCTCCACTCCCTCCATTTTAGCTTCAAATAGAATATTAGATGAGTTGTCCCAATCGGGTCGTGTTGACGATGCCCGCCAAGTGTTTGACAAAATGCCGGACCGAGATGCATTCACTTGGAATACCATGATTGCCGCGTATGCCAAGTCTGGTAAACTAGATGATGCTCATCAACTATTTAATGAGACACCAAACAAGAGTTCCATTGCCTGGTCTTCCCTTATTTCTGGGTACGTCCACTGTGGGTATGGAACTGAAGCAATTCAATTATTTTGGCAAATGCAACTTGAAGGAACGAAACCAAGTCAATACACATTTGGCAGTGTGCTTCGTGCTTGTTCGACCTTACAAATGCTACAGAGAGGTGAACAGATTCAAGCCCATGTTGTGAAAACTCAATTTGATTCCAATGTTTTCGTTGTCACTGGCCTTGTTGACATGTATGCGAAATGTGCAAGAATATCGGAAGCTGAATATCTTTTTAGTAGTATGCCTAATAAAAAGAATCATGTGTTATGGACGGCTATGGTTACTGGGTACTCTCAGAATGGGGATGCAGTAAGAGCAATGGAGTGTTTTAGGGACATGAGGGCAGAAGATGTTGGGTCTAATCAATTCACATTTCCAAGCATTTTGACAGCTTGTGCAGCAGTTTCAGCTCATGGGTTTGGAATACAGGTGCATAGTTGCATAATCCAAAGTGGTTTTGAGGTTAATGTGTTTGTGGGTAGTGCACTAGTTGACATGTATGCAAAATGTGGAAAATTTGGTAGTGCAAAGAGGGTGTTGCAGAGTATGGGAGTCGAAGATGTTGTTTCTTGGAATTCTTTGATAGTGAGCTTTGTGAGACAAGGTTTTGGAGAAGAGGCTCTTTCCTTGTTTAAGAAAATGGTTGCAAGAGATTTAAAGATTGATGATTTCACATACCCATCTATTCTGAACTCATTCGTCTCCGTTGTGGATCTAGAAAATGCTAAATCTGTTCATTCCATGATTGTGAAAACTGGTTTTGAGGATTATAAAGTTATCAGCAATGCTCTCATTGATATGTATGCAAAACTTGGAAACCTATCCTGTGCTTTTCAGGTATTTAACAGTATGTCTGATAGGGATGTTATTTCGTGGACTTCGTTAATAACTGGGTGTGGACACCATGGAGGCCATGAAGAAGCCCTAAAATTATTTTGTCAACTAAAAGCTGCTGACATCGAACCTGATCAATTCATCATTGCTAGTGTTTTTAGCGCCTGTGCCGAGTTAACAGTTTTAGAATTTGGGCGACAAGTTCAAGGCAGTTTCATTAAAAGCGGTATTCCCTCTTCTTTATCAGTAGATAATTCTTTGGTAACAATGTATGCAAAATGTGGGTGCTTGGAGGATGCTCATCAGGTTTTTGACCTGATGGTGGTTCGGGATGTGGTTTCTTGGACAGCTTTAATCGTGGGTCACGCTCAAAATGGCAAGGGAATTGATTCTTTAACTCTCTACGATCAAATGATTATAACCGGCATTAGACCTGATTATGTTACTTTTGTTGGGTTGTTATTTGCATGCAGCCATGCAGGTCAAGTGGAGGCTGGTCGCCAATACTTTGACTCGATGGATAGAGTTTATGGTATTAAGCCAGGGCCTGAACACTATTCTTGTATGATTGATCTTCTTGGGCGTTCCGGGAAGATTTATGAGGCCAAAGAGTTGCTAAATCAAATGAAATTTAAACCAGATGCAGCTGTGTGGAAGGCGCTTCTTGCTGCATGTAGAGTGCATGGGAACATAGAATTGGGGGAGGTGGCAGCTGAGAATCTTTTTGAACTAGAACCTAAAAATGCTATGCCATATGTTCTATTATCTAATATCTACTCGGCAGCTGGTAGATGGGTTGAGGCTGCAAGGATTAGAAGCTTGATGAAGTTAAGGGGGGTTAGTAAGGATCCAGGGTGCAGTTGGATGGAGTTGAATGGAAAAGTGCACACTTTTACAGTTGAAGATAGAGACCATCCTAGAATGGCAGAGATTTATTCCAAGGTTGATGAGATGTTATTTTTGATTAAAGAAGCTGGGTATGTTCCAGATATGAATTTTTCGCTCCATGATATGGATGAGGAAGGCAAAGAGCTTGATCTGGCTTATCACAGTGAGAAACTCGCTGTTGCTTACGGTCTTCTCAGCACACCCCCTAGAGCGCCCATACGGATTTTTAAAAATCTACGCATTTGTGGGGATTGCCACAGTGCTATGAAGTTTGTCACTGGAGTCTTCCAACGGCGTATTATCTTGAGAGATTCAAATTGCTTTCATCACTTTAGCGATGGAACGTGCTCTTGCGGGGATTATTGGTAAAAACTTAATTTATCAACCTCAGGATTGTATCCTCTACTATAATCTTCCCTCGAGGAGTGTGAAATCGAGGTTCTTCATTAGAAGTTCCGAGGCACAAGGATGAGAAGAAATTGAGCAAATATGTAGTAGAAAAATTGGTTTTGATTTTCCAGGGAACGAGGCTTTTCATAGGAAACACAGGCTTCAACCAGTGGATAACTGATCAGGTGTTTCATCAGATTCAATTAGCTGGTTATAGTTTCTTAGTTCAGCAATTTTGGGATTGGAACAATTGTTTTTTGCAGTAACAGCAAGAAAGCTCTAAAGGAATTATAATCATGTGTGCCATGACTAAGCTGGAGTTCTAATGTAAGCTCTTTGGCAAGTGTACGTTTTGCACTGAAAGGTTTGATGGAGGAGACAGGCACTGTTGGAATGCCCCTGAGAGTGGTAGCTTTGGGAACCATAAGGATTGAATCCAATCAATACTTTCAACTACCAACTGTATAATTTAAAAAAAAAAAGAAAGTCTGTATTTACAATTTATGATGACAACAAATGACATCAATAGAAGGAATGCAAGAGAGAAACAAGTTCAAGAGTAGAAACACAAGCAAACACAAAGACTTCGTACATCTTACTTATATATTCCTGTGTTTTTTTAGGGTTGTCATTGGTTTGATTTGGGTGGGTTTAGTGCTCAAATTGAAACCGAACCGAAAACTTAACTAAACTGAACCCAACCGAACAAAGTTAGTTTGGTTTGGTTTGGGTTAATCGGTTTAGATATTTAACCTATTATAATAATTATTATTTTAAACAAAAAGTAATTAAAATAGATAGTTTTACCGTTAGAGAACTATTCTTGTAATTATACAACAAATACATATTACAATATATTTAACACAAAGTACGAATTTAACCTTGATCGGTTTGGTTTGAGTTAGTACGGTTTTTAAATTTGCAACCTACAACTTGAATCAAACCAAACTCATCGGTTTGGCTTGGTTTTGTGATTTTGGCCAAACCAATGAAATCTCGTAAGTTTTTTTTTTTTTTGTTGAGGATGGAATGTTTTCTTGGCAGAGCAATGGAAATAATATTTATTTTCTTGGTTTTTCTGTTTTTTTTTTTATATTTTTTGTCCAATTTGTTTGTTACCAATATAACAAATAACTTGTTTTTGGCAGAAATCTTCAAAAGAAAAAAAAAAAAAAAGCACCAGTACAACTAAGAAGGTGAGACAAGTGAGATAAGCCATGATCTAGAATTATGACCAATGGTTTGGGTTTGATGTTTCTTCTTCATTCATCAATAAAGTTTTGTCTTGTTTTCTCAAAATAAAAAAAAAAAAAAAAAAGAATGGGTTGCCATGAAAGTGTTCGTATTTCAAATACAAACACAACCAAGTACAAGTAAGCATAGATTTATAAATAAATTGGTAATATCTAGTAAAGACCATTTGACACAATGTTATGCAATAATACATGCCTTAGATCATCATGCTGCCAGAATAATCTTGCACCTAAAGAATTGTGTATCATTCAATTGCTATAATGAACATCATCTTTTGTCTTGTTCCAATTATAATAAAAGTCACAGAATACATTGGCATCCAAGATCTGAATAGATATACTTGTGATCCTATTCATTAATCCCAAAACAAACATTTTAATTGAGTACAAAGTTTTCCGTACTGCTAACAAATGAATCTGCAAATTCCCCTTATTCACAACTTAGACATGATTATATACTTTTTTAGACCCTTGCAAAAATGTTGTATATTATTATATAGTAAGGCCCTATTGTCAATAACATTTACTCAACTCAATTAAGTTTTTTTGTCCAATTAAATGGAGTTGGCTACATAAGTCCACTTTCTCCATTCTGCTCTATCGAGGGTTAAATCGGTATTCAAATTACAAAAAATTAAATCTTTCTTAATTATTCCTATCTATGTCATTTGAGGTTTGTCTCTACCTCTATTATTACCATCTAATGTTAATAGATCAATCTTCTTACTTGGTGCATCTAGATTATATTGTTTAATACTTGTAAGGTGCTTTTCACTTCATTTTACTTGAATCTTGGTGTTGAAATGTATTGGATGAAATCATTAGCACAATTTGTGACTTTGTGATCATAAAAACACTTGGATGGAATACACCCTGGTTAATAGGAATCCATTCATAGCTATGAAAGAAGTAAAAAGACTTGATGGCGTAGTGGTGGTGATGGTTGTTATGCGAATTTATAGGTGTTTGAGAATTGTTTAAATAGGCTAGAATTTCCACTATCTATTTTGTTTTGTCCTTGAAATAGGTCCAATATCTAAGCTCCTCCACTTCAAATCAATAAAATAAGAAAAGAAAAATCATAGAAATGACATAGAAACTCCCATAGGTGAAGATCCAGATAGAAATCCTAAAATGAGACAAAGATCTAAAGCATATAACCAATCAAAAGAAAATTAAAAGTTAAGAAATGCAATGAAGTAGATGAATTCAAGACCACCTTCAATCAATTGTTTCAGTCAGTGCATTCCATTCCTTAGCATTTTTTTTTTTTCTTATTCATAAAAGTGTCAAGACTACTGGATCTGCCTTGAAGCTTGAAAAACATTAATAAGATTAATTTCAAAGTCAAAAATAAAAAATAAAAAAATATTAAGCATATTATGAAGTACTTCACAAGCCCAATCAACAAGAATATTTAAGTAAAAAATACAAATAAAAAACATGTCTTTTTCAAGTCATAAAAGTTAATAAAAAAAAATCTAGCATGAAGGAACATGGAAGAACCATACAGTACAACAATGTCAATCAAAATTCCCATTAAAAGATGCAATTCAACAGTCAAATATATGATTAGAAGCCTATTCAGGAAGATCAAAAACAACTTAAGATGTTGAATATACCAAAAAACACTTGTAACAAGAAATTCTAATAGCAATTCTACAGAAAGAAGAACAAAATCTTCATAGAACGCTAAAACAAGCATGAAGACAAAAACATAAAAGGAAAGAAGTTTTTGTTTCTTTATTTCTTTCCATCATCTAAACCACATAGAAAGAGTGAAGCCATCTCATATAGCATTCACATCTAAAAGCATAACCAAGTACGCTTCTCTGTTATATTTTTTGATTGTCGATCAGCAAGAACAACAATTGTTCTTAATCCCTCAATGCAAATTTTCACAATGAGTAGCCAAAACAGACGAAAAAAAATTTGTAAAAATTAAAAAAACAACAAAACACACACACATGATCACCAGTCATTGCAATTCCAAGGTATCAGAACCAATAAATTCAAAAGAGAAACAAACAACAATGCACTACTAACCATTAAAAGAAGTTTTACGATTAGGATAAGCTCATTCGTTGTTCCCTTGTGAGAGGTGAGGAAGAGGCTGGAAGGGGCATTTGATTGAAATCAACCTGCTGAGATTGGTAGAAGAGGTTGATAGCACTTCAAGGAGGACAACGGGGCAAGATTTTAATGATGTAGAAACGAGCAGAGATGAGAAAATTTAGTAGATCTACAAAGAGTTTAAGGAAGAAAAAGAACAAAAATGATGACAAAATGAAGGAGGGAGCAGTTTGGTGCTCAGTTCAAGTACTTCTTGAAACGATGAGTCACCACCAGACAGAGAGAGAGAGAGATTTTGCAAGAAGGGCTTGGAGAGAAAGGGAGGGAACTCTAAAGCTATTTTCAGTTTGGCATTTTAGGCTTTATAATTTTGAGTTTATATAAGGATTAAGGATGGTGAGGGGTTTCCTTTATGATAAGGACAATGGTCTTGCTGTTAAAAAAGGCCTACTACTACAATGGTTCCGTTCAACCACTATAGTATACTCGCTATTATTAAAACCTTGTTGTGTTCTAGTATGAACAATATTGCTCGATAATCTAATCATTAACTCAGCATAATTTTGAAACTCTCAAAGTTAGATGAGAAAAGGGCAGAATTAGATATCTATGCATTACAGTCCAAGTTTAGCATACCAAGCCACCTTGTTTGAGCTTGACTGGTATTAACCACCTAGTTAAAGAAGCATCTTACAGAAATTTGCTTATAAGCAACTTTGATGAAGACTCACAATGCAGTCAAGAGCATGCACAAAATGAATATTTTATAGGGTATTCTTTTACAAAATATAAATAGACATAGCAGAATCCTCCTGTTACTTACAAACAATAATTTATTTATAATTAAAACATTAATATCACCTGTATTAGAAAATTCTACTACTACATTGAGAGTCAACTTACATGACAACTAACTGACTTTAAAAATGATAAATATTGCAGCGTCAAACCATGTATCTCTTCACCGAAAATGGCAACGAATAGAGTGTTAACCATACAAACACTTCTGCTAAAAGCGAGTTGATCTCCACCTAACAAGTTTTTCCTGTCTCCAACCCATGAACTCTTCTAAATGATTCATTTCTTCAATTTGAACCTTTCTTCAAATTACAAAACAGTAAGTAAAGGGGTTTAGACTGTGCCATCCACTGTCGAACGAAGTTAGGCATCCAATTAATTGCATTCAGATGCATATGCTTTTAAGAGTTTAAGTTTCGTACATACAAGGCTTGGGATAATAATCCTACATCAAAACCGGTTTAGTTTCTATAGATGAACACCTTCCCCATCACAGCTGGCACCATTAGAAAAATTCACATCTGAATCCCTATCTGAATCAGAATCCTCTTGTTCCGCCCCCTCAATCCCTAATTCAACGCATAAATCTGAATCTGATTCCCTTTCACATCTATCCTCATTTCTCTCAAACCTTTCTTCAAGCATGAAATCTCCATCATTTTTCTCAACATACTCTTTTCTCAAACTACTCCTTTCATCATCTTCTCTATCCCTCCTCCTAAAACTACTTAATTCTCTATCCAAATTGGCCTTTCTTGGACTCAACAACACCAACTCCGCTAACTTTCTTCTTTCCAAATACAACTCATTTGGCTCTATCAACTCCCCTTTCCTATAAGCCTCCCTAAGAAAAACAGTATGAAGTTTCCCATGATTCCCTCTAGTTGAAATATAAAATATCCCCTGATGCTGAAGAAGAAACTCCTTCAACTTCTTGGGCAAATCCATTGCCATTCTAAAATGTGCTATCCTTTCTAAACTAAGCTTCTTCTCCACCGTCAACGACAATAACTCATGAATCATTGCGACCGCTCTTTTCTCCATTCGCTTCTGCGCTTCAAGCGATCTCAAATCATACCCACTAATATTTTCATAAGGAGACCAATATGGCAGCCTTTGCCACTTCCAAACAGCAATCTTATAATATTTACCAATCTTAAAACCAGGTGGGAAATTCACAATAAACGAAAACCGAATATTTTCGGCATCAATACCTCTTTCTCTGTACTCGTTCTCCCTCCTCTCCTCAATTGCACAAATTCCCAATCCGGGTTCTCTCTCAACAAGCTCAATGTACTTGGAACGGACGTCTGGCGCATCGAACAATCGAAAAAACTCCGGGTTTTTTAGAACTACAGAGTACTCAAAATCCTCAGGAAGCCCGAATTCGAGGCGGGCAATTCGTACATGTTCGAGGCGAAGACGACCCGTATTCGACAACATGAGCAGTTTTCGGAGACGGGTAATGGCGTCGGGGATTTGGGCTTGGAGGGCATGATTTTCTTGATCAATTTGAAGTTTTGCTTTCCGGGTAAGACGGCAATAGAGGATTCTTTGTACTGGGTGTTCGAAAACATCGAAGATGTGTGGGAATTTGAGGATAAAGGCACCGGCTTCGTATTGTTTGAAGCCGAGGCGACGAGATAAGGCGTCGAAGCGGGCTATGGTGAGGGTGTGGTTTGGTTGGGATAGAAGGAGGTCTTGGATTTTGAGGGTTTTGCGTATTTTCTTGTAGATTTCCATGTAGTTGTCGTAAGAGTGGTCTCGGACTCTTTGGAGCTTTTTGGGGATTCCTGTGGATTGGGACATTGGTCTTGCTGGTATTGTGAGATTGGAGGGGTGGATTTGATGATGAAGAAGAAGAAGGGGGTTGGTTTTGTTGATGTTGAGAAGAAGAAATGAGAGGTTGGAGAAGAGTTTGGGATTGGGTAGAAGCAACGGCATTTCTGTGTGTGTTTCACTCGCAAACAGAGTCGAGGATTCGGGGTCGAAGAAAAACAACAGCAACTACAGAGAAGGAAGGAATAGTTTCAAACGTAACTATGCTTCATATTTGAAAAAAAAAACCAACAAGGGTTGGTGTGGTTAAGATGCTTGTCACCGGTTCAAGCCCCCTCGTCCATTTCTTGCAAATTCTCAAAATCTAAAAGAATTAGTTCTGGAAAAAAAAAGAAAAACATCCGCCGGTACCAAAACATCAATTAAAAAAAAAAAAACTCAAAAATATAAATTCAAAAATATTCATTGCTTACTTGGCAAATACACTGAATCATCCAAAAAAAAAAAAAAATCATCTTTCACGGTACACACAACAACAACAATATGATTTTTAGTATAATTTTTAGGTAATAAAAATATTATTTTTTTTCTTTTTGATGGGAAAGAGAAATTTATTTCTATACTTTTTAATTGTACCAATTTATTTATTTAAAGTATTTTTAGAGAACAGTTAAATAGACCCCGTATATGGACTATCAACACCCTATTTCACTTATTTTATGTAATTTCTTAAATACCCTGAATTCAAATTACTAAAATAACCTTTTATTAAAATAAAAATCTAATTTTTACTTCTTATTCTCACCCTACACCCCACTATTCATCTTCTTCTCTAGGCCCCGTTCCAACACCACATTACATTTATCTCGACAGTCTCGAGTGCCCTATACATCGTAGTTGTGAAAAGAACATCACGGGAGATAAGTTTTTATTATTTGTGAATGAAAATGTGTGTTTTTTTTTTTAAAAAAATCATTATGAAAGTCGGCCTTGCGAGGCCAACCGACCCTTCTTTGTAAGATCAACCCAGTCCAACTGACCTTTTTATTTATTTATTTATTTATTTTTTGATTTTTACATACCATATTACATTAAGATGTATTTCATGACAATTTTGTCACGTTTACACTTAATCGGAGCTCATTTGGGCAATAGGGTGCCATACCCCATCCGTACCCCACGTGAGCTTATTTGGGGCACAATGTCCTTCCATCCAAATTAGCCCGGAATAAGTAAAAACATGTCAAAATTGTCACGAAATGTATCTCAATGGAATGTGGTATGTGATAATGAAAAAACAAAAATGGAAAATAAGAGGGTCGGCCCTATCGACGAAGCTCGTCCATGGTGACAAACTTCATTTTTATCTATTTTTTGTGCAAAACACATTAAAAAACACTCATAAATATTTTATTTTATGAATAAAAGTGAATAGTAATAAAATAAAAAAAAATCATTAAAACATGCATTGCTTACCGATTCAAAGGATCAAATGTCGAAAAATTTTCAAAGACAATCAGTGGCAATTCGCTCTAAATGAGGTCCAAATGATGCTTTCCTAACTCCAATATTCTTCAAACTAAAATAAGAAGATGAAAATAGTGGGCTTTAAAGTTAGAAACTAGGTTTTGGAGAAGAAGAAATGAAGGAAAAGAAGAAGAAGAACTAAGGGTGAGGTACGATTGCGGGAATGATAGTTTAAGAATTTTTTGGTTTTTGACTTGGATAAAAAGAGTGTATGTATGTTAGGGTGAGGTTATGTTAATGACTGAAGTGTAAATAATTCATTAATGGGGGCTATCCAACGGCTCTTTTGCTTTTTATTGCCAATGACAAGCTGGCTTGATCAAGCATTTAAGTTATGGTCCAGTTGAGTTTTGGTGTGGTCATTTGTTCTCGAGTTAACAGTTCAGATTTCTTTATTTTTTATCCACTTAATTTTGAATGACATGAATGGATTTATTTCATTGAAACAAATACTATAGATTTTAAAAAAAAAAATGCAAGTAAAGACTTTAGAAAATAGAAATCATAATAATACAGAAGACAAGTTCTGAAAATATGTTTACAAATCATTTCCCTTATTTAAATCTCTACAAATATACGCTCCATCCAAACTCTTTACAGATTGTGTGCACAAAAGTTGCATCTCATCAAAAAGCTTGAAATATAAAGAATTACATTGAAAAGAATAAGTGACGGTTACAACTGTCATGGGTCAACAAAACAACCCAAAAATATATGAATAACGAACATCTATTTACACAATGAATGGTTATCAAGTGTTAGTTCAAAGTCATCTTCTTGATCGTCAGTCAGATCCTCTCAGGTATCAATCTTTCCATATTCACCAGCAGCAAGGAGTAGGAGGAAGCTTCAGAATGTCTTATTGAGCAAACTTCCATACTTTAAGTTCGCCAGCTCCATCACCAGTAAAAAACAACCCACCAACGCCATTTCTGATAACCCGAATCTCTTGCTTGGAAAATATCCTTCCTCTCTCTTTAAACCTGAAACACACATACCAGTAATTCTCATCTCATTGTCTGTCCATGCACACATTCTTCATCAAATTAGAGAGACAAGTAATAAAGATGGACACAAATAATTTAAGTGTTTTGTCTTTGGGTGCAGAACTTACGATGGCAGTTCATAGAAACGGACAACATTGTCGTTACATGAACACATTAACACTGGCTTGGCATCTGCATCAGTCATGCCATTAAGTGCAAGTACACCCTGTAATAAACAAAGCAATGTGAAGATACAAATAATTAGTAAATCTCTGTAACATGGTCAATAAGAGTGAGAGAGAGAGAGAGAGAGAGAGAGAGAGAGAGAGTCAGTCCATAAGTGGCTTACATGTTCTTCAATGTGCGTATAGACTACTTCCATGCTCCCATTTTTGGTAGCGCCCCACACCTGCAGAACCAGAACAGAAACTAAATATTAAACAAAGGAAACTTTTTTCTTCTTTTCCTTAGTCTGAATAGGTATTCTTACCTGCCTTATGTTGTCCTTTTCAGTTCATCCCACCCTAATTTACATATTATCAAAATTAAATAAAACAATCATGTAAGAAACCAACCTTTATTGTTCCATCCAATGAGCTTGATAAAAGATACTGATCCCAACAAAGAACAAACATAACGACATCTTTGTGTTCAGTCAAGACATGCATACACTGTAGATTCTCGAGGTCCCATACCTGAAAATAAGTGTAATATGTAATGCCAATGAAAAAATACAACCCAATAAGATGACAATCTCTGTAACACAGACAATATGATTGTTTACAACACAAGGCTTCAAAGAAGCATCCCCTATTTAGGTCAAAAACTATGTGCTACCAAAAAAATTGTTTGCAAATAATACACACCAACAACTAAAAGCCAGAAAAATAAAAATAAAAAGATTGGAGGAAAACAAACTTACTCTAACTGTATGGTCCATGGAGCCAGAGTATAGCCTGTTTGCTCCAACAACTAATGAAACAACAGGAAGATTATGGCCTTTCAGAGTGGCTGCTGGATCATAGGAGTTGGTCGCAGCATTATATCTCCAAACCAATATATTGCCATCCTGAACAATGAGAATCATATCTTATGCTAAACCCGACCTGTCTAAGAAGATAAAAGAGAGTAAGAAGTTAATGACAGGAAATAATGAAAACAATACCTGGGTCCCAGCAAAAAGCATATCACCATTAATGCTAGCTTCAAGGGAATAAACTTCTCCAACAGGCCCATTCAGATTAAGATCAGTATTGGTTTGACCATTCCAAGCCTGCAATATTCATCATCGTCATTATGTGGAAAAATAAGTAATATAATTGCATGCATGCCTAGATAAAAAGAAACAATAAAATAAAATGGACATAAAAACAAAACAATAGCATCTCTTCCATAAAAGTGCAGTTTACCTTGACAACATTTGAAGCCCCAACGAAGACCCAAGGCCCTTCAGTAATCATACAGCCAATTTCACTTCCAAGGTTAACCATATTAGCACACTACAATGAAAGAAAGTGTTAGTGGTGTTCAACAAAGAGTCAAAAATAGCTTAAATCAAATCCAAAAGACTACAAGCTTGTAAGTAGGAACCTGTCCAGTGTTACAATCCCAAATGCGCACTGTTCCATCTTTGCTTCCTGAAAAAAGCTTATCAGACCCCAGGGGAAGAACAATTCCATTGATGCCCTGTCACAAAAAAAATAAATTTAATAAGAAATCATTCAAGAGCAACACCCATAAAAAGAAAAAGAAGATAAACAAGACGTTGCAGTGTAGTTAATCAAAAACAGTAATAATACCAACCTTCTCGTGTCCTTGGAGCTGTGTTAAGAAAGAGAAGCTATCGCTGATGAACCACTTGTGCTGATATCTACAGCTATCCCCATAAGTGCAATTTCCCTTCATCCAATAGTGACAGCACTTGTCCTGAACCTTATTCTGAGGAGCAGGAGGAGGAGCCTTGACTGCTCCATCATCTCGTACCCATTTTGATTTTGAGGGCAGTTGCCCACGATTAGTGCCTTTCAAATTAGGGTTTGGCTTTTCATTGGAATTAGGGTTTGGCTTTCTGTGCGTAAGTGCTTGAGAAGTAGTAGTAGTAGTAGAAACTGTGCCATTATTCTTGCTCAACTGTGGCATTTCGGCGTGAAGGAAGGGGCAACGGTATCTATTGCACCTCCCAGCCTGCCAATGATAGCATATTTTGCGAGATTGAGTAGTAGCAGGTGCCGCTCCCAAACGATCAAAAACTCTCCTGTTTCCAGCAACAACGGCCATGTCTACCAAAAACAAATACACAAAAACTCTTATTCAGGATAAAAATCCACCGCAAGCAATTTCTGATGATGAAGAAGAAGCCGCTCTGCCATGAAACACCTAAAACCCTAATCAAGTCCTTGTATCCGCATCTCAAATCACAAGTTCGCTCAAACTCTAACATAGATGATGAGATGATGGTGGAAATCACTGAGTTTGAAGAACAATATAAACTCAGCCATGAAAAACTCTCTTATTCAGGATAAATCCACCACCACCAGTCGTTCCTTCCATGAAACCCCTAAAAACCCAAATCAAATCCTTATATCCGCATCATCTCAAATCACAAGTTCGCCTAAACTCCAAGATCGATGCGATTAAGGGGGAAACCACAAATTTTGAAGCACAATACACAAACTCACGAAGCGCTGAGAGATCCTTAAACAATATCTTATGGCGAAAAATTCCATAGAAACGATCAAATGAGAAGAAGTAGCAAACCTGAATCGATCGAGAATCAGTTGTAGTATGTGAAGACGATGATGAGCAGCGACAGAGAGAAATTATTGCGGTTCCTCTCAACGTGATCTTCGACCACAACTTCTTCCAAAAAAACCACGAAACAATATGAAGATTTGCAGAGATTTCAATCACGGCCCTTGAGAAGACGAATCGATGAACTGTCGATAGAAGAAGAAGGCGCTGAAATCTGCTGTGTATATGTGCATATATATAGCTTTTGGCTCACCTACTTGTTTCTGGAAACTTTCCCTTAAACGCGCAGCGTATTAATCACGCATTACCTTAAACTAAATCTAATCTAAATTTAAGTTTTTATTATTTTTTAAACATTAATGATGACCATAATATTAAACTTTGAATTTGTACAAATAAAAATCACGAGCAACAAACTTGTCTATGCATGCTCGTCTGCTACGATTATAAGTAAAAATGTTATATACATTTAAACCTTAAGTAATGCATTGTATTAATTGACTATACAAACATTTAAATCACCAATATTTGGTTAATTCGGATGACTTGACATTTGTTCTTCTTAAGTGAAGTCGTGAGTTCAAAACTTCATTGTGTATGGAGCTGGAGCTGCAAAGATATATATATATATATACAAAAAAGCCATGTTTCTACCGCATTCATTTTCTATCCCAAAATTTAATAATATGTTATCCTTACCCCTACAAACTTTTAGAAACACTCTTTTCATTCTCTCTCTCTCTCTCTCTGATTTCAACCATTTTCAACTCCCTCTTCATTTTTTTCAAATTTTGGCTTAGGGTAATCTTGGGGATGAGAATGAGAATCTTGAAAATTTTCATGTTTATTTCACTATTTGCATTTTTTTAAAGAGAGAGTGATTCCTGAGAAAGTAGGATTCCCACCCAAAATGGAAAAGTGATTTCCATGAAGATAGATGGTATTCACTTTTCTGGGAAAGTGATTACCATGAAATTTTTTTTATTTCTTTAAAAGAAAAGGCAAAAAAAGAAAAAAAAACTTAGGACAACCTAAAAAACAAAATAATTATTTCACTTACGTTAATATAAATATGATAATTTTTTTTATTAAAAATGATATTTTAATAGAATATATTGATTTTATTAACTTAATGTTAATAATAATAATTTTTTATATTTTTATTAAATATTCATTTTATGATTTAAAAAAATAATTGTATTATTATTTTTCATCTTTTATTATTTTTAATAAAAACAATTTCACTATTTTAATTAAAATAAAGTTTATTACTATATTATTTGAAAAATATTTTTATTCTAACTTTCTATTATTAATAATAATTTTACATTTTTAAAATATTCATTTTATTATTTTTTTAAATTATTTTATTATTATTTTTTCATTACAAATAATAAAGAGAGCAGTTAAATAAAAAATCGGGTTGAAGGTCGGCCCTGCGAGGCCGACCATTATACAGGAGAGTTGGCCACATAGGGCTGACCTTTCTTTATTACGGTCGGCCACAATTAGCCGACCTTAGTGTAAAAGGGTCGACCCTTCCATTTATTAAACCTATCCAAATTTTTGTGCATGAAATTGTTATTTTATGCATTTGAGTGTATTTGATGTCATTAATGACAATTTTAATTTATTTATTGTCTAATTATAAAATTCTACATAATTTCTGGGTGAAGAACTTGCAATGGTCATTGATTACACGGAACAGTTCCCCCCCCCAACAGAGAATTTAGTACACTGGAGAAACTTGTTTTCTGGGTCCAAGAGGTTGGTAGAAGGAATGGTTTAGTGATCATAATCCAAAATTCAGATGCTAAGGATAATGGTAGGTGAGCCCGGGTCAATTTTGCTTGTGAGAGATATGGCCGTCATAAATCAACTGCTAAAAAATCTTCTGTTGGTAAGAAGCCAAACTGGCACGGAGAAGTGCGGATGCCCTTTCTTATTAAATGACAAGAATCCTCGAGACGGTGAGTAGACGTTAAAAGTTGCATGTGGCACCCATAACCATGCCGCTGCGAAGTAATTTGAAGGACACTCATACACCGGAAGGTTGAATAATGATGTAATAGAAGTCATGGTACAAATGTCAAAGAGTAATGCCCGACCAAAAGACATATTGATGACTTTAAAGGAAAGAAGTGTCAATAATGCATCGACACTGAAGACAATATACAATGCCAGACAAAAGCATAGGTTGTTGGAATATGGAGGCAGATCTCAGATATAACAACTGTTGCACAAGTTAGAGGAAGAGAAGTACGTTGAGTGGCACAGGTACGAAGAAGGCACTAATGTTGTTGAAGATATATTTTGAGCTCATCCTGTTTTAAAGGAAAGAAGTGCCCCACCTGCTGCTAATGCCCAACCCAGGCAAAATCAGTAGAACCAAGGGCAACGGAACCAGGGCAGAGCGCTTGCCATCGCTCACAATCACTCCCAGACAACAATGTAGTCGAAGGTACATTTTTCTTGTTCAATACAATTTTGCATGTCTTGTTCGATTCGGGTGTTACGC
This sequence comes from Paratinospora sagittata, assembly GCA_035771175.1. Classification (NCBI taxonomy): domain Eukaryota; kingdom Viridiplantae; phylum Streptophyta; class Magnoliopsida; order Ranunculales; family Menispermaceae; genus Paratinospora; species Paratinospora sagittata. The sequence continues at coordinate 11,832,573 of CM069608.1, forward strand.
ATTCCTTTATATCTTCTGCATTGGTAAGGCATTTAAGGTTGCATCCTGAATCCACAGACATCACAATCCATGTCACATCACCATTAAGATCGGGTACTGACGTGAATTTGCAGTGTTCTCGATGTGAGCTTCGAATGTGAGAACATATAATATATGCAGATCTCTTTGTGATAGATATTGAAGAATTTGACATCATCCTTGGCATGGACTGGCTCGCACCTCTGAATGCAAAGATCGATTGTATGAAAAAGTAAGTTCAGTTATCCTTGCCTACTGGAGAGTTTGTCAAGATTCGGGGAACGAGGAAATGGATACACAACTCGACTGTTGCACTTCTCAAGGCACGACTTTGAGCTCTTTCCATTGGTGATGACAATAAATCATCAACATTGTACCCTCTCGAAGTACATGATGTCTCGATAATATCTGAATTTCCAACGATTTTTCTAAATGACCTTCCTGGTTTACCTCCGGTTAGGAAATTCGATTTTAAGATCAAACTCATACCTGGGATCGGGCCTATCTCAATTCCACCATACAAAATGTCAAATGTCGAGTTGGTTGAGTTGGACAAGCAACTGAAGGAATTGGAGAAAAATGGCTTCATCAGGAAAAGTTCATCACCTTGGGGCACTCTAGTTCTGTTTGTTTACAAAAAGGATGGTTCGTTACGATTTTGCATTGACCATCACAAGTTGAATAACGCCACCATCAAAAACATATACCCATTACCCAAGATCGATGACTTGTTCGACCAACTTAGAGATGCCAAGTACTTCTCTAAGATTGATTTACGATCCGGTTACCATCAACTCCGGATCAGAGAGTCGGACATTAATAAAACGACTTTCAAAACTCAGTACGGTCATTACGAGTTCTTGGTTATGTTGTTTGGTTTAACAAATGCACCTGCAGCGTTCATGGATTTGATGAACCGCATCTTCAGGTTATACTTAGACCGATTTGTGGTGGTCTTTGAGGATGATATCTTGATATATTCCTCAACCGAGAAAGACCATAAGATACATCTGAGGATTGTCCTCCAGACCTTGAAAAGCTACCAGTTGTATGCAAAGTTGAGTAAGTGCGAATTTTGGGCAAAACGAGTTCAATTCCTAGGCCATGTGGTTTTGAGCAATGGCATTGAGGTGGATCCTTCAAGGGTTGAAGCGGTTTTAAACTGGAAGCAGCATCCATACGAGTCATAAAAATTCTAAGATTATCCTCGGTAAATATCCCGATCTAACGTCTGATAGCAATCTTACGTATTTAAACTCTTTCGCTTAGTCTTTTCGACTATTATCCAAATTCGTGTGTCCTATACTACATGAATTTGGTAATAAGGGTTTCAACCAAGTTAAGTTGTATGAACATGGTCTCTATAAAATATTGATGGGAGAGGAGTTCACTAATAGTATCGTCTAAATTTACACGTCCCACACAAGGTTGTGGGCTTTCTTACTTCCACGTTTTATTTAGTATCTTCCAATTTTATTGTGTCCCATACCACTCCAAAGTTAGTGATACAACAGAAAAAAATGGTTGCAAGTCGGCCCACCAAACATAGTCTCAAATAGACATTTCATTTATATAAAAAAAAAAGTTACAATGTGAGTAATTTTTCTAATTTTCCTGCCTATTACTCCGCCTAGATCTCCCGTAGTTACTGAACGACTACCAGAAGAACGTTGAAAAGATGTTCGCTCTTCTACTATGCCTTGCACACATGTTATCAAAGCATTCTGGGTCTCCTGCATCCGATCAAGACTAGATACAATTACATTTAACTGGTCAAATGGATTTGTCGGTTGTCCCATTGATGGTTGGTGGGTTGTCTGTCCAATAGGTGGAGGATAGACTGTAGGCTTTGGTGGAAAATGTTGGCCGTATGGTTGACTTATAGGTGGAGGGTAATTAGTTTGATTATATGAAGACTCCCTAATTGGGACTTCTTGGATGGTTGAATATGCTTGAGTCGGAACATTTTAAAATAGTGGACTCATCGGGATATCCCGTCTTCCAACATTTGGTGCCATCCAATTTTGTTGCGGTTGGTTCACAGGAACTTGTGGAACTGGATGACATGGTACCTCAGGAGTTGAAAACCTTTGGTACGTTGTATTGCCTTGGGTTGGGAGGTTCCAGGAAGGTGGATTCGCCGGAACTCCCTATCCATTCTAATTTGTTTGTGGTTGACTCAGGTTGCCAAAGAGATCGTCCTCGGAGAATAGATGACTGGTTTGATCATTTTTCGGGGTTGGGTTTGTTGTTGTGTTCTGGTTTGGTTCATTAACTGGTGCTTCCATAATAGGAATCTTGCGCCAAATTTTTTTTATTGACAATGTCCATTGTTATCTCTAATCCTTTTGCTACTTTCCCCCAAAGTCGCGCCAAATATTTCTCCTTCAGTCACCCCTTCCCTTGAGACGAAAGTCTTTGAGATGGAGGACACTATAATAGCATTAGTGATCTGTTTCGAAGATTCATCAAAAGTATTGATGTTTGCCTCCAATAGCATCCTCATTATCAAGACTCCGTAGCCGAGGAACTCATTCTTTTTAGGGTTTTGAATCACCCGTAACATTTGCTGGATGATAATGTGAGGTAGGGAGACATAGATTCCTTTTTCTATGTAGTATAGCACAAGAAGTTGAGCTCTTGTCATAATCCTCTAGTCACCAATTCTGGCAAGATGTTGCCGAATACGATCTTCCCAAGACCGATAAGAGGTGGGTTAAGGAGATTATTTGGGAGGCGGGCGTACGTCATTTGGGTGTACAGCTTGTCGACAAGGAAATTGAACAACTGTTCCTTGAATTCCGCGATCTCTGCAACCGTCTGAGGTTCATGTGGATCAATGATCTCATCTCCTACTAGGATTTCCATAAGTCGGGAAATAGTTTCGACGCTGATGGAAATTTTTACTCCCTTGATCATTGTCTCCAAAACAGGAGTGATCCCATCTTCTTGAAGTCCCATGTTATTTATAGATTCGTAAAATGACTTAACCAAGTTGAAGTAGACGTAACCCTCAACTTTTGTTATATTCAACCATCCCAGTTTTGAGAGTTTGTCGTGAAGGATAGGATGGAGGCGGAGATCTCTATTGTCGATACTCCTCATAGTCATAACCTCACGTTTGGAAAGTTCCGTAAGTCTTGTAGAAATCGATTCACAACTACTGGAAGTCGTTCCTTAACTGGAGGCCATTATCTTGCTGAAAGGAAGATAAAACTTGTGAAATACACAAAATATATTCCTAACATTTTTTAGATTTATGCCTTGCTTGCTGGACAATATTTTCTATTTTTCTCTTCATGTTTATGCCATCATTGAATTCAAATTTTTCATTAGCAACAAGTTATATATATATATATATCTCATATATTCACATATATATATATATATATATATATATATATATATATATATATAAACTATATAAAAACTATATAAAAACTATATAGTTATTTAGATATATATATTTAATATAAATCTTAACTATATATAATTCATATATATAGTTCTAAAGATATATATATATATATATCTAATATAAAATTTTCTTCTCCTAATTGGTGGACTTGGGCGGGCCATGGACCTTTCTCTCTGATACCATTAAATATCACATCCCACCCGAAAGCGCCTAAACCAGCAGAACACTCACAGGCGGGGAGCGAGTGCATTACAACAATAACTGAGGGCGCAGGTACACAATTAAGTACAAGTCTGATTTCATTAATTTCAGAATATATTTTTGTACATGAAATAGTAAAAGAAACATCCTCCCAAAATCCCCAATGAATAAACAAAGAGTACACAAATGTGGGCCCAAAAACCTCCACGCAGTCCACCCTGATCTCCTGAGAAAAATTGGATAACAATGGGGTGAGCTATTGCCTAGTTGGTAAAATAGTTCGTGGATATAACAATTAATAAAGGAAACTTCATAATCAAATATCACATAAACACAACAAACATCATAAACAATACAACATGTATGTATGCATGACATCGTCTCGTAATGGTTCCATGATTGTACGATGCCCTGAGTTCATGTACAGATGTCCATCCCCAGGTAAACCCAGGTTCTCATTGTACGTTCTTCCCCAAGGTCGTCGCCCTGGATTCACGTATAGATGTCCATCCCTAGGTAAACCTGGGTTCTCATTGTATGTCCCTCTCCAGGAAAATATTAAGAATAGTGAGCATCGCTTCTAACTATTTTGTGGATCATAAACCACTTACGTCCCTAGGTGGTGCTTATGTATGATGCCAATGCATGAGCAGGTCCGGTCTTTACTAAAATTAGACAAGATTTGGCAGCGTCTGGTGATTCTTATCAGGTCAGTATCACTTGTACAAACTGATAGCTTTCAAATAAGACCAACCAAATCAATCTCTTGTTTGAGAGGTGGAACACGAGGTCTACTTAAGTACTAATCATCTAGACAACATGCTGCCTCCCTTTCACTATTTAAAGTTACTGAGGACAAGACAATGTATAGTTGTGTGACGCCCCGAAAATTATTTCATCTAGCCCATTACCCAATTATATTTTGCCCAAACTCTATGTGTTTGCCTTGATATGTTTAGTGTTTGTTTAATGTTTGTATATTTGATGCTTGATAATGTATATAAATATGTGCATTATAAATTGTATATGGGTCATGTTAAATTAAAGTATAATGCATATGTTATTATTTATGCATGGGCCCATTAAACCATGAATTGATATGGGTTAGGATTGATTGAATAAAAGGATAAATGAGAATAAAAAATTTGGTGTATTAGATGGATTGGACATTTAAAATACATGCAAGCATAAGATTGGTTAAAGTACATGTGGTTGGTATGGGTAGTATGAGACCAACACATATCAAATTGGTGCATGAGAATGGACAAGTGTCCCATGCCCCATTTCTCTTCTCCAACACATGTCAAGTTGGTGCATGAGACCAACACATGTCAAGTTGATGCATGATAATGGACAAGTGTCCCATGCCCCATTTTTCTTTTCCAATACATGTCAAGTTGGTGCATCAGAGTGCACAAGTGTCCTATGCCCCATTTCTCTTCTCCAACACATGTCAAGTTGGTGCATGAAAGTGGACAAGTGTCCCATGCCCACTTCTCTTCTCCAAGGAAGTCCTAGAGAGTGAGGTGAGTGGAGGGAAAGGAAAAAAGAAGAGAAAGGAAAGAAGAAGAGAAAGAAAGAGGAAGTTGCTTTGAGGAAAGTCTCAGCAACGTTTTCACCAAAGAGATGGATCTTGGTACTATATGGCCAGATTGAGCTCAAAATTTGTCAGTAAGTCCGTGTCTTATGGGTATTTATTCTGGTCGGTGGAGATCTTGATTGGAGGTTTCGTTTGAACCAAACAAAGCTGGTTGGAAAGTTTGGATTTCTCGTGCAGTTTAGATCAAACTAATTGATCTCCTAAATCTACCGTTAGATGGATATGATATTTTAGAAGGTGGTTCACAACTGATCGTTTTGCATTATGACGGTTGAGATGTTGGTGGGTCAAGTATTTTGTGTGATATAGGCACCTGAGTTCAAGTATTTGCAGCAGAAAAGGAGGAATTATCTGATTAGAGACTTGTTCATCAAAGAGACTTATCTTTTCGGTCCACCGTTGGATTGAGCTAATTTTTGGACATAAGGTTTTTTTTCTTAATACACGTAAATCTGTACGGTTGATTTTGTGATTTAATATTTCTGTTGGTAGATTGATACATCTGAACATAATATTAAATGAAGAATGGGTAGGGTTGTTTGTATTAGACCTAAATTTAGAATATGAACTTAGACCTTTCCAAATAGCTTGCATGTCAACTATGTTGACCTAGTTGCCATTGTTGATGAACCCATGATGCAAAATCAGTGATATGCATGGCTGAACATGGTGACCTAGTGTAAATCGGCAATATGACCTAAGTATGAAAAATCTCATATTTAGGGCTTTTGATGCTTTTGGCCTAGAATTATTGAATTGATGCAACTAATGTTTAATTAAGCATGATTAGGGTTGATTATGCTACTGATTTGGTGGTTGTGACCATATCATGGGTTATACCTACTTGTGATCAAATGACCCAATTTGGGTATGTTTATGCCTAAGGAATTGAAAATCAGTATTTTTGATTAATTGAATGGTTTATGAATGAGAACTATGCATTAGAGGCCTAAGTCATGTGATTTGAGTTGAATGATGAGATTAGATGGGATTTAGGCCTATTGTCTATATGTGGGCTGATTTAGGATTGATGTGTAATGTCTATGTGATTGAGCATAGAAATTGGTGTATGGTAGGATATTGATGAATGTTTCAGGATCTTGATTGGGTTGATTCGGTTTGGTGGCCGTGTGGTTAGATACTCTCACGAGGCTTGGTTGTGAGTAGACTTCATTTATGATTATATCTTTTATGTCATCATATCACTTATATATATTGTATGTTGAAAGCATGAACGTGTCCTAATGTTTTGAATGATGCATTGATTTGAGCAAACCTTATGACTTTAGTTGGGCCCATCTATCTGGCTAATAGGGGGACTTAACCTTGTCATATGAGGGTTTTAAAAAGGAAATATTTGGGGATGAGAACGGTACGGTGAAATAGACGTGCACTAGCAACCCCAAATCAACATGATTGGGGATGAGAACGGTACGGTGAAATAGACGTGCACTAGTAACCCTAATGCATGTGGAATGTGGATCCAAATTGATAAGCTTTTACTTGCATCGAACTTATTATAAATGCTTGATATCTATATGTTATGAGCTTTTAATCATGCTACACATTGACATGCATACATAATATTTATTGATGAGTATTGATAGCATATTTGAATTCTATTCACTGGGCACCATTGGCTCACTCTCATTTTCCTCTTTCAGGTCCTTCTGTCCTGAATAAGGGCAAAGGAGTAGTCATATCTTGAGAGCCTTGCCGGCGAGAGAATCCAAGACCTCGATGTGAGTTGAGAGGCATTTGATTGAACTGTGTTTTAAATTATGATGTATTATATTTTAGACTATGTAATTATAACACTTACCACATTGTAGTATGGGTGAGTTGGGACTTGTTAGATAGACCATGTGGACATATGACGATTTTTTTTGTACCCTTAGTTTTGGACTTTATGTGTACGTCAATCTTGATGGACTGTAGGGATTATGACGATTTTATTTATGGTTCATTTTTATGGAGTATCTCTTGTCTTGGATGATTAATAACGTTGGTAGTTTTGCTTAGTACCTGTTTATATTATGTCGTTGTTTGAGATAAGGCTCGTAGGGTCTCAACCTCCTCAAGAGGGTTGAGGACTGGTTTGAGATGCCTACGTCGGGCGTCCCGCACCGGCATTCCGCACGCCATTCCTAGCGGGGTTGGTGGTCCGGGGTGCGGGGTCGCCACAAGTTGAGTCAGATTGACCACTAATCCGGCATAGTAACAGTGTAATACAAGAACTCCAAATATACAGACATAAGTATGACATGTATGAACATTATACGCAATAATGCAGTGTAAATGAATAATAGACTTAATGATAAATGAATGTAAACTTTAATAAAAGTTATAAGACACGCAAACCTATGTTTCATTCCCCAGATTTTCTTACGCAGTTTTGATCAAACAGTTAGATCTCGAAAGCCCACCGTTGGATGGAGTTGAAAGTTTACCCGAATGTTGGTAACTGACTCATGCAACCTTTGAATGGTTAGATGTTAAATTGGTGGGTATTTTGCAAGAAATGGACTATCTAAGTGCAAGTATTGTAACAGAAAAACTGAGTTTTTGATAGTTTATGGCAACTTTTAGTTGTGGGCCCAAGCTTGTATATTTAAGCAACCAAAACATAATTTTAGGCTCATTTGCTCATTTCTCAGCCAGAAAAGAGAGAAAGGAGCTAGAGAGGGAAATTAGGGTTTGGTGGTTTCTTTCTCAAGAGCACCTAAGGTTTGCATTTTTCCTCCATTTCTTCCTTGAATCTCTCTATTAGTTGCATGATAGCTTTATTTTGAGCATGAGAGTTTCATTTTGATGCATGCATTGTGATGAACCTTGGATGGGTGGAAGACCAAAGTTGGAGTTGAGTTTTGCATGTCACATATGTGCGATTAGAGAGTGTTAGGAGTACACTAATGGTGAAACCCCCAATTTCTAGCAAGAAATTGGAAGGGTTAGTTCAAATGACCTATACTTAGTTTATGACCTTAAACTTTTTCAAAATCTTTGCATGTCAACTATGTTGACCTAGTGGCCATTGTGGATGATTCCATGTTCCAAGATTAGTAAAATTCATGGCTGAACATGGTAGCTTAGTGTAAAATTGGCAATATGACCTATGTATGAAAATTTTTAGATTTGGGGCTTTTGATGCTCTTGATATAAAATCTGAAAAATTATGCAATGTAGGTCTAATTGGACATGATTAGGGTTGTTTGATGATTGAATTCAGTGGGTTCTCATAATAGACACCCTAAGGTTGACTAATTTTGATCTAGGCTAAGTATTTGACATTTTTCATGTACTTTGGCAATTTTGCATGTAATTTGGGGATTTTGCCCAAATTGAAACTTTTCACCCAAAGCAAGTCAATTTATGAAATTGACTTGGGGATTGTTTAATTGGACCCAAATTGAGTAGAATCATGGGTTTAAAATGTTAGAACCTATGTTAAATTGATATGACTTAGTTCATTTTGACCTTATGTTTTATATTGGCCAAATTGGGGGTTTTGACCAAGACTTAGTCAATTGATGAAATTGACTTGATGTATAGTCTAATTGACCCTAATTATAATTTAATTTCATGTATATTAGTGGTTGGATCATGGAATCACCCTATTACATTCAATTTAGGTCAATCTTAGTTTAATTGAGTCTAAATGATCAAGTTGGGCAATATGGAAATTGGCTCGAGGGGATAATCACTTTATAATCTAATTGACTTTAGATTGGGTTTGAACATGGGGTTTTGACACACTTTATGATTGATTTTCAGTTGTGTGAACCATGTTATTTCCATGTCTTGTGATTGATCTTGAACCCATTTAGTTAATAGGAGAGTTTTGGCGATTGGATTGGCTTGACTTAGCCAATCAAGTGTGAGTGTTCTTTTACTTTTGGATTATTTATATGTGGCATTGTAGTATAAAAATGTTTTAAATGCTTATGTATGATGGTATGCATGTTTTAATATTCCATGAAATACATTTGAGCATAATTCATTGGGATGACAATTTGGGTTGAGGCTCCTAGTTGGAATTTCCTCATTTTGAGAATTCTCGTAAGTCTAGTGGCGATCCCAGTTGTGTACCTGGTAGAGGGTTTTATGGCTTGTGTATGGGTAGGTTAGTTTAGGCTAATCTTACGTGCTGCACAACCCCAGAAATCCTACTAGGATACGAGTATTGAGTGTGTGTTCAGGTACTGTGTGTAACACATCAGCCTTGAACCCCTGTACTCAGGAGGTGTTAGGATTGCATGAGTATGACTACAAATGTTATGCATTGTCTTATGTATGACTTGATCCATTATGTGAGCATGTATGTAATCTATTTCATCATCATGATATTTCAACTGTTTTATGATCTTACCATGTTTTATAAATGCACGTATATGCCACTTGTGAATAACATTCACTGAGCTGGTTGTAGCTCACACCTCACCATCTTCTTTCAGGATCTGATAGAAAAGGAAAAGGGAAGGCTTGACTGCGGAGCGTCCCTTGTTTTTGTTTCATGTAGGTGTTGTACATTTAGTTTTGTATTTTGATAATTATGTACATGATAACACCTAGTAATTGTATATTTAACACATAGTTGGGATGTGTTGGGTTTTGCATCATTTTGAAGACTCTGGAATTTTATATTTGTAAAAATTTGGAGAAGTAATATTTTGTTTCATTATGATCATGTTAGTTGATTGTTAAGGATGTACTGACGGAGGGTATACTCGAAGGTTCCCGTGCCGGTCATGACGTCATGTAGAGTGGGTCGTGACAAGGTGTTTAAGCTATATCTAGATCAGTTCATTATTATATTTATTGATGATATTCTACTATATTCCAAAACTCATAAGGAGCATGAAACACATCTCAGAATGACCTTGCAAACTTTGAAAGAGCATAGGTTGTATGCTAAGTTAGCAAGTGTGAGTTTTGGATATCAGAGGTGAAATTTCTTGGTCATGTGGTAAGCTCAAAAGGGATATTAGTTGATCCAGCTAAGGTTGAGGCTATCATCAATTGGCCGAGACCCACCACAGTGACAAAGATTAGAAGTTTCTTAGGTTTGGTTGGTTATTATAGAAGATTTGTGCAGAACTTTTCAAAGTTAGCTGCACCATTGACCAAGCTAACCCAAAAGAATGTACCATTTGTGTGGACAAGTGAGTGTGAAAATGCTTTTCTTGAATTAAAAAGGAAGCTGACATTTGCACCAGTGTTGATCTTACCAGAACCTGGTCAAGAGTTAGTGATCTATACAGATGCTTCTCATATAGGTTTGAGTTGTGTAGTTATGTAGAAGGATAGGGTCATTGCCTATGCATCAAGGCAGTTAAAGGTGCATAAGAAGAACTATTCAGTACATGATTTAAAGTTGGCTGCAGTTGTCTTTGCATTGAAAATATGGAGACATTATCTCTATGGGGAGAAATTCATACTTTATTCAAATCACAAAAGTTTGAAATATCTGTTTTCACAGAAATATCTAACCATGGGGCAAAGGCGATGGTTAGAACTTCTCAAGGATTATGACTTCACATTGGAGTATCATCCTGGGAAGGCTAATGTAGTGGCTGATGCACTCAGTAGAAAGAGAGTAGAGACTGCTATGACGACTAGTCATATGTATCATGAATGGAGATTACTAGAAGATGCTACTATGATGAGTATTCATCTTATCTCTACAAACTCTGTTATATGTGCTTAGATGAGAGCTCAACCAGCTCATATTCAAGAGGTGGCAGATCATCAGTAGTTAGATGCTGATTATGTGATGTTTAGAGCTTGGGCTGATGATGACAGTCGTGAGGACTGGTCATTGACTTCAGATGGTGCTTTGCGATTGAGAGGGAGATTATGGATTCCTACAAATCCACAACTTAGACGAGATGTACTTCTGGGGTCACATAGACCCAGATATGCTATTCATCCAGATGCTACCCAGCTGTATCAAGATATGAAACGAACATATTAGTGGCCTGTTATGAAAAGAGATATAGCAGAGTATATCAGGAAATGTGAAATATGTCAGCAATTGAAAACTGAACATCAGACACTTGGAGGGCAGATGCAACCACTACTTATCCCTAAATGGAAGTGGGAACATATTTCGATGGATTTTGTGATGGGACTTTTTAGATCTCAGCAGAGACACGATGCCATCTGGGTTATTGTGGATAGATTGACTAAATCTGCACACTTTCTTCCAATGAACACCAGAGATTCTGTAGACAGACTGAGCCGATTATATGTACGTGAGATTGTTAGATTACATGGAGTACCAGTATCGATTTTATCAGATAGAGATTCGAGGTTTACCTCGATATTCTGGCAGGGGTTGCAGAGGCAGCTCGGTACTCGGCTGAATCTCAGTACAACTTTTCATTCTCAGACTAATAGCGAGACAGAGAGGCTAATTCAGATATTAGAAGATATGCTCAAATCATGTATTATAGAATATGGTAGGAATTGGGAAGAGTATATACATTTGTGTGAATTTGCATATAATAACAGTTATCAGTCTAGTATCTGTATGGCTCCTTTTGAGGCATTATATGGGAGGCCATGTAGATCACTAGTTTGTTGGATTGAGGTAGGGGATACTACTTTGATGGGTCCTGTTTTTGTGCAAGAACACACAGAAAAGATAAAGCAGATTAGACAGAACCTGAAAACAGCCCAAGATAGACAGAAAAGTTATGTGGATAACAGAAAGAGAGCCCTAAAATTTGAGGAGGGAGAACATGTATTATTGAAGGTCTCGCCATAGAAAGGATAGACTAGATTTGGGGTGAAAGGAAAATTAGCTCCTAGATTCATTGGACCTTTTAAATCTTTGAGAGGATTGGTTCGGTTGCTTACAAGTTAGCTTTACCGCCTCAGTTGGCAGCAGTACATAATGTATTTCATGTTTGGCAGTTAAGGAAGTATCACTCAGATCCTACTCAACAACGTTATCCAGATCCTACCCATGTGTTGGATTGGAGACATTTAGATTTGAGGCAAGATGGAACATATGATGAGATGCCAGTGGTGATTCTTGACAGGAAAGTGCTGAAACTTAGGAATAAAGAAATTCCTATGGTCAAGGTTATGTGGCAGTTTCATGGTGAAGTTATATACTTGGGAGCGTGAAGATTACATGAAGGAGCATTTCTATGAATTTATGAAATGAGGTATGATTCCTAACTTTTAAATTTCGAGGACGAAATTTCTTTTAAGTTGGGGAGGTTGTAACGACCCTCATTTTCATAAAATGGGACCCTAAGAATTTTTAGATGTTGTGTAGTATGTTTCTTGTGATGTAAATGGCTTATGATTATTTGATAATATTATTCATAACATTATTATCTAATAATAATATTATGTGTGGTATGTATGGATATTATAGATAATAGTAGTTGATTACGTATAATGGATGAAATGAGATGAGTGGATTAATTAAATGGAAGTTGAAGTATATTCATTTAATTTAAACTATAGTAAAGTATAAGTTGTTTTCATTTAATTCTGAAAAAAGAGAAAAAAACATATATGTTAAATTATATGGGGGGAGTTGTTTAGTAGATGGCATGCAAAGCAAGGGAACCTAAAATGAGATGAAACTCATTCAACTTGCAGGTTTTGTCGTCCAGAAGAAGGAAAAAAAAAGGGGTTTTGGACGGAATCTTCGCTAAATCCGAACTAAGGTATGCTTTTCTTCAAATTTCTTCCATGAAATTGCTAGTTAGAGCAAAAGAAACCTTTTTAACCATGTAATTTTCGTAATAGATGATGGTTTGGATGTTTTCCAAGTTAGGGTTTTGATGCCTTTTGTTGGAAAACGGTTGGTAATGGTGTAGTTGCTATTTTGTTGCCCAAATGACCAAGAAATCATGAATTTCTAGGATTTATACTCTAATTTTGTGGTAGCATAGTTGAGCAACTCGAAATTGATGGTTGACCTAGCTGGAAATTGGGGTAATTGATGGTGGAATCATGTAGGATTAGCTTAAATGTTAAATTCTACTGATTCTAATGTTGTATGAGCTGAAAATTTAGCTAAGTGCTTAAATTAAGAAATTTCCAGATTTTTAAAATAGTAAAGGAGTTGGGGAAATTAAGTTAGGAACACGTGAAATTCACTTAATTGATGATTTCTATTGTTTCTAACATAGTATGATTTACAATTGAGTTAACCTGGGAATTTGGTGAATTTTCTATGGTAGAAATAATAAAATTATTGGGGGTTTTCATGTGAAAATGTATTAAGTTGATTATGAGAATAAAATGAGACGTTGGGTAATTATATTGATGCGAATGTGATAATATGTGCAGAGTTGCTTAAAGTTTTGTAGTGAATTGGTAGTGTGAAGACAAGTATTCTAGCAATTTTGGTTGAGTAGAATTTCAATCTTATTTTATCATTTATGTCATCCTATATATATTGAACTGTTTTGCTCATGTATGTTTTATTTGAAATTGCATGATGTGGGCATGGATGAAAACCCTTTATTTGTTATTGGTTTGGTTTATCTTGAGAAAGATGATTTTTGGACATTCCCTTAGTAGGATGAGAATTCCCTACAAGGAAATAATCAGATCTCTTATTCCAATAAACCTACTAATTATGAATTAAAGGTGCATTTTTAATATCGTCTATTGGTTAAAGATAAGTCATCATTAATTGTTCCACTGCATAGTCTTCTGTGATCAATATTGAGTCAATGCCTTGGGGGAGATTGGGCTAGACTTTTAACAAAGTCATGAAATACTTACGTTGGACCATTGAATGAACTTTATCTTTCACTACCATTGACGGAAGTATTCAAGTTGTATGAGATGATATGTGACCTTAAGTTGAGAAATCAACTTGAAAGTGTTTTACAATTGGTTATATGTATAATATAGCCTTGGACACTTGTCATAATGCTTGAATAAAGATGAAGAATAGATTTTAAATTGCATTGATATATGTACTGTGATTATGATATACATATGAAACTGCATTTGTTCCTTACATGACATTGAACATGCATACATGGATTTTAAATGAATGGATGATGGTATGTTTGAATACTCTATTTCATTGGGCACCGTTGGCTCATTCTATTCCTAAATTTCTCAGGTCTTTCAGTTGTAGATAAGGGCAAGGGAATAACTTATCAGAGATAAGAGTGTTTCTTGCCAGAAAAGTTTGTTTTGATGTAGGTTGAAGACTTGGTATACATGTATTTTGATTTTGTAAATATATGTATATAACCCCACATGTATAACCAAGTAGATAGACATGTTGTAATAGTTAGTAACTGTTAGATGCTAACAGGGTTGGGAATTTCATAGTGAGTATGATGAAATATTTTGATGGGAATGTTGACATATATCTATTTGGATTGATGTGATGTATATGCGTGGATGAGATGTTTATCAAGTTATTTAAAATTGTAAGATGTCCAATTTATAGGGGGGACTTTGTTGGAGTCTCGATTGAGGCTCAACATGGATCTAATGATCCTATGAGGATAGGATGGTTAGATTCCTATGCCGGTCAGGATGCCCTAGGGGGATTGTGAAGGGGTCCTGACACCAAACCACAAGGTTTTTTTTTTCTCGGACCACTTTGAGAGCGTCCCAATACCCTTCCACGAACCCCGGAGGCGACAGAACACAGTTCCCATGCCTGGTTAAATTTTGAACCCCCATCCAGAATTCAAATTATTAGAAAAAACCGAAGATTTTAATAAACTATTTGGCTTCACCGAGGCCAAACCACGAGGTTTTTTTTACCGGACCACTTTGGGTGCATCCTACTACCCTCCCACGAACCCCCGGGGCGACGAAACTCCCTTCCCATGCCCGGTTTAATTTTTGGATCCCCCTCTGAAATTCAAGTTATTAAGAAAAATTGAAGATTTTAGTAAACTGTTCGGCCTCACCGAGGCCAAACCACGGGGTTCTTTTTTACTGGACCACTTTGAGCGCGTCCCAATACCCTCCCACGAACCCTCGGAGGCGACGGAAGTCCGTTCCCATGCCCGATTTAATTTTTGGACCCCCCTCCGGAATTCAAGGAATTCAAGTTATTAAGAAAAAATGAATATTTTAGTAAACGGTTCGGCCTCGCCGAGGCCAAACCACGAGGTTTTATTTTTACTGACCCACTTTGAACGCATCCCACTACCCTCCCACTACCCTCCCACTACCCTCCCACAAACCTCCGGAGGCGACGAAACCCCGTTCCCATGCCCGGTTAAAATTTTGGACCCCCATCTTGAATTCAAGTTATTAAGAAAAACTGAAGATTTTAGTAAACTATTCAGCATCACCAAGACTAAACCACGGGGTCTTTTTTTACTAAACCACTTTGAGCGCGTCCCAATACCCTCCCATGAACCCCTGGAGGCGACGGAACCCCGTTTCCATGCCCGGTTTAATTTTTGGACCCCCCTTTCTATATTCAAGTTATTAAGAAAAATCAATGATTTTAGTAAACTGTTCGGCCTCACCGAGGCCAAATCACATGATTTTTTTTTACCGGACCACTTTGAGCGTGTCCCAATACCCTCCCACGAACCCCCGGAGGCAATGGAACCCTGATCCCATGCTCGGTTTAATTTTTGGACCCCCTCCGGATGTAATACCTTAGGTTTGCACAAAAAAAATATTTTTGAACTTCGGGCACCTTTTTGGCTATAAAAAGCCCCCTTGTAGCACCCGTGCCTTTAGGTGACGTCATTTTGATCCATAGTGTACCCGTAGAGTACACGTATACGTATTCGTATACGTATGCGTATATGCATTTTGATGCTCGAAGCACGTAAGTTCAAATGTCTTTGCATGATTTTAGGTCATAAAGAGTGCACATGAAGTTTCGGAACCATTGGAGACCCGTTCGACGTCAAAACATGTCGAAAACGGTGTTTTGGATCCAGTGAAGCTCGCTCCATGGAAGAAGAAATTTCTGTCACAAATTACATCAATGGTTTGATCTCCTAGATCCGTGGTCCGATTGAGCTAAAATTTTGTCAGCTTATTCTTATATGATAGATCGTCATTTTGATGCATGCATTGTGATGAACCTTGGATGGGTGGAAGACCAAAGTTGGAGTTGAGTCTTGCATGTCACATATGTGTGATTAGAGAGTGTTAGGAGTACTCTAATGGTGAAACCCCCAATTTCTAGCAAGAAATTAGAAGGGTTAGTTCAAATGACCTATACTTAGTTTATGGCCTTAGACTTTTTCAAAATCTTTGCATGTCAACTATGTTGACCTAGTGGCCATTGTGGATGATTCCATGTTCCAAGATCAGTAAAATTCATGGCTGAACAGGGTGGCCTAGTATAAAATTGGCAATATGGCCTATGTATGAAAATTTCCAGGTTTGGGGATTTTGATGCTCTTGATATAAAATCTGGAAAATTATGCAATGTAGGTCTAATTGGACATGATTAGGGTTGTTTGATAATTGAATTCAGTGGGTTCTCATAATGGACACCCTAAGGTTGACTAATTTTGATCTAGGCTAAGTATTTGACATTTTTCATGTACTTGGCAATTTTGCATGTAATTTGGGGATTTTGCCCAAATTGGGACTTTTCACCCAAAGCAAGTCAATTTACGAAATTGACTTGGGGATTGTATAATTGGACCCAAATTGAGTAGAATCATGGGTTTAAAATGTTAGAATCTATGTTAAATTGATATGACTTAGTTCATTTTGACCTTATGTTTTATATTGGCCTAATTGGGGGTTTTGACCAAGACTTAGTCAATTGATGAAATTGACTTGATGTATAGTCTAATTGACCCCAATTATAATTGAATTTCATGTATATTAGTGGTTGGATCATGGGATCACCCTATTACATTTAATTTAGGTCAATCTTAGTTTAATTGAGTCTAAATGATCAAGTTGGGCAATATGGAAATTGGCTCGAGGGGGTAATAAATTTAGAATATAATCGACTTTAGATTGGGTTTGAACATGGGGATTTGACACACTTTATGACTGATTTTTAGTTGTGTGAACCATGTTATTTCCAGGTCTTGTGATTGATCTTGAACCCGTTTAGTTAATTGGAGAGTTTTGGCGATTGGATTGGCTAGACTTAGCCAATCAAGAGTGAATGTTCTTTTACTTGTGGATTATTTATATGTGGCATTGTATTATAGAAATGTTTTAAATGCTTATGTATAATGGTATGCATGTTTTAATATTCCATGAAATACATTTGAGCATAATTCATTGGGATGACAATTTGGGTTGAGGCTCCTAGTTGAAATTTCCTCTTTTTGGGAATTCTTGTAAATCTAGCGGCGATCCCAGTTGTGTACCCTGCAGAGGGTTTTATGGCTTGAGTATGGGTAGGTTAGTTTAAACTAATCCTACGTGCTGCACAACCCCAGAAACCGTAATAGAATATGAGTATTGTGTGTGTTTTCGGGCGCTGTGTGTCGGGCACCAGGCCTTGAAACCCCCTTACTCAGGAGGTGTTAGGATTGCACAAGCATGACTACAAATGTTATGCATCGCCTTATGTATGACTTGATGCATTATGTTAGCATGTATGTAATATATTTCGTCATCATGATATTTCAATGATTTATGATCTTACCATGTTTTATAAATGCACGTATATGCCACTTGTAAATAACATTCACTGAGCTGGCTGTAGCTCACACCTCACCATCTTCTTTCAGGATCTGATAGAAAAGGAAAAGGGAAGGCTTGACTGCGGAGCATCCCTCGTTTTTGTTTCATGTAGGTGTTGTACATTTAGTTTTGTATTTTGATAGTTATGTACACGATAACACCTAGTAATTGTATATTTAACACATAGTTGGGATGTGTTGGGTTTTGTATCATTTTGAAGACTCTGGAATTTTATATTTGGTAATTTGGAGAAGTAATATTTTATTTCATTATGATCATGTTAGTTGGTTGTTAAGGATGTACTTTTATTTCATTTTGGAGATTCGTATATGTATTTTAGGCTGACGGGACGTCGGGTGTACCGACGGAGGGTATACTCGGAGGTTCCCGTGCCGGTTATGACGTCACGTATAGTGGGTCGTGACACCCCCCCTCTTTGGTATTTTTCACACCAAATCCTCTCTTCTCTCCTTCTCCTTGTTGGCTCTACACTCTCCTTGGATTTTTTTTCTTCTCTTTTGAGACTCTCTCGCGGTGCAACGCGATTCTACTCGGGAGAAGGCGTCAGTGCTTGAAAGAAGGATTATCTGAAGGTGGGGAACGAAAACATAAGTTTGCGTGTCTTATAACTTTTATTAAAGTTTACATTCATTTACACTGCATTATTGCATATAATGCTTATGCCTGTCATACTTATGCCTATATATTTGGAGTTCATGTATTACACTGTTACTATGCCGGATTAATGGTCAATCTGACTCAACCAGACATTGTCTTGTCCTCAGTAACTTAAATAGTGAACGGGAGGTAGCTTGCTGCTCTAGACGATTAGTACTTAAGTAGACCTCGCGTCTCACCTCTTAAACTGGAGACTGATCTGGTTGGTCTTATTCGAAAGCTATCAGATTGTAGAAGTGATACTGAACATCCTAACTTTGCACATGGTGATACTGACCTAATAAGAATCCCCAGACGCTGCCAAATCCTGTATAATGTTAGTAAAGACCGTGCCTGCTCATGCATTGGCATCATACATAAGCACCACTTGGGACGTAAGTGGTTTATGATCCACAAAATAGTTAGAAGCAATGTTTACTATTCTTGATATTTCCCTAGAGAGGGACGTACAATGAGAACCCAGGTTTACCTGGGGATGGACATCTATACATGAATCCAGGGCGACGACCTTGGAGAGGAACGTACAATGAGAACCTGGGTTTACCTGGAGATGGACATCTGTACATGAACTCAGGGCGCCGTACAATCATGGAACCATTACGAGACGGTGTCATGCATACATACATGTTGTACTGTTTATGATGCTTGTTGTGTTTATGTGATATTTGATTATGAGGTTTCCTTTATTAATTGTTATATTCACGAACTATTTTACCCATTGGGCAATAGCTCACCCAGTTATTATCCAATTTTTCTCAAGAGATTAGGGTGGACTGGGTGGAGGTTTTTGGGCCTACATTTTTGTATCCTTTGTTTATTTATTGGGGATTTTGGGAGGACGTTCCCTTTACTATTTCATATACAAAAATATATTCTGAAATTAATGAAATCAGACTTGTATTTAATTGTGCACCTGCACACTCGGTTATTGTTATAATGCATTCATGCCTCATCCGTGAGTGTTCCGTCGGTTTAGGCGCGTTCAGGCGGGGTGTGACACCGAAATTCAAGAAATTCAAGTTATTAAGAAAAATTGAAGATTTTAGTAAACTATTCAGCCTCACCGAGGCCAAACTACGGATTTTTTTTTTACCGTCCCACTTTGAGCTCGTCCTACTAACCTCCCATGAACCCCCGGAGGCGAAGGAACCTCGTCTCAAATTCAAGTATAAATACATGAAAACTACAACCTATGTTACTCGGACTCGGGTACAGGTGTCAGTGCAGGTGTGTGTCTAAAGGTCAGATTTGGCTATTCTCTAATTTTTGGGACTCAGGGGCTCGGCTAAAAATGTCCAAAATTTTGGACACGGGTACTTGGACATGACACACAAAAATAGTCAACTTTAATTTTTGTTTTTATTTTTATGAATTATGAAACATATATTTAAGAATCTATTCTCAATGCACAGTAAAAAGACATATAAGATGAAATATATACAACAAATGAAGAAATATCATTATCATGAGGTTTGAAAATAAATAAAAATATATCGCAAGCTATAAGTTTAGCAATGAAACATACCTAACAACTGACAAGTGATATCCCATTAGCCAATTAAGATTTGAGAGTCCTAATTCTTTTGATTGCAATAATTCTAACTTCTTTACATTAACTTTTCTTGAATTACCTGATAACATGCACACAAGTTGACTTAATAGTTAATATTAGGTTCTAGACAAATAATATCATACATATAACATATAAGAAGTGAAAATTACTTTAGAAATAAAAACTTAGAGACATTTACTTGAGACTTTGGGTCATTGTTTCAAGTATTTAACAATAGTTTAAGATTCTCAATTCACAAAACTTAAAGCAATAGTTTAATAAGCAGTTAAGCACTCAAAACAAATACATATATGCCAAACGCCAATAATGTATTGTATTGCAAAAACTGCCAAACCAAAAAAAACACAATCTCTTAATTCTTCAACCATTTATCAAGTAATTCCAATCTCTTTGAAGGTGTTCAATCTTCATCCACTTCATTCTCAATATTTTTTTCTCCATGAAATGTAATTGACTCTAACTCTGGCTCATTAAGTGAAAGGTAGCTAGCTCAGTAAAACTAGATTCTTCGATGTCAAATTTATCTCCACCTAAGAAATAAATATAACCATACATGAGAAAATAAGTATTTTCAAGTTTGAAGATGCAATACTAATAAAAATTAAAAAATAATGTTAAAAGAAAAGATTTTCGTGGATTGAATATTGTGGTACTAAATTAATATTGAAGTGATTATAATAAAATATTTTTTATCCTGAAATTTATATTTTACAGTCACAAAATTTTAAATAATTGATTATCATAAATTCATAAGCAACATGATTATTTATATTAAATTTTCATTGAAAATTTATGAAGGCATCATTTGTTAATAAAACAAGTTCAATACTAACATGTGGTATCTCAGATGGTTGAAGAATTGAGCATAAGTGAAGTTAAAGTCTACGCCTCGAGTTTGAGCTTGGGCGTGCCTCCATTTATTCACCCCTGCTGGGAAGGCCAGCCCAAACGTCTCTGCAATGCCCGAGTTCAAAAACAGGTAATGAAAAAAATAAAAAAAACAAGTTTAATGATGTTCTAAGATATTGTTTATTATTTAAAATTAAACCTTCTTTTAAAATAATTTAAAAATATAATTATTTTGATATTAATTTTTATTTCTATATAATATTTGGGATCGAGAATGTATTTTACAATTTAAAAGTATGAGCACACGTTGAGCTCAAAAGTATGAAGGCACATTATTATTATTTTTTAAGATGAGCAACCAATATTTAAGATATTGTTTATTATTCGTAATTATAAGTTATTTTATAATGTCAGTAGAAGTTGTATATACCAGAGTATTATAATTTTTTTCTTATTTCACCAAATTTCTAACTCAATAGAATTTAACTCTAACTAATTCATTTAACTAAATTCAACTAAGTTCTGGCAACATAAAATGAACTCTAACTTTTCAATTCAATCCCATAATTATATTTGAGTCTCTCAAATACGTGATGATCAGTCTAAATAATTCTCACCACCCTCTAAAATATTGTCACAGTGAAAGACAGTAGAAATAAGTTTTTTAACCTTATTTCTACAAGTTTCCAAGTCCAATATATTTACTAAAATCATTCAATCACATACTAAAAATACCAATCTATATCCAAAAATCATGATCTTGGTATCGAAACGTCCGAAATTCAATCCTCTACGTTTCTATGGTTTCAAACAGGAATTTTAGCGGAGTTTGACATGGTTCCAAAGGCCCTCAGTGTCAAATTTGGTTTCCGGCAACTATATCGGCACCAATATGACATATGAACGGAAACAAACTACATATTCGCGATCTACGTGACTATAGGAGTGACAATATATAATTTTTACGTATTTCTATTCAAAGTGGGTCAAAATTCCATTTTTAAAAACACTACAAACACCTCCTATAGCAAAAATTAAACAGCTAGGAACGTCACACTTAAATATCACTTTTGCAATGAAAAGAAGGGAAAATGGCTTACCAGCATGTCGAATTCGGCCGCGAAATATAGCGAAACCCTCGCCCTTTCTTTCTCTCTATCCAGTTTCTTCTCTGGACGTTTGTTTTTCTTCTTTTTTTTGTCTTAGGTAGCAAATGGAAACAAGATTAGCAAGGGAATAAGAGTTATTTGATTTTTTTTTTTATTCCATGCACCTCATGTCACTTACTCAACCAACTCCCCCTTTATTATTATTTTTTTCTAATTTCATAATACCTCTCATTCCATAATCATACCTTTCTCAATTAAATATAGTTTTCATACTTCCATTTGCTCCATTTAACTTTATAAACACATGCACTACATTTAATAAACCAATATTATATAATATTCATAACATAAATACACTCATAAGAAATTCACATCACAAGAACATACCACACAACATTTAAAAATTCTTAGGGTCCCATTTTATGAAAATGAGGGTCGTTACAACCTCCCCAACTTAAAAGAAATTTCATCCTCGAAACTTAAAAGTTAGGAAACATACCTCATTTCATAAATTTTGAGAAATACTCCTTCATGTAATCTTCACACTCCCAGGTATATTGTTCCTCACCATGAAACTGCCACTTAACCTTGACCATAGGAATTTCTTTATTACTAAGTTTCTGCACTTTCCTATCAAGAATCACCACTGACATCTCATCATATGTGTTATCTCAATGAACCCCATGACATGAATGTTTTGATGATTCCAAATATTTTCAGTTGATCTATCTAATGATCTTGTCAAGTGTTTTAGATTTATCAAGAATCAAGATCAAGGAACTATGATCACAAGCCTATTGAACATCAAAGTAAAGTTTCGAGTTTGTCAGTACTTAAAATGTAATGTCTATCGATCATCTTACTCTCAGCAAGATTTTTATCGTTTGTATATTTTGATCGTAACATTTTAATCGCACCTTATGATTTCTAAAGTTTTTTGTTTTGATTAAAAGAAACAATG
Organism: Paratinospora sagittata; assembly: GCA_035771175.1. Taxonomy (NCBI): domain Eukaryota; kingdom Viridiplantae; phylum Streptophyta; class Magnoliopsida; order Ranunculales; family Menispermaceae; genus Paratinospora; species Paratinospora sagittata. Next base: position 11,855,613 of record CM069608.1, read on the forward strand.
ATGTTTAATCTAGTTTTAATTGAGAAATCAAAAACCGCTTTTATAAAGTCTTTCAGGACGCTAATGTTTTAGCAGCGCCCTCCTGGACTTGATGAGTTAGGACGTTGATAAAATGTTACGACGCTCAAGGTTGAGTTGAACTATTTAATAAGGACGCTTACTCATTAGTAGTGACCTTTCTTTTATCAACCTTTGAGAATGTCAGGACGCTGACTTAATTTCAGCTCGCTGAAATTTTTTCTTTTATCTTCAAGTGATTTCTATTTTTAAGGACGCTGATAAGTTATAAGTTGAATGAATTATCAGGACGCTACTTGTGTTGGAGAGCCCTCATCCTTAGAATCAATTTAAGTAACTTTCAGGATGCTCACCGTCCCTCAGCGCGCTTAAACATTATTTTAAAACTGTTTTTAATAGTTTAGGGCACTTACTCTTGAGTAGCGCCCTCATATGTTTTGCATTTTAAAACGAAGCAGGACGCTTACTGCGAAGTAGCGCCCTCATGCTTTAAGACGTTTAATTGTCAAAGCAAGTCAGGACGCTTACTACTTAATAGTGCCCTTACTTCATTGTTCAGTAGGACGTTGATATTCTAGGACCGCCCTCAAAGGAACAAAACGACATAAATGATATTTTTGTTGTTCTCACATATACGTCCTTTTAGCCAACTTTTCAGAACAACTTTTCGTACAAAATCAATTTTTCGTATTTGTAAGAGATATTCTCTAATTCACGAACCACGTCTTCTAAAACTTTCCTTATTTGTGTATCTCGGGAAAAACAGAATATTCATGAATTGTGCAGTTGCCATTTTCGTGGTATATTCTAGTTGTTGTGAGTAAACGTTCATATTTGAAATTTAAATTCAAATGAACAAAAACTTCATCTCTACAAGTCTATAAACACAGAAACTTAACAATTTGTTAAGCACCGAAAATTCTCTGAGCTAAAACTCTTTTTGAAAGTTAGTTGAATTTTCATCTGGTCAAGAAAACGTTTAAGTCGATTTGTTTTCACAGTATTTTTTTTGAGACTTTACGTATTCAAAAGATTTTCATACTGAGCTAACATTTTATCTTTATCTGAAAATCTATTTGAAGTTTTGAACTATTTTCACTCAAATCGTTCAACATTGTTTTAACTTATATCATTCTTGCTGAAAGATTAATTTGAGAGATAGTTCATAGGATACAATTATACTCAATTTCATATCATGCATATTGTATCAAGGTTGTAACAGTAGTTACATAAACTACTGAGTTGATATTCATCTGTCAATGAAGTTAGGCTGTCTTACACCCGTAAGTTGAGAAACAGTAGTTCTTACACCCGTAAGTTGAGATAGGTTGGTCTCACGCCTTGAAGTTGAGCAGTATAACGGTTGTTCTCACACCCGCAAGTTGAGAAAAGGTGTAACGGTTTAATCTTCCCCAGTAAGAAGGTCTATAGTGATAAGGTTAAAATCCTAACTGAGGAGGTTAGGTAGTGGACGTAGGAAAGTAGCCAAACCACTATAAATTGACTGTGCGTACTTGCTTATTTTTTTACACTTTAATCTTGCCATTGTAATTAATTTTAAATTGTCTAAGTGTCCAATTCACCCCCCTCTTGGACGTAATTGGGCCAACAATTGGTATCAGAGCAGTGTTGCTCTTCAAAGAAACATCACAATTTCTTTGATATCAATGGCAATGACCAGAGGGAACGTCATAGAAGTAGGTCAACCTTTAGACAGACCACCTCTGTTCAATAAAGACTGGTTTGAAGATTGGACGATAAGGATGAAATCTTTTCTACGATCTCTGGATATCGGTCTATGGGAAATGGTTGTAAATGGCTACACCATGCCCAACAAGCCTATTGAGTTATGGACAGATAAGGAAAGACTAAATGACAAACTTAATGCTCAAGCGGTCTATGCCTTGTACTGTTTTCTACCCGAGGAAGAAGTAGAAAGGGTAGTTCATCTTGAGAGTGCCAAGGAAATTTGGGAAACTCTCAAATCACTTCATTGTGATAGGATTAACATTTGAGATGAAAAGCTCAAAGAGTCTGATAGACTATTTAATGCCTTGGAGATATTGGAGAATGAATCTCTCGATACGACATGCAACATATATCAATCCATTCTTGACGGAATGCAAGAACTGAATCAGGAAATACATGTTGAAATATCTTTAGTATATTTTTGTGACAAGCTTCCAAAGAGATGGAATGATAAGCTGACTATGTTAGCTGAATCTGTTGAACCATGGAAAATGAATTCAAAAGAGCTCTGTGATCTCTTGCAAACCATGGAAAGAAGGGATGAAACTAGAAACCAAGTTAGAATATTAGAAGAGTCAATAGCCCAGTTTAGGGTTCTAGAAAGTGAGTCTGTTCATGAGAACCTGCAATGTTTTATACGTCTTGTAAATGAATTTGAACACTTTGGAAAAACATTATCTCATTCTACTTTAGTACAATATTTTTTCAATAGTTTTCTTGAGAACTGGAAATATAAAATAGATTTTATAAACAAGTTCTCGAATCCATTTGAAATCAGTTTTCAAAAAATTGATTATATTTTGAGTGAGATAGAAATGTCAACTGAGATAGAAGACATTCTTGCAAATTTACCAACCAGGAGTGGAAGTGAACTGGTTGATGATATATACTCTTTGTGTCATCAATCCTCAGCAAGCACATCCAGAACGCTCAATGAAAGACCTCCTGATAGAATGTCGATAAAGAAGTCAGGATGGAGGACAAAGATAATGAACTATCTCAGCTGCTTCAAATTGAGACAGAGCGCTCTAATCGAGGACTTTGCAGTACCCTGCAGTAAAAGTCAAAAACTATGCAAAGGTATAAAAGTCTCTCTCATCACAAATGCTATTATCAGAATATTTTTATCAGTGATAAATAATTGTCTTTAATCATGCAATGCTTAGAATGTTCAAACAATTTCTTCATGTTCAAATTATTATGGAATGGTTAATGGTGTATAACTTATGATATTGTTCAACCATGCGTTACTTAAGGCTATTTGGTCAAATCTAACAAATAAAAATGTTTAATGTCCTGAAGAGAGATATCAACAAGTGAGGATGCTAACGCGTATATTAGCTCTAGTGGATGATGATCGCTAGTTAAAAGTAGGGCACTAATTGGTCACAAATGTAAAATAACATAAACCGCCTTTAGTGACTAGGAAGTGTCGCGTGCTGGAGTGTACGTCAGGAGCGAGCTTATCGCTTTTTCATTATAAAATCTAGCTTTTGTAACTTAACTATTACTTTTCACCTTTTGTGCCCTAGGACGCTTCGAAGAGAATTTAACTGAACTCGCCCCAGATTTACTGCTGATTCTTCATCTTTAACCCTTGGTAAATCCTGTTCTCTGTTTGTTTCTGAATCTTCTATTCTCTATTGTATCAGTCCCTGTCTTGTTATCTCAGTTCTTCATATCCTTTTATCTGATTTTGTTAATGGCCCCAAACCCGAAAAGTGTCGCCCCTTTTCTGCTAGAAAGCGAGCTGTGTCGCCATCATCACCTCCAGATTGGAGTATGAGACCAAGAACTGAACCAACTCAAGTCGCACTGGCTGAAAAACCCACACCAGTGATACTCACACCTCCTACTGAAATTGCTTCTGAACCACCTCACCCAGCTTCTCCTTCTCAGATGAGAAGAAAATGAGATAATGCCGAAAAGCTCATGAACCGAGCTGTGATTGATGGAAGCTATGTCGATTTTGACTTTTTCATCAACTCCCATTTAGACATTTTCTCTCTGTTTGAGTTCCAAGGTTGGATTGATTTACTTACTTTAAACTCAAGATGGTACCCCAACCTCATCAGACAATTTTATGCAAACATGGTCAATAAACCCGACTCTGAACTCTTAAAACAATCAATGGTAAAGGGAAAATTTGTTGACATTTCTCCCGGATTCTTTTCTGAAGCACTCTTTGCCAAATGATGAAAGTGCTCACAAACTTTCATTTACCAAAAATAAAGTTCAGTATCCAGGCTACAATAGCCTTGCCGCTCTCAATCTTGTTTCTAGGAAAAATGACCTATCTTATGTTGACAAGAAGCTTACCAACCAGTCCTTTGAACTCATTCCCAGAATCATCCACAACATCATTACCCACATTATTCAGCCTAAGATCGGTAGCAGGGGTAATGTGAATGATTTAGAATTATTCTTAATCTGGTGTATTCTGGAGAAGAAGAAAGTGAATCTCGCCCACATTCTCATGCATGTAATGAATACAGTGGTTAGTAGAGGAGGAGGTCTGCCACTTAGTATGTACCTCACCACTCTGTTCGAGAGATGTGGCATCGATTTCAGTAGGGAAACCTTCAAGGAGACTAGCAGATACAACTGCATTGGTCAAACCACTGTTAAATTAATGAGATACACTTATGTCCCTACTTTGGAAAGATGGTTTCCAATATCAGAAGTTCCACTTGAAGGTGAATCCAGTGGAAAAGATGAAACAAGAGAAGAAGATGTCTCAGCAATAGTGAAGGAAGCTACCCAAGCTTCTACCACTCATAAAGAATAGGCTGCACAAGAAGAAGTTGTTCCCACAGTTATTCCAGAGCATATTTCAATTGTTGATGTAGAAATTGAACATGTAGAACAAGCTGTTCTTGCTGAAGGACATCCAGTGGAAGAGGTGATCCAGATTGCTCAAGTTGTTGTTGAAGAACATCTGCATGAGTCGGAAACCTTTGATGCAATCTTGGAGGACATCACCAGAGAACGAGTTAGTGAGGACTCAGATAAAACCATATCCAGATCACCATCTCCATTTGATATCCCTGTACCAATGAAATTTCAAGACTCGCAGAAAAATAAGTTTGATGGTATACCAAGTAAGGATTAGAGGGCTATGATCTGGCTATCGTACCCTATCAGGGAGATGACATGAATGAAGAGGTTGATGAAGAGGATCATGTTGAAGATTTTCATGAGGCCAATGTTGAATTTCAAGCAGAAGATGAAGTGGAAAAAATTTATGAGGAAAGCATAACCGATCATGAACAACCTTCTTATCCATCCACAAGCAGGCCAAAAGATGAATTCTTCAGAGAGGAAGACTTTCTCAAACGAGTAAGAGAAGATCAGATTTTTGTCATGTCTCAACTAATGACCCGTTTGGAACAGAACCAAGTTCAGCTGAAAAATGAGACATTGTCAGAAGTTCGAAAATATCTGGAATCTCAGAAGAGAGTTGAGATTAATGAGATCAAAGAACTTAATTCTCACATGATCAAGGCAATTGAATTGCTCAAGAAGCTATCTCAACCAATGGATAGCCAGTTAAAAGTCATGCAGTCCTTGCCTTCATAGAGCTCCGCTCCATCATCATCACTTGATGATTTTATTAAGACAATTCAGGAGGACATGCGACAGATCAAGAAATTCATAAATACCTTTGTTGTTGTTGTTCTGCCGAGATTGGCAGCTCCTCAACAACCTCCAGCCAGACCTCAAGATCCACAGAGTCGCACAATGCCAGCTACGCTAAGTCGTGCTGTTAGTGCTATAACTGAAGAAGCTTTGAAAAAGATTCTTGAAGAAATTCAAAGCTTGAGAGGTAAAATGGCTGACTCCTCTAAAGAAAAATCCATCTCTGAAACTCTGCAATCATTTTTGGATGCTATCTTGGATCAAGTAACAAGCAAGACAGTGCTTGATCCGGTGCTGCAGGCCATCTCCAGTCTGAATGAGAATTTTGATATAGCAAGGCCAGCACCAACAGAGGATGATAGACTAACCAAGATTCTAGACTTGGTTACTTGTGTTTTTGAGAAATTACAAAACTTGGAGAACAAGATGCCTTTCCTTGCCACAACCATTATGGATCTGTCTTATACTGTCATCAAAGTTGCAGATCGAGTGGAAGGAGTCGTAGGTTTTTTTGAAGACCTCTTCAAGGCAATGAACAGTAGGATGCATTCTACCATTTGGTATATTGCCTCTAGCATGAAACGCTTTACAATGCTCTTTCATCTGTTGAAGAAGAAAGGTGTCAAAGTTCCACCTACACCACGAGCTTCAGCCTTCACACATCCTCAAGGACCCCATGAGTTTGACAATCTTCTTGGAATATTAGAATGTGAAGATGAAAATGAATCGAATGAAGAACCATTGCATAGAATCAGTCGAAGAGTGTATCCACCCCCAGATCCCTCATAAAAAACTTTTTTAGATCCTAAATGGAAGCAACCAATCAGGCCAGAATTTGAAGGTCACACACTTTCTCCTGAGTTTGTTCAAGGTCTTGCGGAACGAAAAGGAAAACGTTTCAAACCTGATCCACTTCTTGATCCATTTAAATTTGGTGTTTCCAATCATGCTCATGAAAAATTCATTGAAAAATCTAGGAAAGGGTATTATGATTGATGAATTTGTCAGCAGTGTGAGAAAGAACACATGTAGTTCTTCAAGACAACAAGCACCAAGGAAACCCAAGAATTTTGTACCTAGTTCCAATGGATCCAAGAAGAATGAGGAGGCCGAAAGAAAAAGGAAAGGGAAGGGTCCAAGTACAAGCCTACTCACTTTTTGATGTTTTTAAAAGGGGGAGAAGAGATTGTAGATATTAAGGCTAAATTAGCTCAAGAGGGAAGCTACCTGTAAGGGGGAGTTTACATGTAAGGGGGAGTTTACATTTAAGGGGGAGTTTTATCCAAGTTATTGTGTTCTATCAGAGTTAATGTATTCATTCTTGTTTATAATTTACATTGTTTGTATTCTGCGATGTTTGCATCTTACCATGTAAATTGTATGATTAAAATCAAATAGAACTGACATGACTGCAGCTATCATTCTAAAAAGGGGGAGATTGTTATCTCAATGAACCCCATGACATGAATGTTTTGATGATCCCAAACATCTCCAGTTGGTCTATCTAATAATCTTGTCAAGTGTTTCAGATTTATCAAGAATCAAGATCAAGGAACTGTGATCACAAGCCTATCGAACATCAAAGTAAAGTTCCGAGTCTGTCAATACTTAAAATGTAAAGTCTATCGATCATCTTACTCTTAGCAAGATTTTTATCGTTTGCATATTTTGATCGTAACATTTTAATCGTACCTTATAATTTTTAAAGTATTTGTTTTGATTAAAAGAACCAATGATGTTTTATCTAGTTTTAATTGAGAAATCTAAAACCATTTTTATAAAGTCTTTTAGGACGCTAATGTTTTAGCAGCGCCCTCCTGGACTTGGTGAGTCAGGACGCTCAAGGTGGAGTTGAACTATTTAATAAGGACGCTTACTTCGTTAGTAGTGACCTTTCTTTTATCAACCTTTGAGAATGTAAGGGCGCTAACTTAGTTTCAGCTCGCTGAAAGATTTTCTTTTATCTTTAAGTGATTTCTATCTTTAAGGACGCTAATAAGTTATAAGTTGAATGAATTATCAGGACGCTACTTGTGTTGGAGCGCCCTCATCCTTAGAATCAACTTAAGTAACTTTCAGGGCACTCACAATCCGTCAGCGCGCTTAAACATTATTTCAAAACTGCTTTTAATATTTCAGGACGCTTACTCTTGCGTAGCGCCCTCATATGTTTTGCATTTTAAACCAAGCAGGACTTTTACTGCGAAGTAGCGCCCTCATGTTTTAAGTCGTTTAATTGTCAAAGTAAGTTAGGACGCTTACTACTTAGTAGCGCCCTCACTTCATTGTTCAGTAGGACGCTGATATTCTATGAGCGCCCTTAAAGGAGCAAAACGACAAAAATGATATTTTTGCTGTTCTAACATGTACGTCTTTTTAGCCAACTTTTCATAACAACTTTTCGTACAAAATAAATTTTCTATATTTGTAAGAGATATTATCTGATTCATGAACCATGTCTTCTAAAACTTTCCTTATTCGTGTATCTGGAGAAAAACAGAATATTCATGAATTGTGTAGTTGCCATTTTCGTGGTTAATTCTAGCTGTTGTGAGTAAACGTTCATATTTGAAATTTAAATTCAAATGAACAACAACTTCATCTCTACAAGTCTATAAATACAGACACTTAACAATTTGTTAAGCACCGAAAATTCTCTGAGCTAAAACACTTTTTGAAAGTTAGTCAAATTTTCATCTGGTCAAGAAAACGTTTAAGTCGACCTATTTTCATAGTAGTTTTCTTTGAGACTTTACGTATTTTAAAGATTTTCATACTAAGCTAACATTCTATCTTTATCTGAAAATCTATTTGAAGTTTTAAACTATTTTCACTCAAATCGTTCAACACTGTTTTAACTTATATCAATCTTGCTGAAAGAGTAATTTGAGAGATAGTTCATAGCATACAGTTGTACTCAATTTCATATCTTGTATACTATATTAAGGTTGTAACAGTAGTTATATAAACTACTGAGTTGATATTTGTCTGTCAACGAAGTTAGGTTGTCTCACACCCGTAAGTTGAAATAGGTTGGTCTCACGCCTTGAAGCTGAGCAGTGTAACAGTTGTTCGCATACGCGAAAGTTGAGAAAATGTGTAACGGTTTGATCTTCACCAGTAAGAAGGTTTATAGTGATAAGGTTAAAATTCTAACTGAGGAGGTTAGGTGGTGGACGTAGGCAAGTAGCCGAACCACTATAAATCGACTGTGCATACTTGCTTATTTTTCTGCACTTTAATCTTGCTATTGTAATGAATTTTAAATTGTCTAAGTGTCCAATTCACCCCCCTCTTGGACATAACTGGGCCAACAATATGTTCCATCTTGCCTCAAATTTAAATGTCTCCAATCCAACACATGGGTAGGATTTGGATAACGCTGCTGGGTAGGATCTGAGTGATACTTCCTCAACATCGAAACATGAAATGCATTATGTACTGCTGCCAACTGAGGCGGTATGGCTAACCTGTAAGCAACCGAACCAATCCTCTCAAGGATCTGAAAAGGTCCAATGAATCTTGGAGCTAATTTTTCTTTCACCCCAAATCTAGTCCGCCCTTTCTGTGGTGAGACCTTCAACAATACATGGTCTCCCTCCTCAAATTCTAGGGCCCTCTTTCTGTTATCCACATAACTTTTCTGTTTGTCTTGGGCTGCTTTCATGTTATGTCTAATCTGCTTTATCTTTTCAGTGTGTTCTTGCACAAAACTTGGACCCATCAAAGCAGTATCCCCTACCTCAGTCCAACAAGCTGGTGATCTACATGGCTTTCTATATAATGCCTCAAAATGAGCCATACATATACTAGACTGATAACTGTTATTATACGCAAATTCATACAGATGTATATACTCTTCCCAAGTCCCACCATATTCTAAAATACATGATCTGAGCGTATCCTCTAATATCTGAATCAGCCTCTCTGTCTGGTCATCTGTCTGAGGATGAAAAGTTGTACTGAGATTCAGCCGAGTACCGAGTTGCCTCAGCAACCTCTGCCAAAATATCGAGGTAAACCTCGGATCTCTATCTGATACAATCGATACTGGTACTCTATGTAATCTAACAATCTCACGTACATATAACCGACTCGGTCAGTCTACAAAATCTCTAGTGTTCATTGGAAGAAAATGTGCAGATTTAGTTAATCTATCAACAAAAACCCTGATGGCATCATGTCTCTACTGAGATCTAGGAAGTCCCATCACAAAATCCATCGAAATATTCTCCCACTTCCATTCAGGGATAAGTAGTGGTTGCATCTGCTCTCCAGGTTTTTGATGTTCAACTTTCACTTGCTGACATATTTCACATTTCCTGATATACTCTGCTATATCTCTTTTCATGCCAGGCCACCAAATGTTCGTTTCATATCTTGATACATCTTGGTAGCACCTGAATGAATAACATATCTGAATCTATGTGAGTCCTGAAGTACATCTAGTCTAAGTTGTGGATCTGTAAGAATCCATAATCTCCCTATGAATCGCAAAACACCATTTGAAGTCAATGACCAGTCCCCACGACTGTCATCATCAGCCCAAGCTCTACACATCACATAATCAGCATCTAACTACTACTAATCTGCCACCGCCAGAATATGAACTGCCTGAGCTCTCATCTGAGCACATATAACTGAGTCTGTAGAGATAGGAGGATGAATACTCATCATAGTAGCATCCTCTAGTAATCTCCACTCATGAGACATATGACTAGCCTTCATAGCAATCTCTACTATCTTTCTACTCAGTGCATCAACCGCTATATTAGCCTTCCCAGGATGATACTCCAATGTGAAGTCATAATCCTTGAGAAGTTCTAACCATCGCCTTTGCCTCATGTTCAAATCTTTCTGTGAAAACAAATATTTCAAACTCTTGTGATCTAAATAGAGTTTGAATTTCTCCTCATAGAGATAATGTCTCTATATTTTCAATGCAAAGACAACTGCAGCCAACTCTAAATCATGTACTGGATAGTTCTTCTCATGCACCTTTAACTGCCTTGATGCATAGGCAATGACCCTATCCTTCTGCATAACTACACAACCCAAACCTATATGAGAAGCATCTGTATAAATCACTAACTCTTGACCAGGTTCTGGTAAGATCAACACTGGTGCAAATGTCAGCTTCCTTTTTAATTCAAGAAAAGCATTCACATTCACTTGTCTACACATATGGTACATTCTTCTGGGTTAGCTTGGTCAATGGTGCAACTAACTTTGAAAAGTTCTGCACAAATCTTCTATAATAACCAGCCAAACCTAAGAAACTTCTAATCTATTTCACTGTGGTGGGTCTCGGCCAATTGATGATAGCCTCAACCTTAGCTGGATCAATTGATATCCCTTCTGAGTAGACCACATGACCAAGAAATTTCACCTCTGATATCGAAAACTCACACTTGCTAAACTTAGTATACAACCTATGCTCTTTCGAAGTTTGCATGGTCATTCTGAGATGTTTTTCATGTTCCTCATGAGTTTTGGAATATACTAGAATATCATCAATAAATATAATGATGAACTGATCTAGATATAGCTTAAACACTCTGCATCAAATCCATAAACATGGCTGGTGTATTGGTTACGCCAAAAGGCATCACCAAAAACTCATAGTGTCCATTTCTAGTTCTGAAGGTTGTCTTAGGCACATCATCCTCCCTGATCCTTAGTTGATGGTAACCTGACCTCAAGTCGATCTTCGAGAAGAATTTAGCTCCCTTCAGCTGATCAAACAAATCATATATGCGTGGAAGAGGGTACTTATTTTTCACTGTCACCTGATTCAACTATCTGTAATCAATACACAGCCTCAAGCTCCCATCTTTCTTTTTAACAAACAAGACTGAAGCTCCCCATGGTGACATACTTGGGTTTATGAAACCCTTAGCCAACAGTTCTTCTAACTGTATTTTCAACTCTTGTAATTCCTTAGGCACCATTCTATACGGTGCCATAGAAATAGGTTTAGTACCAGGAATTATCTCAATAATAAAGTTAATATCCCTTCTAGGAGCTAATCCAGGTAAATCTGCAGGAAACACCTCTGGGAACTCTTTCACAATAGGAATGTCATCAAGCTTAATCTCACTGGTCTTGTCATCTTTTGGTATCAAACCAGCTAACACTTCTCTCTCATCATCTGTCACCAACCTACCTTTAGTAGTTGGTTTATCTGATGCTCCTCCTTTATACTCAAATTCTAATATAATTTTCTTAGCAAAGCAGTCTACATAGGCATGATAGGCTGCTAACTAATCCATTCCTAGGATAACATCAAATTCTAAGAACTCTAGAACTCTAAAGTTCACAGACATTTCATAATCACCCAATCTAACAATTCAATACTCACAAATCATGTTAGGGTAGATTTTTTCCCCTGCTGCCGTACTCAACATTAACCATGTACTAGCTCTAACAGGAGTAAGTTTTAATCTATGTACCACATGTGTAGAACCAACATCAATAAGCACATACATAGGTATATCACAAATAATGATCATACCTTCCATTAATGTCTTTGATGCTTCTGGATCAGGTTCAGTCATTGTTTTAGCTTTCTCTTTACTAATAAGCTGAGGAATGCTTCCTTGAGATACTATTGGTGGATTCAGACAGTCAAACATCTGATGTCCAGGTTGTCCACACTGATAACAAATATATGGTGCTCTAAGTGTATTAGATCCCACCTGTGAAATTGTGTTAGGTACTCTAAAAGTCTGACTCTTACTCCCTCTGCCTTTACCTTTGCCTCTGGCATATGTCTGCTGAACTGGTGGTTTAGTCACAGTACTCTAAGTTTGTATAGCAGTCGGTATAGATGGAGTACTCTCAGACTAAATCACAACTCCTCCTAGTACAGTATGGAACTCACTCGGTGCACCCTTACTGAACTTCTGTCATTTCCCCCACTTCTTCTTACCCCATGAAGATTGTGGCTTACTAGCAAAAGTTGCATGTATCTGTGGTGCCCCAGTCTGAATCACCTGCACCATACTAGAGCTCTGCTGCTCCACCAACTCAAATTTCAAAGCCCTATTAACAACTTGTCTGTACTGATCTATCCCAATCACGGACAATGCTTGCTGAATCACTGGTCTCAATCCCCCACAAAAGAATGAAATCATTTCTTCCTCATCCTTAACTAACTTAGGTGCATAAGTAGACTGTTGAGTAAAATGAAACTCATACTCACGTACTGTCATGTCGCCTTGCTTGAGATTCAAAAATTCAAGCTTCTTCCTCTCTCTCAGTAGCAGGAACATACATTTCAAGGAAGATTCCTTAAATCTAGCCCAGGTGTGTGCTTGACCTTCCGTAGTCAACATTGATAGCCACCACTGCCCTGTATTACTTTTTAGCATGTGGGCAGCAAACAAAACCTGAGTCTCATCATCAAGTTTTAAGGATCTGGCATTCTTCTCCATATTAAAGATCCAATCCTCTGTCTGCTTGAGATTTACACCACCATAAAACTTCTGAGGTTTCATTCTCATAAACCTCTGCATCAAATCAGACTGATGCTTCATCACCTCTCTTGCTGATGATGTGCGTGTAGAAGACGGTTGTGATACAGCTGCAGCAGGCTTTGCTGCAATATTTGTCCTACTAGTCTCTACCTTGACCCTACTAGGTCCAGCCGGGAGTTGGTTGGCGTATTACAACCTCCATTCTCGCCATCCACTCCTGCATCTATGAATTCTGGGCCACCATTAATCGACCTTGAGCCTCAACTAGTTCTTCCAACCTCTTAATTCTATCCTGATCTATAGGCTCAATACGTGTAATCTTTCTCGGTCTGCCTCTCTTTCTCATACAGCTGAGAAAAAAAATGAGGCAACTATCACATATAGAGAAGCAACAGATCATCTAATATCATATCTACCGTACTATATTACTACACAGAGAAAATAATATAGTAAGGCTTATGCATTATCTTGAAGCTTTTAAATCTTAAGTCTTTTACAAAACCTAGGCTCTGATACCAACGCTGTTAGGGCCCCATCACAATCCCCCAGGGCATCCTGACCGACACAGGAATCTAACTATCCTATTCCCCCATAGGACGATTAGATCCCTGTTAAGCCTCAACCGAGACTCCAACAGAGTCTCCCCTGAAAACTGGACATCTCACAATCTCAAATAACCTAATAAACATCACATCCACACACACACACACACACACACACACACATATATATATATATATATATATCACATCAACCCAAATATATATATATCAACATTCGCACCAAAGATTACATCGTACTCATATTTAAAGTTCCAACCTTGCTAACATCTAGCAGTTTTTCTAACATTAATAACACATTCATCTACTTAGTTATACATGTGGGGTTATATCCATATATTTACAAAATCAAAATACATGTATACCAAGTCTTCAACCTACATCAAAACAAAACTCTGCAAGGTTCTCCTATCTCACTGATAAGCTATTCCTTTGCTCTTATTTGCAGCTGAAGGACCTGAAAATTTTGGGAATAGAATGAGCCAACGGTGCCCAGTGAAATAGAATATTTAATCATACTATCATTCACACATCTACATAATCATGTATGCTCATGTATGTTATGCAAATCAACATGCAAACACCAATGTATATGCACATTCAATATAATATGCAATTCACATTCACATGCAATCATAGCAATCCATTCTCATTCTCATTTCAATTAGCTTTCCCAAGACTTACGTAATACATAGTCAATAGGCACTAACATAACTCACTACAACATTTCAGCCAGATGGTAGAGTGGCTTAGTTCTATATACTATCTAGGAGCTTGAGATCCTCGTCATAGGCAGAACGGTCTCATCACCTCCAGTGGACAATGAAGACGCAATCACGTTACTCATCCGAGGGTTGGGAGTCTCGTACGCCGATGCATATGATGAGATCAATATTTGTTGATGGACCTGTCACTTATCTATATTTGTTGACATAACATTTATAAACACAAATGCATCAATTGAAGTATAACATACATGATTCAAACTAATCATATGGTTTATGCATCATTTTCATAAAAAGTATGCAAACGCCTCTATGAGGTCACGTCAGGATAACACATGCCTACACTTTTCCCATTACGCTATGGGTTCAGACCAGCGCATTATCCATCACAAATCCTTTCACCCTTACATTCCTCATAGAGAGTCCCATCTATTACGCACTTGTAAGTGACTTCGGATGTACATTTTCCAAAGGAACAAGTATGTGAAATGATAACCAATGCCAAAGTACTCAATCCAAAATACTCAAGGCAATACTATGCATATAAATCCATTTGTCATGATCATAAATATTATGCACATATACAATAAAATGCATATCATTCAACAATTTTATTTTATATAAATACAATGTCATAAATGGAGAAATAAAGAGAAAAATACTCACTACCAACCACAAGCCAATTACCCAAGCCAAAAGCCCTCAAATTGGCTAATCAAAACACAATGACCTGAAATGAATCAAATTCATATATGATCAATTTCAAGTTCAATTATGCCTAATTGCATAATTCTCATAAAATCCCCAAATCCCTACAATTCAACACTCAACTCCAAATTATCAATGTCCACCCCATAGGCATCCATCTTGCCAAATTACATGATCATACCAAGCCTAGGCCTAGGCCAACATAAATCACTTACATTCCATCACATGCTTAATTTATCAATTGCATCAAAATCTCCAATTTAGGGAAATCTCTACAATAGGCCCAACATGGCCAAATTAAACTAATCAACAATCCATGACATGAGAATTCCTCAATTGACACTACCAATGTTTCAAGCATGCCAATTTATGCAATATAGGTCACATGCATTCCAAATGGAAAGCTATAGGTCACGTTTCTAGAGTTAGAGTCAAATACATGGCTTCACATGTAAACACCTTTAATAATGGAATTATAAACATTAATTACACTCCTAATTCAATGCACTGTTTGGATGTAACAAACTGCCAAAAAAGATTATCCAATAACTAAATTAATTGTTCAGATTCAAGAATATCAAGAGACAAACCTTCTGTCCAAAATTGAGCTAAATCCAACGGTAGATCAAAGAGATACGCCTTTTTGATTAAGACAACTGTAATTGGACGGTTTCTCCCCTTCTGTTGAAAATACTTGAACTCAGATGATTATATCTCACAAAATACTCAACTATTCAACATCTTAACCGTTCATTAGGGAAAAAGTTCAGTTGTGAACTATCTTCTGAAGTATCACATCCATCCAATGGTAGATTTAGGAGATCCAGCAGTTTAATCTAAACTGTGCGAGAAATCCAGATTTTCCGACCAATTGTATTTGGAAGGTTATAACTCTTAACATCAGACTCCGATCACGATCTCCACCGACCATAACAAAAAGATATCAAAGATGAACAAGCTTACCAATTTTAAGCTTAATCCAACTATGGATAAAAGAGATCTAGCCTCTGATGCTAAATGCTGCAAGGGAGATTTCTACTCTCCTTCCTTTCCTTTTTTGTTTTTTTTTCCTTTCTCTCAACCTTACTCTCTCAAAAACGTCCCCCAAGGAAGAATATGAGAGATTGAGGCACATGTTACACCCACATGCACCCATTTTACCAAGTGTTAATCATGCTCCAACACCATGCCAAGTGTTTGCTCAAGAACGTGTTAGCCACATGTCCTCTACCCAATCGCAACCTCACATGTGAGTTGTTAACCAATCCACTAATTCCAACAATTTCATCATTTTTTTTTCATTTATTTAATCAATACATGCCCATTTCAAATCATGGTCCAAATGACCCTATTATACACTTAATAACACATACATTAATATTAATGTGCCACTATTAATATATTACTTTTAGTGATGTGTATTATTATCACTATCAATGTCATTAGCACATAAATGACAATATTAATAATGATAATTCTCTAAAATAGCATACATTTGACACATCATCATCTACGCAATAAATAAAAATCATAAATTATATATATATGATCAAAATATAAGTATAATACACATTAAATATTTACACAAGCATCTAGAGTTGGGCAATCTACGTCACTGTGACGTCATTTGTGAATGTGGGTCGTTACAATTCGCCACTAGGCATGAAGTTTCTGGAATTGCAGGGTATCTCTCCTTGCTTGAGGTATAGTTTTTTTCTTATTTTTCCATTTGGTTTATACTACTTTGAGCAAAATGTTTATTATACTTGTCATTATTTTTCTAGGCTTAGTGCTATGAGCATTTTAAATTAGTTTGTCCACACACCAACCCTTCATATACGAACAACCTCCCACAAACTCAAAGATGGATCCCAAGAAAAAAAATGGGATTAGGAGACAATTATGTCTACACTTTGCTAGTGTTCATGTACACACCAAACGTTTTACTTTTGATCATGATGTTGAGCTTCCTTCTAATCTTAATCTTGTTACTGCTATTCTTGGTTATATTTCCTTTACTGTTAACCCTGTTTGTTGTCCCACAATTTATCCCTCCAAAAACCTTGGTGCTCAATGTGCTAATTTATCTACTAGTAATGTGGTTGCACCAAAAAATGATGCGACTGATCCAGGGAATGATGACTCGATGAAAATGGTGGAAGTTGATGTTAAGGCCAAGGCCACGAAGCGAGGAAAGAATGGCAGTATTAGCAGAGAGTTCTCTTTTGATTCTAATGATCATCTTGGTTCTCTTGAAACTCTGGCACATTTTAGAAAAGGATCGAAGAAGTCTAAAAAGAAAAAGGAGAAGCCATCAGCAAAGTAAATTGTTAATCAGTATTGTCGTTGCAACCAATATAGGAGAGCCAGAGGTTTGTTTATGAAAAAGAAGTGCACGGTTCATCGATGAAGATTTTTTCCTGGAATATTTGAGGGTGTGAGTCGAGCAAAAAATGATGTCTCATTAAAATGATGCTTGGGTCTGCCAAACCTGATATAGTTATCTTGCAGAAAATTAAAAAGAAGTCTCTGGATCGTGGTTTTATCAGTCAGTTGTGGGGTTCTAGATTCAAAAGTTGGGTGGTTCTTCCGGTGTGTGGGTTTGCGGGAGGTTTGGCCATTATTTGGGATTTTAGGTCTGTTGATGAGATGCAAAATCTTCTCGGAGGTTTCTCTGTGTTTATTTAAATTAGGGGTGACGATGAAAATCATTAATTGGTGGTTGTCAGGCATTTACGGGCCATCTGTGCATTCTGAGAGGGAGAGTTTTTGTACCGAATTGGCCGACCTCAGTGTCATCTGTGGTGACTATTGGTGCCTGGGTGGTGACTTTAATACTGTAAGAAATGTTAGAGAAAAGATCAATAGCCCTAGGCTTACTACTAGCATGCAGATGTTCGATGCTCTATTATGCGATCTTCAGTTGATTGATCCCCCACTTTTAATTGTGCAGGTTACATGGTCATATTTCAGAGAAACCCCTATCTGCTGCAACCTTGATCGTTTCCTCTATTCAGCTGGTTGGGAATCTCATTTTTCCTCGTCGAGACAAAAATCCTTGCCTATGGTGGTTTCTGATCATTGTCCTATTGTTTTGGATTCTTCAAAGATTCGTTGGGGCCCGCCCCCTTTCAGATTTGAAAATGTTTGGCTTGACCATGGGGACTTTCTCCCTTTGGTGGGAAGGTGGTGGAACTCGGCTCTTTTGTCACGACCCCCTCCATAGGGTGACGTCACAATCGATAAAAAATACCATATGTGCCATACATAAACGTATACGATACCATATTAGCATTCATTCTCAAAAACATAACGAAATTCACTAAAATTTTTTGACAGAACCTCCCCATAAATATGAGGTTTCACATACACCTAATAGTCATCATCAAATCCATTTCACATCCACAATTTATCACAACCATACATACATGATATCAAGATTAAAATCTCATATATATCTTTCCATATCATCATATGTATCAAATTCAACTATATACAACTCCACTATCCATGGTATACATATCATAGTGTTATATATATACGTATTTGCAAAACATGAAACGAAAACTAACTCCCTGTTTATACATACATTAACGAAGATAATCGGCAAGTACAGCTCAACCCTCTGTCACCTTGCCCTTACCCTTGTAGTCACCACCTGTAATAAGGAGGGAGTGGGGTGAGCTACAACAACCTCAGTGAATAATCTATCTGTGGCATTACATATGCATTTAAATAAATCATGGCATTTGAAACAACATTATAAACCATATGCATGCCAATATGAAATAGCAATACATGATCAAGATAATTCATGTCATTCTTTTGCAATTTAACCAATGCATATTTTCATAAAACATATACTCACGATCCTGGTGTATGGGCTGAGTTTGTATCCTTTTTATGCATTTATAAAAGGAGAACCCAACCTCATATGACTAGATCAACACTATCAGGTAATGAGCGAGTTTATATCCCTATCATGCATACATAAGGAGAACTCGACCTCATCTACCATCCAATTCAATAATTCTCAATGCCACAAAGGGAATCATTTCATACCTTACTTACTCTGGTAAGCCTAGGTATTATCAATGCTCAAAATACATTTTTATGCATTCAATCCATAATGCAATAATTCATAACATGCTTACATTTTATAAAATAGGATTTATATACTACAATGCCATACATAAAACCAAGATAGAAATACTCACAATGTACACAATTTACAAAAAATCTAGCTAAGTCCAATACACTTCTCTACATACACTTAACTCAAATGCACAATTTACAGCACAAGCACCTCCATTGAATGTGTTGTTCAATTCATCCATTCATCAATTCTCTCCAATTTCTCTACAATTCAATATTTCCAACCATTTACCATCAATTACCAATCATAATCCACTTTTAATTGCCAATTTTCACACAAAATTCCCTTTTAGCGCTGCGACGCTCCAAGCGTTGAATTCTTCCGCTTTTCTTCACCTTTCAGCTCCACGGCGCTGCATTTGAGCTCTGTGGCGCTCAAAATGTCACATGGTGCCTTTTTTTCTTTTTTGTGACTTCGTGGACTTAGCCAATTTTTGTTCTTTTTGACTTGGGTTCTTCATATTCCTTTTTTTCTCTTCTTATACGTGTTTGCATCATCCAAAACCATGACTAACACATCTAAATACCTACAAAATAAAGCAAATCAAATCAATAACACACTCAAATATGAAATTGATCAAATTATATACTAATAAACAAAAATAATGCATAAAATACCAAATTAATCCTAAACTAACATATGCATCAAAACTAACATAAACACATAAAACTAATGCCTAAAATGTCCTAAAACACACCTAAAACATGCTCTAAAACCTATCTAAATATGGAATTATCAATGCCCTTATTCTACATTCTTATGAAGGGAATGACATTTGAGACTTGAAGTTAGATTCGACCCTCCATCTTCGTTCGAGGAGTGTATCACTTGGGAGAATGCTCGCGGTTTGCATAACCATGGCGATAATGTGATGAGAGTTGCCTCTTTAGCTACATTATGGATGGTTTGGAGGGAGCGTAATTAGCGTATTTTTTAGAGGGTTGTTAGAAGTTGTGGTTGTCTTTAGAATGATTTAATTATCATGGCTAGTTCTTGAGTCGTTGCATTTAAGCTTAATGGTGACTATTCTCTCAACGAGTGAGTTATATATTGCGGAGAGTCTCTTTATTGATTATACTTTGGGTCTGTGTCTTTCGATGTTGCTGCTTTGTTGTTTTGGTTTCCTTGTACTTAATGTTGAGTACCACTGGTTCTCCTCTTTATTTGTTGTAAACCTTTCATTTTTAAAATAAATTGTATTTGTTTTTTCTCGAAAAAAAACAAAAAAAAAAAATTGCCTCATATCAAACTTAGGTTATCAGAAACCATGTCTTTTTCTTTGCTTTGACTTATATATATATATAGTATATAAACAGTTATATTTGTTTTCAAAAAGTTTAGAATGATTTTTTCTAATCTTAGTGGATCAACCTTATTAAGTGCTATAACTTATTTTTGTACATTTGCTAGTTTTATTTAGCTTATTCAAAAGATCACATCAAGATACAATTGATTTGAGTAACTCTGTGTAAGACAAAGTCATATTCTCAAGAAATTTCTTTGCAAGACAGAGTTAGATTATAGGTTGGATTAGTAAGTCTTTGATTTGAATTTGCCATAAGCCAAACATAATTCTTCTATATAACTTTTCCACTCCAAACTTCAAGTTGATTGAATATATTTTGACATCTCTAATTTTCTTCACAACTTAATGAATCAATTAAACCATATTAAAGTGTCAAACCGTAGCTTCGATACTAATTGTTGGGTAAGTACCTAAAATCATCATATCTTAATGATTCAATAAAGTAAAAAATCCCCCAAGACTGAAGGATATAAGTGGAAAACTCAAAATCAAAGAATAAATCACAACCAAGACAAAAATGATATGAAGGAGATCAGACCTTGTTTGACTTGTCTTCTACTCATTTGAAGATTCCAACATCCCTGCAGACTCTAGTTCTCTTTATGTTTGACCTTAATGAAGACTTTTGAAGCCCAAGTTTAGCCATTGGCCCATTGGAAGTAACCTCAGACCAGTTTCGTGCATGTGTCGCAAGGATAAAATAGTCAAAAATCATAGTTTAAAAAAAATAGAAATAAAGATTGGGTGTGGCGACCCCGCACCCTGGACCACCAACCCCGCAGGAAATGGCGTACGGAATGCCGGGGCGGGACGCCCGGCGTAGGCATCTCCGACCACTCCTCAACTCCCGTGAGGTGGTTGAGACCCTACAAGCCTTATCCCAAACAACGATATGATATCAAAAGGTATTAAACAAAACTACCCACCGTATTAATCATCCAAGACAAGAGATAATCCATAAAAAAATGAACCATAAATAATAATCATAATCCCTACAGTCCATTAAAATTGACATACTCATAGAGTCCAAAATTGTGGGTACAAATAAAACTGTCATATGCCCACATAGTCTATCTAACAAGTCCCAACTCACCCATACTACAATGTGGTAAGTGTTATAATTACATAATCCAAAATATAGTACTTCATAATTTAAAACACAAATCAATCAAAATGCCTCTCAACTCACATCGAGGCCTTGGATTCTCTCGCAGGCAAGGCCCTCAAGATATGACTACTCCTTTGCCCTTATTCGGGACAGAAGGACCTGAAAGAGGAAAATGAGGGTGAGCCAACGATGCCTAGTGAATAGAATTCAAATATGTTATCAATACTCATCAATAAATATCATGTATGCATGTTAATGTGTAGCATGATTAAAAGCTCATAACATATAGATATCAAGCATTTATAATAAGTTCGATGCAAGTAAAAGTTTATCAATTTGGATCCACATTCCACATGCCTTGGGTTACTAGTACACGTCTATTTCACCGTGCCGTTGATCCCAATCATGTTTATTTGGGTTACTAGTACACGTCTATTTCACCGTGCCGTTGATCCCAATCATTTTCTTTCCTGAAACCCTCTTATGACAAGGTTAAGTCCCCCTATTAGCCAGATAGATGGGTCCAACCAAAGTCATAAGGTTTTCTCAAATCAATGCATCATTCAAAACATTAGAACGCATTCATGCTTTCAAGATACAATATATATAAGTGATATGATGACATAAAAGATATAATCATAAATGAAGTCTACTCACAACCAAGCCTCGCGAGAGTATTTAACCACACACGACCACCAAACCGAATCAACCCAATCAAGATCCTGAAACATACATCAATATCCTACCATACATCAATTTCTATGCTCAATCACATAGACATTACACACCAACCCTAAATCAGCCCACATATAAACAATAGGCCTAAATCCCATCTAATCCCATCATTCAACTCAAATCACATGACTTAGGCCTCTAATGCATAATTCTCATACATAAACCATTCTATTAATCAAAAATACTGATTTTCAATTCCTAAGGCATAAACATGTCCAAATTTGGTCACTTGATCACAAGTAGGCCTAACCCATGATATGGTCACAACCACCAAATCAGTAGCCTAATCAACTCTAATCATGCTTAATTAAACATAAGTTGCATCAATTCAATGATTCTAGGCCAAAAGCATCAAAAGCCCTAAAATATGAAATTTTCCATACTTAGGCCATATTGTCGATTTACACTAGGTCACCATGTTCAGCCATGTATATCACTGATTTTCCATCATAGGTTCATCAACAATGGCAACTAGGTCAACATAGTTGACATGCAAGCTATTTGGAAATGTCTAAGTTCATATTCTAAATTTAGGTCCAATACAAGCACCTTACCAATTCTTCATTTAATATTCTGTTCAGATGTATTAATCTACCAATAAAAATATGTAATCACAAAATCAACCTACATATTGAAGTATGTGAAGAAACAAACCTTCTGTCCAAATTTCAGCCCAATCCAACGGTGGACCGAAAAGATATGTATCTTTGATGAACAAGTATCTAATCAAACAGTTTCTCCTTTCATGCTGCAAATACCCAAACTCAGATGGCTATATCACACAAAATACTACTCGTATAAACATCTCCACTGTTCAGAATACAGAAATATCTGTTATAAACTACATACCCAAATTTGATATCCATCCAACGGTAGATTGAGGAGATCTACAAGTTTGACCGAAACGGCACGAGAAACCCAGAAATTCCGACCAGCTTCGTTTGAGAGGTTATATCTCTTAGAAAAAGCCTCTAATTAAGATCTCCACCGTTCAGAATATAGAAATATCAGTTTCAAACCACATACCCAAATTTGGTAGCCATCTAACGGTAGATTTAGGAGATCTATAAGTTTGAGCAAAATGGTGCGAGAAATCCAGACTTTCCGACCAGCTTTGTTTGAGAGGTTAGATCTCTTAGAAGAAACCTCTGATCAAGATCTCCACCGACCAGAATGAAGAACCATAAGCTATAAACATGCTGATAATATTTGAGCTCAATCTGACCGTATATTCCAAAGATCCACCTCTTTGATGGAAACGTCGCAGGGATCTTCCTCCTGCAACTCTCTTCTTCCTTCTCTTCTTCTTTCCTTTCTCTTCTTTTTCTTTCTCTCCACTCACCTCTTTCTAGCACTTCCTTGATTCCCTCCTTGATTCTCTCCTTAATTCTCTCCTTGATTCTCTCCTTGATTCCCTCCACTCATTCTAGCACTTCCTTGAAGAAGAGAAGTGGGCATTGGACACTTGTCCACTTTCATGCACCAACCTTCACATGTGTTGGTCTCATACTACCCATACCAACCACATGTATTCTAAATGTCCAATCCATTTAATACACCAAATTTTCAATTTCATTTATCCTTTTATTCAATCAATCCTAACTCATATCAATTAATGGTTTAATGAGCCCATGCATAAATCATAACATATGCATTATACTTTAATTTAACATGACTCATATACAATTTATGATACATATATTTATATACATTATTAAGCATCAACTATACAAACATTAAACAATCATCAAACAAACACCAAACATATCAAGACAACACATAGAGTTTGGGCAAAAATGCAATTAGGTTATGGGCTAGATGAAATAATTTTCGGGGCGTCACATTGGGAGCTTCAATTTGTACCCCAAAAAACACTATCATTACCTATCAAAATAATATAATTTCTACCATACCCTTCGAAGATTTGTCCAAAATGCCTGTACGTTAATTTTATTTTAGTTTAATTCCAAATCATTTACTAACTCGCCACTATTTTC
Organism: Paratinospora sagittata; assembly: GCA_035771175.1. Classification (NCBI taxonomy): domain Eukaryota; kingdom Viridiplantae; phylum Streptophyta; class Magnoliopsida; order Ranunculales; family Menispermaceae; genus Paratinospora; species Paratinospora sagittata. The sequence goes on from CM069608.1 coordinate 11,879,792, forward strand.
ATGTTCATCTTCTTCCCTAAACCCTAAACTCTTCTTCTATTTTCATCTTCCCTTTCTTCTCACATTTTGTCTTTCAAATACTTCTTGAGACCTTTAAGAGTTATTTTGAAAGGGTTAAGACCCTTTTTAAAGGATTTTTGAGTGTTTTAAACCCTGTTTAGTTGGTCTTCTAGTGTAGTAAAAACTCACTTGAGGGCATTCAAAATATCTACTCTTCTAGTTTGAAAGGAGTTAAATTGAAGTTCTCAAGGTCATAAACGTCATAAAACGGGTCCATATGTCTTGTAGAGCCATAAAAATAGACTTAAAGCACCATATTCCTGAAAAAACATCGAAAACACTCAGTTCGGTAGGACCCTACCGAACTTATGTCTTTGGTTCGGAAGTACAAGATCGAACTTAAGACAATAGGTTCAGTTGGGTCCTACCGAACTGATGCCCTCAGTTTGGTAAGACAGGACCGAACGTATATCTTCGGTTTGGTAGGACACTACCAAATGTGTCATGATGCAATTATTCATATATTTTCAATGAAACTATCTAATGTGTCAACTATAAATTAGAGATTATGGAACATACCTGATCATCTCATGCCATGAGATGCAAATTTGTTCTCTTTTTCATTCCACGAATAATTTCTGTTTGCTTGAATCATCCCAAGCTATCTTACAAGAATATATATTAGAGAGAGAGGATGGAAACACACATGATCAGAGCCAGAAGCATCCCTTCCTGGTAATTTTATTTTTTTTCATTTGACATAAGCATTCTATCTTTGCTGCGTGTGTTATTTTGTTGCCTCCAGAAATGATCTCACCTTGTTCTACTTATTTGCTTCTTTCATGTCAGTCGAGAGCCTCCCTTTTTTTCTTTAAGTCATATTCTCATCATTTTGCTCACTTTTGAAGATACTAAGGGGCAATATTTTTCTTTGTCATTGCACTTCTTCTTCATTAATCCCATGATAATCTCATAAGAAATAAATTTATTGCAAAGCTAATGTCTTTTAGCTCCTTTGTATTTTCATGGGACATTAGCTACTAAATCCTTATACCACAGCTTAATATATAGGAAATGATTTTTGAATACTTGGGCAGTATGCAGCTTCACCTTGAAGAGCTTATAAGTAAACAACAGCCCTTTTCTGACCAAAAAATAAATAAAAACAGCCCTTAAAGGTAACTTCAACACAAAGCCCAGCATGTAAGTTAAAATGCTCTCAAACCATACATTGGCTTGTTATACATAATTCAAAGCCATCAAATGTAAACTACTATCTATAAGCACGCATGAGGTTGAAGAAAATTCTTTTCACTATCTTATCTTGTGTATAGCTTGAAATGTAAAGAATTTCATTGAAAAGAATAAGTAATGGTTAGAACTGTCATGGGTCAAAACAACCCTAAAAAATATGAATAATGAACACCTATTTACACAATGAATAGTTAGGGAGTGTTAGTTCAAAGTCATCTTCTTGATTGTGAGGATCTTCCCAGGTATCAATCTTTCCATTTTCACCAGCAGCAAGGACTAGTAGGAGGAAGCTTCAGAATGTCTTATTGAGCAAACTTCCATACTTTAAGTTCTCCAGCTCCATCACCAGTAAAAAACAACCCACCAACGCCATTTCTGATAACCCGAATCTCTTGCTTGGAAAATATCCTTCCTCTCTCTTTAAACCTGAAACACACACACAACAGTAATTCCCATCTCATTGTCCATGCACACATTCTTCATCAAATTAGAGAGACAAGTAATAAACATGGATGCATAAATAATTTAAGTGTTTTGTCTTTGGGTGCAGAACTTACGATGGCAGTTCATAGAAACGTACAATATTGTCGTTACATGAACACATTAACACTGGCTTGGCATCTACATCAGTCATGCCATTAAGTGCAAGTACACCCTGTAATAAACAAAGCAATGTGAAGATACAAATAATTAGTAAATCTCTGTAACATGGTCAATAAGAGCAAGAGAGAGAGTCAGTCCATAAGTGGCTTACATGTTCTTCGATGTGGGTATAGACTACTTCCAAGCTCCCACTTTCGGTAGCGCCCCACACCTGCAGAACCAGAACAGAAACGAAATATTAAACAAACGAAACTTTTTTCTTCTTTTCCTTAGTCTGAATGGGTATTCTTACCTGCCTTATGTTGTCCTTTTCAGTTCATCCCACCCACATTTATATATTATCAAAATTAAATAAAACAATCATGTAAGAAACCAACCTTTATTGTTCCATCCCATGAGCTTGATAAAAGATACTGATCCCAACAAAGAACAAACATAACGACATCTTTGTGTTCAGTCAAGACATGCATACACTGTAGATTCTCGAGGTCCCATACCTGAAAATAAGTGTAATATGTAATGCCAATGAAAAAATACAACCCAATAAGATGACAATCTCTGTAACACAGACAATATGATTGTTTACAACACAAGGCTTCAAAGAAGCATCCCTTATTTAGGTCAAAAACTGTGCTACCAAAAAAATTATTTGCAAATAATACACACCAACAACTAAAAGCCAAAAAAATAAAAATAAAAAGATTGGAGGAAAACAAACTTACTCTAACTGTATGGTCCATGGAGCCAGAGTATAGCCTGTTTGCTCCAACAACTAATGAAACAACAGGAAGATTATGGCCTTTCAGAGTGGCTGCTGGATCATAGGAGTTGGTCGCAGCATTATATCTCCAAACCAATATATTGCCATCCTGAACAATGAGAATCATATCTTATGCTAAAACCCCACCTGTCTAAGAAGATAAAAGAAAGTCGAAAAAAAATAATAAGAAGTCAATGACAGGAAATAATGAAAACAATACCTGGGTCCCAGCAAAAAGCATATCACCATTAATGCTAGCTTCAAGGGAATAAACTTGTCCAACAGGCCCATTCAGATTAAGATCAGTATTGGTTTGACCATTCCAAGCCTGCAATATTCAACATCGTCATTATGTGGAAAAATAAGTAATATAATTGCATGCATGCCTAGATAAAAAGAAACAATAAAATAAAATGGACATAAAAACAAAACAATAGCATCTCTTCCGTAAAAGTGCAGTTTACCTTGACAACATTTGAAGCCCCAACGAAGACCCAAGGCCCTTCAGTAATCATACAGCCAATTTCACTTCCGAGGTTAACCACATTAACACACTACGATGAAAGAAAGTGTTAGTGGTGTTCAACAAAGAGTCAAAAATAGCTTAAATCAAATCCAAAAGACTACAAGCTTGTAAGTAGGAACCTGTCCAGTGTTACAATCCCAAATGCGCACTGTTCCATCTTTGCTTCCTGAAAAAAGCTTATCAGATCCCAGGGGAAGAACAATTCCATTGATGCCCTGTCACAAAAAAAATAAATTTAATAAGAAATCATTCAAAAGCAACACCCATAAAAAGAAAAAGAAGATAAACAAGACGTTGCAGTGTAGTTAATCAAAAACAGCAATAATACCAACCTTCTCGTGTCCTTGGAGCTGTGTTAAGAAAGAGAAGCTATCGCTGACGAACCACTTGTGCTGATATCTACAGCTATCCCCATAAGTGCAATTTCCATTCATCCAATAGTGACAGCACTTGTCCTGAACCTTATTCTGAGGAGCAGGAGGAGGAGCCTTGACTGCTCCATCATCTCGGACCCATTTTGATTTTGAGGGCAGTTGCCCACGATTAGTGCCTTTCAAATTAGGGTTTGGCTTTTCATTGGAATTAGGGTTTGGCTTTCTGTGCGTAAGTGCTTGAGAAGTAGTAGTAGTAGTAGTAGAAACTGTGCCATTATTCTTGCTCAACTGTCGCATTTCGGCGTGAAGGAAGGGGCAACGGTATCTATTGCACCTCCCAGCCTGCCAATGATAGCATATTTTGCGAGATTGAGTAGTAGCAGGTGCCGCTCCCAAACGATTAAAAACTCTCCTGTTTCCAGCAACAACGGCCATGTCTACCAAAAACAAATACACAAAAACTCTTATTCAGGATAAAAATCCACCGCAAGCAATTTCTGATGAAGAAGAAGAAGCCGCTCTGCCATGAAACAACTAAAACCCTAATCAAGTCCTTGTATCCACATCTCAAATCACAAGTTCGCTCAAACTCTAACATAGATGATGAGATGATGGTGGAAATCACTGAGTTTGAAGAACAATACAAACTCAGCCATGAAAAACTCTCTTATTCAGGATAAATCCACCACCACCAGTCGTTCCTTCCATGAAACCCCTAAAAACCCAAATCAAATCCTTATATCCGCATCATCTCAAATCACAAGTTCGCCTAAACTCCGAGATCGATGCGATTAAGGGGGAAACCACAAATTTTGAAGCACAATACACAAACTCACGAAGCGCTGAGAGATCCTTAAACAATATCTTATGGCGAAAAATTCCATAGAAACGATCAAATGAGAAGAAGTAGCAAACCTGAATCGATCGAGAATCAGTTGTAGTATGTGAAGACGATGATGAGCAGCGACAGAGAGAGATTATTGCGATTCCTCTCAACTTGATCTTCGACCACAACTTCTTCCAAAAAAACCACGAAACAATATGAAGATTTGCAGAGATTTCAAACACGGCCCTTGAGAAGACGAATCGATGAACTGTCGATAGAAGAAGAAGAAGGCGCTGAAATCTGCTGTGTATATATAGCTTTTGGCTCACGTACTTGTTTCTGAAAACTTTTCTTTAAACGCGTAGCGTATTAATCACGCATTACATTAAACTAAATCTAATCTAAATCCTTTTTTTTTTTTTTTTGCGTACTTTACATTTCTAATTTTTTATTCTTTAAGTTTTTATTATTTTTTAAATATTAATCATGACCATAATATTAAACTTTGAATTTGTACAAATAAAAATCACGAGCAACAAACTTGTCTAAGCATGCTAGTCTGCTACCATATAAGTAAAAATGTTATATAGATTTAAACCTTAAAGTAATGCATTGTATTAATTGACTATACAAACATTTAAATCACCAACATTTGGTTGATTCGGATGGCATGACATTCGTTCTTCTTAAGTGAAGTCGTGAGTTCAAAACTTCATCGTGTGTGGAGCTACTGTGCTGAAAAACATTTGTACCTTTGTGATCTAACTCAGGTCAAACAAAAATATATATATACGAAATACTCAGACACTGTAATGGCTTTAGTGGTGATTATGGAACAATATTCAGGACACTGTCAATTCATTCCTTCTCTAAGGGACACATAGATGCCATAATTACGGATGACCAACATAGATGCCATAAAATTTAGAGGCAACTATGTAAACCACAAAAAAGCCATGTTTCTACCACATTCTATTTCTATCACAAAATTTAATAAATTGTTATCCTTATCCCTATAAACTTTTCAAAACACCCTTTTCATTCTCTCTATGATTTCAACCATTTTCAACTCTCTTCATTTTTTTCAAATTTTCAACACTCAAAACCCTAAGGGGGCGTTTGGCTTGGGGATGAGAATGAGAATCTTGAAAATTTTCATGTTTGTTTCACTATTTACATTTTTTTAAGAGAAAGTGATTCTTGGGAAAGTAGGATTCTCACCCAAGATGGAAAAGTGATTCCTATGAAGATAAATGATATTCACTTTTCTGAGAAAGTGCTTATCATGGGAAAACTTTTATTTCTTTTAAAAAAAAGACAAAAAGAGAAAAAAAACTTACGACAACCTAAAAAAACAAAATCATTATTTCACTTATGTTAATATAAATATGATAATTTTTTTTATTAAAAATGATATTTTAATAGAATATATTGATTTTATTAACTTAATATTAATAATAATATTTTTTTATATTTTTATTAAATATTCATTTTATGATGTAAAAAAATAATTGTATTATTATTTTTCATCTTTTATTATTTTTAATAAAAACAATTTCACTATTTTTAATTAAAATAAAGTTTGTTATTTTAATAAAAATACTATATTATTTGAAAAATATTTTTTATTCTAACTTTCTATTATTAATAATTATTTTTCATTTTTAAAATATTTATTTTATAATTTTTTTTAAATTATTTTATTATTATTTTTTCATTACAAATAATAAAAAGAGTAGTTAAATAAACCCCACTAATGGACTATCTATACCCCAGTCCACAGTTTTTTGCTTATCCCTAAAATATCCTCAATCAAATTTACTAAACTAACGTTAAAAAAAAAATAAAAAAAACACCCCTCCTATTCACACCCCACTGTCTTCTTCTTCTTTCCAACGGCAACACCATCGGTTCTTCTTCTTTTTTCCAATGCCAACGCCCTTGCATATTTGTCTACAAGTCGTAATCGTTATAAGCAGACTATTGCAAGACTATTTTTCTTCATTTTTTAACCGGTTTTTTGGATGTTTTGTTCAACGGATGATTGTTTGATTTTCTAGGTTAAATAATTCAAAAAACAACACCATCAACACACATTTCAATCAATATGGCCAAAGAAGATTGTTCTCATGACGACGCACATCAAGGAGAGGTAAGTTTTGGTTGTGAGCGAATGGAAATAATTTTTTTTTTCAAAAAAATCGGGTTGAAGGTCGGCCCTGTGAGGCCGACCATTATACAGGAGAGTTGGCCACGTAGGGATGACCTTTGTTTATTACGGTCGGTCACAATTAGCCGACCTTAGTGTAAAAGGGTCGACCCTTCCATTTATTACACCTATCCAAATTTTTGTGCATGAAATTGTTATTTTATGCATTTGAGTGTATTTGATGTCGTTAATGACAATTTTAATTTATTTATTGTCTAATTATAAAATTCTACATAATTTCAGGGTGAAGAACTTGCAATGGTCATTGATTACACGGAACAGTTCACCCCCAACAGAGAGTTTAGTACACAGGAGAAACTTTTTTCCTGGGTCCAAGAGGTTTGTAGAAAGAATGGTTTAGTGATCATAATCCAAAACTCAGATGTTGAGGATAATGGTAGGTGAGCCCGGGTCAATTTTGCTTGTGAGAGATATGGCCGTCATAGATCCACTGCTAAAAAATCTTTTGTTGGTAAGAAGCCAAACTGGCACGAAGAAGTGCGGATGCCCTTTCTTATTAAATGACAAGAATCCTCGAGACGGTGAGTGGATGTTAAAAGTTGCATGTGGCACCCATAACCATGCCGCTGCGAAGTACTTTGAAGGACACTCATACACCGGAAGGTTGAATAATGATGTAATAGAAGTCATGGTACAAATGTCAAAGAGTAATGCCTGACCAAAAGACATATTGATGACTTTAAAGGAAAGAAGTGTCAGTAATGCATCGACACTAAAGACAATATACAATGCCAGACAAAAGCATAGGTTGTTCGAATATGGAGGCAAATCTCAGATGCAACAACTGTTGCATAAGTTAGAGGAAGAGAAGTACGTCAAGTGGCATAAGTGCGAAGAAGGCACTAATGTTGTTGAAGATATATTTTGAGCTCATCCTGTTTTAGTGGATCTTTTGAGGTGTTTCCCATATGTGTTTCTGATGGACTGTACATACAAGACGAACAAGTACAGATTTCCATTATTGGAGATTGTTGGTGTCACATCGACGGATATGAAGAGTTGTTGGATGAGTGGTCTCTTCCCAAGATAATTGTGACAGACAGAAACTTGGCCTTGATGAATGTTGTTTCATGTGTGATCCCTGATATAATGAATATGTTATGTACGTGGCACATAAACAAGAACGTGCTAGCCAACTCAAAGAGCAAGTTTGCAAAGAATGAGGACTTTGAAGCTTTTATGAGGAAGTTGAATGAATTGGTTTTTTCTGATACAGTGGAGGAATACAATCATCAAAAAAATGTATTGTTTCAAGAATATGCTGAGTACCCTGAGGTTATTACATACATCGGCACGACGTGGTTGGTACCCCACAAGGAAAGATTTGTGAAGGCGTGGATGGATCAATTTATGCACCTTCGCAATACTACAACCAATAGGGTGAAGAGTGCACATTCAAAGCTGAAGAGAACTTTACGGTCTTCTCAAGGCAACTTCGAGACATCATGGACTGCAATCAATTCAATGTTGGCTTTGCAACACACAGAGATCAAGTCATTATTTGAAAAAAGTTTGAATACTGTTCAACATTACTTCTAAGATTCTACATTCATGCATTTGCATGGGTTCGTCTCTAGAGCTGCACTAGACAAGATATGGGAGGAGTTAGCTCGTGCTGAGAGTGTTGGGTTGGACCAAAATTTATGTAAATGTGTGTTACGCAGAACACATAGATTGCTATGCGCACATGAGCTTGCTTTGTGTAAGCAATGTAGCATGCCCATACCTCTAGTTGATGTGGATGCCCATTGCAAAAGACTAGATCTTACTCTTGTGAAAGTAGAGGACAATGAGATGGATTTCAATTTTAGGGCTGAATTGGGTCTACTTGAGGATAAATTTAATAGTTCTGATACATCTGAAAGAGCTAGAATTGTACAGAAAATCAAAGAGATAGTTGCTCCATTGACTTCTTCTCTCACTGTGCCCGTAGACAAAAAGAAAACAAAAGGGCGGCCGACTAAGAAGAGTGATCGGTCTACAAAATGAGATCCCTTATTTTTTGAGCATGTGTCTGCGTACTCCACTCGTTCATCAATCTCATCATTTCAAAAGACCAGACCGAAAAATGATGAACCAAGGAAGGTCCACAAGACACACTTGCAAATGTCTCATGGATCTCGTGGATATCTAAATCAACTCCCTCCTGACTGACATCAGTACATAGCCCATGTTAGAGATGTTATGGCTGATGGACATTGTGGGTACCGAGTCATCACTGAGTCCATGGGTATGGGAACAAACGGTTAGAACGAAGTCAGAGGTGACTTACTAAGAGAGGTACAAAGGTTTGAGGCACACTACACAACGCTTTTCGGTAGTGTTGAGAGGGTTCAAGAGATTATGAGTTCTCTACAGTGTAGTGACCCTGTGGCACCCCTAGAGAAGTAGATGACTTTCTCAGATATGGGGTTGTTGATAGCATCGGCACACAATGTCATGTTGGTGCTTTTATCTATGCAGCAATGTCTTACATTTTTTACCCTTAGAACCGAACCTCTACCAATGCCATTGAGGCGAGTGATTGACATTGGTTACGTGAATGTAAGGGGATGTCAGCATGTTTTTTGGAAATGTTGACATGTTTAGTCATGTTTTTTTCTTTATGGAAATGTTGACATACAGGGAGATGTGGATATGTATAGACTTTCTTTTTTTGAAATGTGGATATAAAAGATGTAATTGACTTCGGTGTTGATGATATAGACATATTTGTTTTCTTCGAATGGTACTACGTTGTTTTGGATGTTTGAATTATTATTCTCTTTCTATATATATGTAGAGGGATGTCAAAGTGCACCTTACGAGTGGGGAACGGTACTCCGCCGCCCAAACTAACCCGAAATTATTAAAAACACGTCAAAAATTTGATGAAATGCATCCCAATGTATAATGGAAGGGGGAAATGCAAAAAAAAAAACAAAAAAAATATGAGGGTCGTCCATCATAGACCCAACAATTTAAAGTACTGTCAGTCCTGATCAACCGAACAGAGAGGTGTTGGTAAAAATTAAAATATCGAACCTCATTTACATAAATCGGTCTATGATGGCCGCCGACCCTATCTTTTCCCGGATTTTTTTGCATTTTCCCCTTCCATCATGCATTGGGATGCATTCCATTAAGTTCTTGACGTGTTATTAACAATTTCGGGTTAGTTTGGGGGGCGGGGTACCGTTCCTCACCTGTACCCTACATTAGAGTTACGAGTGGGGAACGGTACCCCGCCGCCCAAACCAACCTGAAATTGTTAAAAACATGTCAAAAATGTGATGAAATGTAACCCAATGCATGATGGAAGGGGGAAATGCAAAAAAACCCGAAAAAATATAAGGTCGGCCATCATATACCGACTGTTATAAATGAGGGTCGGTATTTGAATTTTCACCAACACCTCTCTGTTCAGTTGATCAGGACTGATTGTTATTTGAATCGTTCGATAGATGATGGCCGACCCTCATATTTTTCTCATTTTTTTGTATTTCCCCATTCCATTATGCATTGGGATGCATTCCATCAAGTTTTTTATGTGTTTTTACCAATTTCGGGTTAGTTTGGGTGGCGGGGTATCGTTTCCCACTCGTAACTTTAATGTGGGGAACGGTACCGTACCCCTCAAGACGTTGTATTTATGTCTATGAACACGACATGTCAACATTTAGACCTCATTTTGGCGGTAGGGTGTCATACCCCAACTATACCTGACCCGTACCCCACATTAGAGATACGAGTGAAGAACGGTACCCCGCCGCCCAAACTAACCCAGAATTATTACAAACACGTCAAAAACTTGATGGAATGCATCCCAATGCATAATGGAAGGGGGAAATGCAGAAAAATCGGGAAACTATGAGGGTCAGCGATCATCTACAGAACGATTTAAAGGACGGTCGGTCCTGATCAACCGAAAAGAGAGGTGTTGGCCAAAATTCAAATACCCATCGTCCTTTACAATAGTCGATTTATGATGGCCAACCCTATGTTTTCCTGGGTTTTTTTGTATTTCCCCCTTCTAACATGCATTGGGATGCATTCTATTAGGTTTTTGACGGGTTTGTAATAATTCTGGGTTAGTTTGGGTAGTGGGGTACCAATCCCCACTCGTAACTTTAATGTGGGGTACGGGTGGCGAACGGTACCCTGACGTCAAAATTAAACTGAAATTGTTCAAAAACGTCAAAAACTTGATGGAATGCATCCCAATGCATGATGAAAGAAGGAAATGCAAAAAAAATCGGGGAAAAGATAGGGTCGACCATCATAAACCGACTGTTGTAAAGGACGGTCGATATTTGAATCTTGGCCAACACCTCTCTGTTCGATTGATAAGGACCGACCGTCCTTTAAATCGTTCGGTAGATGATGGCCGACCCTCGTATTTCTATGGCTTTTTTGCATTTTCCCCTTTCATTATGCATTGGGATGCATTCCATCAAGTTTTTGACGTGTTTGTAATAATTCTGGGTTAGTTTGAGCGGCTAGATATCGTTCCCCACTCGTAACTTTAATGTTGGGTACGAGTCGGGTACAGTTGGGGTATTGCACCCCACCGCCCAAACGAGGTCTAAATGTTGACATGACATGTTCATAGACATAAAGACAATGTCTCGAGGAAAAAATAACAGCTAATACATTCACAATAGTATCAATATAAAGGAAATTTCATTCATCAAATTTTGCAAATCGTCTCAAAATACATGATAGACAACAAACAAATTCATTACATGTACTTGTTGTCACACCCCACTCGGACGCGCCTAAACCAGCGAAACACTCACAGGCGGGGCGCGAATGCATTATAACAATAATCGAATACGTAGGAACACAATTGAGTACAAATCTGATTATATTAATTTCAGAATGTATTTTTGTACAGAATATGATTGAGGGAACATCCTCCCAAAATCTCCCTTTAATTAACAAGGGTTACAAAATGTGGGACATGAGGTCTACTTAACTACCAATCATCTAGAGCAGCACGCTGCCACCCGTTCACTATTTAAAGTTACTGAGGACAAGACAATGTTTGGTTGAGTCAGATTGACCACTAATCCGGCATAGTAACAGAGTAATACATGAACTCTAAATATACAGGTATAAGTATGACAGGTATGAACATTATACACAATAATGCAGTGTAAATAAATAGTAGACATAATGATAAATGAATGTAAACTTTAATAAAATTTATAAGACACGCAAACTTATGTTTCGTTCCCCACCTTCAGATAAAAACTCCTTGAACTAGCGCTTTCTCCTGAGTAGAACTGTGTTGCACCGCGAAGAGAGTCTCAAAAAGAGAAAAGAGAAATCACAAAGAGAGCAAGAGAGAAGAGAGTGATTTGGTGTGAAAATAACAAAGAGGGGGGGCTTATATAGGAAAAGGAACGCCCGAACCTTCGGGCGGGCTGCCCAGTTGTCCGGGTAGATGCCCGAAGTTCAATTTTTCTTATTTTTTTTGTGTGCAAACCTGGTGTATTATACTTGCACCCTTTTAAAAAAAACAATAAACAGACACTAATGAAGTATTGTCCGCTCCGCTTGGGTGAATATGCTCTAACCCCTGACGAACCCGTTTCATCGCACCTTGGAATTGATGGCCCCTGCCCTTGCTCTTCTTCCATCGTAGAGGAAGGCCTTGCTTCATCATGGATGTTCAGCCCAGACAGAACACCAACAATTGACTCCATGGAGATTCTCGCACTACGAACTGTTACTTCTGGTTCAGGCATGGACATCCATTGTAATGCGATGTCCAGGGTTTGTCTGTTTCGTTGTTGTACATATCCCAATGCAAATCAACAATTACATGTGAATAACAAATAAATCCAATTCGATATAAAGAAAAAGGAAAGGAATGCAAACTTTATTAATAGGGTGGTATCATCATCAAACATATATGTAACGTCCCGTACATTTGAGTCAAACATAATCGTTGATTTATACGTATTGTTAGACGTATTTATATGCGTATACATGTACGATGGTCTTCGATCAGTGTATTTGACTTAAAATAGTGTAATTGAGTGGTTTATGGGTGATTGGTATCGTTGGATGCCATTGGGATCACAAAAAACCCTTTAAAAATGAAAATATGAATTTTGGAACACGAGAAGCGTGCTCCTCGTCATCTGCAACTTAAAAAAAATAAAATAAAAATAATGCGGTTGCATGTTGTTAAAACAAGTGTCTTAACTCATTTTAGCCACTTAATTGATGAATTAAACACGCATGAGCTTGCTGGAAAGAGAGATCAGACACGTTTTAAGCTTAATAAGCTGCTGGCAAGATCAAATTTTAAGTTGTTGAATTGAATAGAAAGAAACCAAATTGAGCACGAGAAGTTGCAGAAGAAAGCTGAGGAAGAAGGCCAAGAGCTTGGGAGCTCCAAATTGAGGTAAAAACCCTGGTCTTTTGAACTGAATTTTCCAGATTTGAAACCCCCTAAGTTGTTCAACATATCTGAAAATTTTTGGATTTCCATGGCTAGAATCGATGATTGGAAAAGTGGGTTTTGTGCTGGAGATTTATGATTTCGAAGTGCAATTGGATGGTAATTGTGGGTAAGTTCAATTATGTTGGTGGTGTGATTTTGATCCTGAATATCTGAATTAGTATAATTGAAATTTTTTGAATGGGAATTTGCAGAGATTTGAGTTTGAAAATTGGGAAATTGATGAACAATTTGGTGACCAGAGCTGGAATGGTATGAATGAGCGTGGGAAATTGATCAAGGTGAACAAATTGTGCTGAAAAAAAGTGAATGAGGGGAATGCATTGTTTAGGTATTTCTGATGGGTTTAATTGTATGTTTGGTGGGCCGACTTACAATCATTTTTTCTTTTGTATTACTAACTTTGGAGTGGTATGGGACACAATAAAATTGGAAGATACTAAATAAAACGTGAAAGTAAGAAAACCCACTACCTTGTGTAAAAAGAAACATCTGGGAAAAGTTAAATTACTAACATTATCACTAAGTTTACATGGTATGGGACGAGTAAACTTGGACGATACTATTAGTGAACTCCTTTCTCGTCAATGTTTCGTAGAGACCGTGTTCTTACAACTTAACTTGGTTGAAACCCTTATTACCAAATTCATGTGATATGGGACACACGAATTTGGATAATAGTCGAAAAGACTAAGCGAAAGAGTTCGAATACATAAGATTGCGATAGAACGTTAGATTATGATATTTACCGAGGAAAATCTTAGAACCTTTATGACTCGTATGAATTTTCAAAGAAATATATATGTATGTTCACAAAAACCAGAACTAAAACATTTGAAATACTTGCAAAGTTTTATACTTATTATATGAGCACTCTAACCTTGTTTTACACCATGGCCAAACATACGAGACACCTAAGATTCTTTGATTCCTCAACAAAAACCTTACACCATACCTAGAAAAAAAGGTGGTTTTACATTGCAGTATTCTCGAACTTATTGCTGAGAATATCATAACATTGTACTTGGCTACTGTTCCTAAATCATGGTTTTATTTTCTCCTAGCCAGTGAGTAAATGCAAACCAGGAAGAGAGGAAGGCCACACACAGGGCAACATGACAATAAGAGAGTATGCTATGAGGTTCAAAGAATTATCGGTCTACTCTCTCTCCACCATCTCAACGGAGTAAGATAAGATCGAGAAATTATTCAACGGCCTTAGTCCTAACATCTGACAAGCCCTGTTGATCTTGGATCTCAAGATTTACAGGGAGGTCGTTGACAAGGCCATGAGCTTTGAGCCGGAGCAGAGAATGAATAGGGAAAAATGACCTGCAACATTTTCCCAACAGGGCTCGTAGTAGGGCAATAAGAAGAAGCCCTACTATAATTAAAACCCAGCCCTCCCAGCCCCTGTTCAGAAGAATGAAGCCACGGCACCTCCGGCTGAGCTGTTTATCCCTGACCATCAGGGTTTTTGTAATTATGGCCGAGGAGGTCGTAATGGAAGGGGTGGTCGTCGCAACGGCAAAGGCAGGGGTGGTGGTTAGCACCACAATCAGTATGGCCATCAGAACCAGGAACAGAGGCCGACTTGTTATAACTGCGGCCAGCAAGGCCATGTATGAAATGCCTGCCCCCACCCTCAGCAACCGCGACAACCTGTTCTCGTTGTTCCAGTCTAACAAGCCCCACCTGCTGCTAATGCCCAACCCAGGCAAAACCAGTAGAACCAAGGGCAACGGAACCAGGGCAGAGCGTTTGCCATTGCTCAACAACCCCTCCCAGACAACAATGTAGTCGAAGGTACATTTTTCTTGTTCAATACAATGTTGCATGTCTTGATCGATTTGGGTGCTACGCATTCCTTTATATCTTCTGCATTGGTAAGGCATTTAGGGTTGTATCCTGAACCCACAGACATCACAATCCATGTCACATCACCATTAAGATCTGGTACTGACGTGAATTTGCAGTGTTCTCGATGTGAGCTTCGAATGTCAGAACATATAATATATGCAGATCTCCTTGTGATGGATATTGAAGACTTTGACATCATCCTTGGCATGGACTGGCTCGCACCTCTGAATGTAAAGATCGATTGTATGAAGAAGTAAGTTCAGTTATCCTTGCCTACTGGAGAGTTTGTCAAGATTCGGGGAATGAGGAAATGGATATACAACTCGACTGTTGCACTCTCAAGGCACAACTTTGAGCTCTTTCCATTGGTGATGACAATAAATCATTAGCATTGTACCCTCTCAAAGTACATGATGTCTCGATAATATCTGAATTTCCAACGATTTTTCTAAATGACCTTTCTGGTCTACCTCCGGTTAAGGAATTTGATTTTGAGATCAAACTCATACCTGGGATCGGGCCTATCTCAATTCCACCATACAAAATGTCAAATGTCGAGCTGGTTGAGTTGGACAAGCAACTGAAGGAATTGGAGAGAAATGGCTTCATCAGGAAAAGTTCATCACCTTGGGGCACTCCAGTTTTGTTTGTTCGTAAAAAGGATGGTTCGTTACGATTTTGCATCGACTATCACAAGTTGAACAACGCCACCATCAAGAACAAATACCCATTACCCAGGATCGATGACTTGTTCGACCAACTTAGAGATGCCAACTACTTCTCTAAGATTGATTTACGATTCGATTACCATCAACTCCGGATCAGAGAGTCGGACATTAATAAAACGTCTTTCAAAACTCGGTACGGTTATTACGAGTTCTTGGTTATGCCGTTCGATTTAACAAATGCACCTGCAACGTTCATGGATTTGTTGAACCGCATCTTCAGGTTATACTTAGACCGATTTGTGGTGGTCTTTAAGGATGATATCTTGATATATTCCTCAACCGAGGAAGACCATAAGATACATCTGAGGATTGTTCTCCAAACCTTGAAAAGCTACCAGTTGTATGCGAAGTTGAGTAAGTGCGAATTTTGGGCAAAGCGAGTTCAATTCCTAGGCCATGTGGTTTTGGGCAATGGCATTGAGGTGGATCCTTCAAAGGTTGAAGAGGTTTTAAACTGGAAGCAGCCTACCACTGTTATAGAAATTTGAACTCTTTCGCTTAGTCTTTTTGACTATTATTCAAAGGTTGAAATGGTTTTAAACTGGAAGCAGCAATCATACGAGTCCTAAAAATTCTAAGATTATCCTCGGTAAATATCCTGATCTAACGTTTGATCGTAATCTTATGTATTTAAACTCTTTCGCTTAGTCTTTTCGACTATTATCCAAATTCATGTGTCCTATACTACATGAATTTGGTAGTAAGGGTTTCAACCAAGTTAAGTTGTATATACATGGTTTCTATAAAATATTGACGGGAAAGGAGTTCACTAATAGTATCGTCTAAATTTACTCGTCCCATACTGTGTAAACTTAGTGATAATGTTAGTAATACAACTTTCCCCAAATGTTTCTTTTCACACAAGGTTGTGGGCTTTCTTACTTCCACGTTTTATTTTAGTATCTTCCTGCCTATTACTCCGCTTAAATCTCCCATAGTTACAGAACGACTACCAGAAGAACGTTGAAAAGATGTTCGCTCTTCTACTATGCCTTGCACACATGTTATCAAAGCATTTTGGGTCTCCTGCATCCGAGTAAGACTAGATACAATTACATTTAACTGGTCAAATGGATTTGTCGATTGTCCCATTGATGGTTGGTGGGTTGTCTGTCCCATAGGTGGAGGATAGACTGTAGGCATTGGTGGAAAATGTTGGCCGTATGGTTGATTCATAGGTGGAGGGTAATTAGTTTGATTATATGAAGACTCCCTAATTGGGACTTCTTGGATGGTTGAATATGCTTGAGTCGGAACATTTTGAAATAGTGGACTCATCGGGATATCCTGTCTTCCAACATTTGGTGCCATCCAATTTTGTTGCGGTTGGTTCACAGGATCTTGTGGAACTGGATGACATGGTACCTCAGGAGTTGAAAACCTTCGGTACGTTGTATTGCCTTGGGTTGGGAGGTTCCAGGAAGGTGGATTCGCCGGAACTCCCTATCCATTCTGATTTGTTTGTGGTTGACTCAGGTTGCCAGAGAGATCATCCTCGGAGAATAGATGATTGGTTTGATCATTTTTCGGGGTTGGGTTTGTTGTTGTGTTCTGGTTTGGTTCATTAACTGGTGCTTCCCTAATAGGAATCTTGCGCCGACTTTTTTGTTGACAACGTCCATTGTTATCTCTAATCCTTCTGCTACTTTCCCCCGAAGTCGGGCCAAATATTTCTCCGTCAGTCACCCCTCCCCTTGAGACGAAAGTCTTTGAGATGGAGGACACTATAATATCATTAGTGATCTGTTTCGAAGATTCATCAAAAGTATTGATGTTTGCCTCCCATAGCATCCTCATTATCAAGACTCCATAGCCGAGGAGCTCATTCTTTGTAGGATTTTGAATCACCCGTAACATTTGCTGGATGATAATGTGAGGTAGGGAGACAGAGATTCCTTTTTCTATGTAGTATAACACAAGAAGTTGAGCTCTTGTCATAAATCCTCTAGTCACCAATTCTGGCAAGATGTTGCCGAATACGATCTTCCCAAGACCGATAAGAGGTGGGTTAAGGAGATTATTTGGGAGGTGGGTGTACGTCGTTTGGGTGTACGGCTTGTCGGCAAGAAAATTGAACAACTGTTCCTTGGATTCCGCGATCTCTGCAACCGTCTGAGGTTCATGTGGATCAATGATCTCGTCTCCTATTGGGATTTCCATAAGTCGAGAAATAGTTTCGACGCTGATGGAAATTTTTACTCCCTTGTCATTGTCTCCAAAACAGGAGTGATCCCATCTTCTTGAAGTCTCACACTAGTTATAGATTCGTAAAATGACTTCACCAAGTTGAAGTAGACGTAACCCTCAACTTTTGTTATATTCAACCATCCCAGTTTTGAGAGTTTATCGTGAAGGATAGGACGGAGGCGGAGATCTCTATTGTTGATACTCCTCATAGTCATAACCTCACGTTTGGAAAGTTCCGTAACTCTTGTGGAAATCGGTTCCCGACTACTGGAAGTCGTTCCTTCACTTGAGGCCATTATTTTGCTGAAAGGAAGATAAAACTTGTGAAATACACAAAATATATTCCTAACATTTTTAAGATTTATGCCTTGCTAGCTGGACAATATTTTCTATTTTTCTCTTAATGTTTATGCCATCATTAAATTCAAATTTTCCATTCGCAACAAGTTATATATATATAGTTTTCATAAATCATAACTATATACATATATATAAATCTAAACTATATAAAAACTATATAGTTATCTAGATATATATATTTAATATAAATCTTAACTATATATAATTCATATATATAGTTCTAAAGATATATATATATCTAATATAAAATTTTCTTCTCCTAATTGGTGGACTTGGGCGGGCCATGGACCTTTCTCTCTGATACCATTAAATGTCACATCCCACCCGGAAGCGCCTAAACCGGCAGAACACTCACAGGCGGGGCGCGAATGCATTACAACAATAACCGAGGGCGTAGGTACACAATTAAGTACAAGTCTGATTTCATTAATTTCAGAATATATTTTTGTATATGAAATGGTAAAAGGAACATCTTCCCAAAATCCCCAATGAATAAACAAAGAGTACAAAAATGTGGGCCCAAAAACCTCCACCCAGTCCACCCTGATCTCCTGAGAAAAATTGGATAACAACGAGGTGAGCTATTGCCTAGTTGGTAAAATAGTTCGTGGATATAACAATTAATAAAGGAAACTTCATAATCAAATATCACATAAACACAACAAACATCATAAACAATACAACATGTATGTATGCATGACACCGTCTCGTAATGGTTCCATGATTGTACAACGCCCTGAGTTCACGTACAGATGTCCATCCCTAAGTAAACTCGGGTTCTCATTGTACGTCCTTCCCCAAGGTCGTCGCCCTGGATTCATGTACAGATGTCCATCCCTAGGTAAACCTAGGTTCTCATTGTATGTCCCTCTCCAGGAAAATATCAAGAATAGTGAGCATTGCTTCTAACTATTTTGTGGATCATAAACTACTTACGTCCCTAGGTGGTGCTTATGCATGATGCCAATGCATGAGCAGGTCCGGTCTTTACTAAAATTAGACAAGACTTGGCAGCGTTTGGTGATTCTTATCAGGTCAGTATCACTTGTACAAGCTGATAACTTTCAAATAAGACCAACCAGATCAGTTTCTTGTTTGAGAGGTGGGACATGAGGTCTACTTAAGTACCAATCGTCTAGAGCAGCACGCTGCCTCTCGTTCACTATTTAAAGTTACTGAGGACAAGACAATGTATAGTTGAGTCAGATTGACCACTAATCCGGCATAGTAACAGTGTAATACATGAACTCCAAATATATAGACATAAGTATGACATGTATGAACATTATACGCAATAATACAGTGTAAATGAATAATAGACGTAATGATAAATGTGTGTAAACTTTAATAAAAGTTATAAGACACACAAACATATGTTTCATTCCCCACCTTCAGATAATCCTTCCTTCTAGCACTGGCGCCTTCTCCTAAGCAGAACCGCGTTGCATCGCGAGAGAGTCTCGAAAAGTGTGTCTCAAAGATAAGAAGAAAAACTCAAGGAAAGTGTAGAGCCAACAAGGAGCAAGAGAGCAGAGAGGATTTGGTGTGAAAAACACCAAAATGGGGGGGGGGCACTTTTTATAGCCAAAAAGGTGCCCGAAGTTCAAATATATATATATATATATATTTTGTGCAAACCTAAGGTATTACAGAAGTGTTAGCTGGTTTGATACCAGGAGATGACAAGACCAGTGAGATTAAGCTTGATGATATTCCTATTGTGAAAGAGTTCCCAGAGGTGTTTCTTGCAGATTTACCTGGATTACCTCCTAGAAGGGATATTGACTTTATTATTGAGCTAATTCCTGGTACTAAACCTATTTCTACAGCACCATATAGAATGACGCCTAAGGAATTACAAGAGTTGAAAATACAGTTACAAGAATTGTTGGCTAAGGGTTTCATAAACCCAAGTGTGTCACCATGGGGAGCTCCAGTCGTGTTTGTTACAAAGAAAGATGGGAGCTTGAGGCTGTGTATTGATTACACACAGTTGAATCGGGTGATAGTGAAAAATAAGTACCCTCTTCCACACATATATGATTTGTTTGATCAGTTGAAGGGAGCTAAATTCTTCTCGAAGTTCGACTTGAGGTCAGGTTACCATTAGCTGAGGATCAGGGAGGAGGATGTACCTACGACAACCTTCAGAACTAGATATGGACACTATGAGTTTTTGGTGATGCCTTTTGGCGTAACCAATGCACCAACCATGTTTATGGATCTGATGCAGAGGGTGTTTAAGCTATATCTAGATCAGTTCATCATTATATTTATTGATGATATTCTAGTATATTCCAAAACTCATGAGGAGCATGAAAAACATCTCAGAATGACCTTGCAAACTTTGAAAGAGCATAGGTTGTATGCTAAGTTAGCAAGTGTGAATTTTGGATATCAGAGGTGAAATTTCTTGGTCATGTGGTAAGCTCAAAATGGGTATTAGTTGATCCAGCTAAGGTTGAGGCTATCATCAATTGGCCGAGACCCACCACAGTGACAAAGATTAGAAGTTTCTTAGGTTTGGCTGGTTATTATAGAAGATTTGTGCATAAATTTTCAAAGTTAGCTGCACCATTGACCAAGCTAACCCAGAAGAATGTACCATTTGTGTGGACAAGTGAGTGTGAAAATGCTTTTCTTGAATTAAAAAGGAAGCTGACATTTGCACCAGTGTTGATCTTGCCAGAACCTAGTCAAGAGTTAGTGGTCTATACAAATGCTTCTCATATAGGTTTGGGTTGTGTAGTTATGCAGAAGGATAGGGTCATTGCCTATGCATCAAGGTACTTAAAGGTGCATGAGAAGAACTATTCAGTACATGATTTAGAGTTGGCTGCAGTTGTCTTTGCATTGAAAATATGGAGACATTATCTCTATAGGGAGAAATTCACACTTTATTCAAATCACAAAAGTTTGAAATATCTGTTTTCACAGAAATATCTAACCATGGGGCAAAGGCGATGGTTAGAACTTCTCAAGGATTATGACTTCACATTGGAGTATCATCCTAGGAAGGCTGATGCACTGAGTAGAAAGAGAGTAGAGACTGCTATGACGGCTAGTCATATGTCTCATGAGTGGAGATTACTAGAAGATGCTACTATGATGAGTATTCATCTTATCTCTACAAACTCAGTTATATGTGCTCAGATGAGAGCTCAACCAGTTCATATTCAAGAGGTGGCAGATCAGCAGTAGTTAGATGTTGATTATGTGATGTTTAGAGCTTGGGCTGATGATGACAATCGTGAGGACTGGTCATTGACTTCAGATGGTGCTTTGCGATTCAGAGGGAGATTATGGATTCCTACAGATCCACAACTTAGACGAGATGTACTTCAAGAGTCACATAGATCCAGATATGCTATTCATCCAGATGCTACCCAGCTGTATCAAGATATGAAACGAACATATTAGTGGCCTGGTATGAAAAGAGATATAGCAGAGTATATCAGGAAATGTGAAATATGTTAGCAAGTGAAAGCTGAACATCAGAAACTTGGAGAGTAGATGCAACTACTACTTATCCCTAAATGGAAGTGGGAGCATATTTTGTCATGGGACTTCTTAGATCTTAGCAGAGACATGATGCCATCTGGGTTATTGTGGATAGATTGACTAAATCTGCACACTTTCTACCAATGAACACCAGAGATTCTGTAGATAGACTGAGCCAATTATATGTACGTGAGATTGTTAGATTACATGGAGTACCAATATCGATTGTATCAGATAAAGATTCGAGGTTTACCTCGATATTTTGGCAGGGGTTGCAGAGGTAGCTTGGTACTCGACTGAATCTCAGTACAACTTTTCATCCTCAGACTAATAGCCAGACAGAGAGGCTGATTGAAATATTAGAGGATATGCACAAATAATGTATTATAGAATATGGTGGGAATTGGGAAGAGTATATACATTTGTGTGAATTTGCATATAATAACAGTTATCAGTCTAGTATCTGTATGGATCCTTTTGAGGCATTATATGGGAGGCTATGTAGATCACTAGTTTGTTGGATTGAGGTAGGGGATACTACTTTGATGGGTCCCACTTTTGTGCAAGAACACACAGAAAAGATAAAGCGGATTAGACAGAACCTTAAAACAGCCCAAGATAGACAGAAAAGTTATGTGGATAACAGAAAGAGAGCCCTAGAATTTGAGGAGGGAGAACATGTATTATTGAAGGTCTCACCACAGAAAGGATAGACTAGATTTGGGGTGAAAGAAAAATTAGCTCGTAGATTCATTGAACCATTTCAGATCTTTGAGAGGATTGGTTCGGTTGCTTACAGGTTAGCCTTACCGCCTCAGTTGGCAGCAGTACATAATGTATTTTATGTTTGGCAGTTGAGGAAGTATCACTCAGATCCTACTCAACAACGTTATCCAGATCCTACCCATGTGTTGGATTGGAGACATTTAGATTTGAGGCAAGATGGAACATATGATGAGATGCCAGTGGTGATTCTTGGTAGGAAAGTGTTGAAACTTAGGATTAAAGAAATTCCTATGGTCAAGGTTAAGTGGCAGTTTCATGGTAAAGTTATATACCTGGGAGCGTGAAGATTACATGAAGGAGCATTTCTATGAATTTATGAAATGAGGTATGATTCCTAACTTTTAAATTTCAAGGACGAAATTTCTTTTAAGTTGGGGAGGTTGTATGGACCCTCATTTTCATAAAATGGGACCCCAAGAATTTTTAGATGTTGTGTGGTATGTTTCTTGTGATGTAAATGGCTTATGATTATTAGATAATATTATTCATAACATTATTATCTAATAATAATATTATGTGTGGTATATATGGATATTATAGATAATAGCAGTTGATTACCTATAATGGATGAAATGAGATGAGTGGATTAATTAAATGGAAGTTGAAGTATATTCATTTAATTTAAACTATAGTAAAGTATAAGTTGTTTTCATTTAATTCTGAAAAAAGAGAAAAAAAAACATGTATGTTAAATTATATGGGGGGAGTTGTTTAGTAGATGGCATGCAAAGCAAGGGAACCTAAAATGAGATGAAACTCATTCAACTTGCAGGTTTTGTGTAACACCCCGATTTTCAAAACTTAATTAATTTTTTTTTTTTGTAAAACAATGAATATTTTACTTTTACATAAAATATCACCAAAAATCGAGACGTTACTCGTATCCGTCTATCTTAACCCATAACCATTTTATAAATAATAAAATTTGCAAAACTATGAGTTTATATTCTTCCAACCAACTTACTGGTTAAGATAAACGAATACCTTTAATTCTTCATACAATCTGTATCTTCATGAGGGTACTTGCCCTTGTCCATCCATTATGGACACAACATTAAAATACAATCATCAAATAGAATTAATGAATTCTATTCCAAGGCATTCACACGTGAAATAAATCACAGGGTCTTTACTAACCGTAATAATATTCATTGAATTTCAATTATCAATACAATTTGTTTAAATAATAAACCTTTAAAAATTAAATAAAAATATTCAGTCCCATAATACTAATTAATTAACCCACCCCTACTACTCTGAACTATGTCACGAACTCGCGATTTTATTCTCCTAAGCACCTGCATAAAAAAAATGGGGTGAGCTTGAAAGCCCAGTGGGCCATCTAAACAATTCACAATATTTTATTGTGATACATACACAAGAACATTACAAACAAGTTTCACACATTAATCGTTGCAACATTAGATTGTTTGAGTCGATAATTTCATCACGTTCCAAATCACGTACCGTTAGAAAATCAAACTCAGGGTGGCAACCCCCCAAAAATTAGAACATTGGCGATATTCCTTAGAATAACTGCCCCATATGTGTGATTCTTATCTTAATCGTGTTCTTTAGTGATGTCACGCCATACATACGGTATAAGTACGATATTAAGTGCATTCATAAAACATATTCAACTCCACTACCCATGGTATCATGTCACAAAGTCAATTATAATAGTGTTCATGCATTCACTATGCTAATATCCCAAATCATACATTTCATTATCAGGCATTATAATTTATAAATGAATTCAACTACCACATGAATTCCATGCATCAAATTATCATTTGATCAGGATAAAATCATGTTAACATACATATCATCATAGCTAAACAATCACAACATTGTATATATATAATCATGTACAATAGGCATGCACAAGCAATCTAATAATACTATAGACCTAATTAATTTAACATTCTTATCTATATATCAAATAAAATATTATGAAGGCCTAGAATCATCCCCACTTGAATCGCTAAATTCCAAAAGTGTTGAGATTCCTCGACGTTGGGCGTTATCAACCTATCCACGCCTAAATCACACGTTAATCACTTGTTTTGTATTATATTATATTAATATAATGTGCATACATGTCTATGTTGTATGGTGGTGGTCACAATATACATATAATATAACTTAGCTAATAAACTTCCACTTGATATAATATGATGATCTAGATAGTAAAAACGTAAAATATGATATACCATAATCTAATATATTATATGTGGTATTGTATGTATGATATATATATAAATATATTATACAACATTTTGGTTGCTTAAAAAAAATAATAACAATTGAGTTGCAATGCTTAAAAATTAATAATAATAATAACGTATTGTATGTATGATATATATATATAAATATATTATATAACATTTTGGTTGCTTAAAAAATTAATAATACTTGAATTGCAATGTTTAAAAATAATAATAATGTATTGTATGTATGATATATATATAAATATATTATACAACATTTTGGTTGCTTAAAAATAATAAAAATAACAAAATACACTTGTATGTGTGATATTGTATGTATGATATTGTATGTATGATATATATATATATATATATTATATAACATGTTAGTTGTTTAAAAGAAAAAGAAAAGAAAAAGAAAAGGAAAATAAAAATAAAAATCAAATGAGTTGCAGGGCGGAAGGAAGAAAAACAGGGGAGAGAGAGAAAAAGAAAGAGGGGAAAGAAAAGTGGATGGGAAAAAGGAGAAGAAGAGAGTGAGGGCGAGGTGCAGAGAGCAGAGGGAGTGAGAGCGAGAGATCGGAGAAGAGAGATCGGAGCATGGCGAGAGATCGGCGAAGAGAAGAGAGAGAGAGCAGCAAGATCAGTGGCGGATAAGAGAGAGAGAAAGGGCGGCGAGATCTGTGGCGGAGGGCGGCGAGATGAGGGTTTCGAGTACTTGAGTTTTGAGCAGAGAGTTGAGAGAGAGACCCGGCGAGAGAGCAGAGGTGGTGAGGAGTTGCAGCGGCGATGAGTCGCGATGTGTGTGCTGGCGGAGAAAGGAAGAGGGAAGAGAGAGGGTTTCAAGAGGAAGACGAGTGCGTTGGTTTCGAAAGAGCGAGGTTGTGCGATTGGGTTTAGAGAGAACAAGACGCGAAGGATTTTCGGTGAGATCTCGGCGAGATTCCAGGCGACATGTTGGCGAGATCTCGGCGAGATTCCAAGCGACATGTCGGCGAGCTTTCCGGATCATGTTTGAAATCTTTTTTTTTTTTTTTTTTTTTACTACTAACGTTTTTTTTTTGGGTATTACAATCTTCTTTTCTAACTCCCCAGTGATGTTGAATGTGAAATTCAGGAGCAGAATCATTCCATCAATCAATTGCCAAGCAAGATTTCATTAATCTCTTAACGGTATTTTTTTTTTCTTGAGAACTCTTAACAATCAGTTTGGTTACTTACTACAAGAAATTTCTGAACTTTTAATGGAAAACTCTATGACAGAGTATGAACTGCCTTGATTACATTTGTTTGATATTGCAAGAGACTATTTACCTGGCTTATTTGGTTTCGTTATCTTTTTCCTTTTTTTGTTCGAGTGAGTCACTAAATTCTGGGTATTACATTTTGTCGTCCAGAAGAAGGAAAAAAAAAAAAGTGGTTTCGGACGGAATCTTCGCCAAATCCGAACTAAGGTAAGCTTTTCTTCAAATTTCTTCCATGAAATTGCTAGTTAGAGCAAAAGAAACCTTTTTAACCATGTAATTTTCGTAATAGATGATGGTTTGGATGTTTTCCAAGTTAGGGTTTTGATGCCTTTCGTTGGAAAATGGTTGGTAATGGTATAGTTGCTATTTTGTTGCCCAAATGACCTAGAAATCATGAATTTCTAGGATTTATACTCTAATTTCGTGGTAGCATAGTTGAGCAACTCGAAATTGATGGTTGACCTAGCTGGAAATTGGGGGAATTGATAGTGGAATCATGTAGGATTAGCTTAAATGTTAAATTCTACTGATTCTAATGTTGTATGAGCTGAAAATTTAGCTAAGTGCTTAAATTAAGGAATTTTCAGATTTTGAAAATAGTAAAGGAGTTGGGGAAATCAAGTTAGGAACATGTGAAATTCACTTAATTGATGATTTCTACTCTTTCTAACATAGTATGATTTACAATTGAGTTAACATGGGAATTTGGTGAATTTTCTATGGTAGAAATAATAGAATTATTGGGGGTTTTCATGTGAAAATGTATTAAGTTGATTATGAGAATAAAATGAGATGTTGGGTAATTATATTGATGTGAATGTGATAATATGTGCAGAGTTGCGTAAAGTTTTGTAGTGAATTGGTAGTGTGAAGACGAGTATTCTACCAATTTTGGTTGTGAGTAGAATTTCAATCTTATTTTATCATTTATGTCGGCCTATATATATTGAACTGTTTTGCTCATGTATGTTTTATTTGAAATTGCATGATGTGGGCATGGATGAAAACCCTTTATTTGTTATTGGTTTGGTTTATCTTGAGAAAGATGATTTTTGGACATTCCCCTAGTAGGATGAGAATTCCCTACAAGAAAATAATCGGATCTCTTATTCCAATAAACCTACTAATTATGAATTAAAGGTGTATTTTTAATATCGTCTATTGGTTGAAGATAAGTCATCATTAATTGTTCCACTGCATAGTCTTCTGTGATCAATATTGAGTCAATGCCTTGGGGGAGATTGGGCTAGACTTTTAACAAAGTCATGAAATACTTACGTTGGACCATTGAATGGACTTCATCTTTCACTGCCATTGACAGAAGTATTTAAGTTGTATGAGATGATATGTGACCTTAAGTTGAGAAATCAACTTGAAAGTGTTTTACAATTGGTTATATGTATAATATAGCCTTGGACACTTGTCACAATGCTTGAATAAAGATGAAGAATAGATTTTAAATTGCATTGATATATGTACTGCGATTATGATATCCATATCAAACTGCATTTGTTCCTTACATGACATTGAACATGCATACATGGATTTTAGATGAACGGATGATGGTATGTTTGAATACTCTATTTCATTGGGCACCGTTGGCTCATTCTATTCCCAAATTTCTCAGGTCTTTCAGTTGTAGATAAGGGCAAGGGAATAACTTATCAGAGATAAGAGTGTGCCTTGCCAGAAAAGTTTGTTTTGATGTAGGTTGAAGACTTGGTATACATGTATTTTGATTTTGTAAATATATGTATATAACCCCACATGTATAACCAAGTAGATAGACATGTTGTAATAGTTAGTAACTGTTAGATGCTAACAAGGTTGGGAATTTCATAGTGAGTATGATGAAATGTTTTGATGGGAATGTTGACATATATCTATTTGGATTGATGTGATGTATATGCGTGGATGAGATGTTTATCAGGTTATTTAAAATTGTGAGATGTCCAGTTTATAGGGGAGACTCTGTCGGAGTCTCGGTTGAGCCTTAACATGGATCTAATGATCCTATGGGGGATAGGATGGTTAGATTCCTATGCCGGTCAGGATGCCCTAGGGGGATTGTGAAGGGGTCCTGACACCAAACCATAGGGTTTCTTTTTTCTTGGACCACTTTGAGAGCGTCCCAAAACCCTCCCACGAACGGAACCCGTTTCAATGCCCGGTTAAATTTTGGACCCCCATCCGAAATTCAAGTTATTAGGAAAAATCGACTATTTTAATAAACTATTTGGCTTCACCGAGGCCAAACCACGAGGTTTTTTTTTACCGTACCACTTTGAGTGCGTCCCCTACCCTCCCACGAACCCTCGGAGGCGACGAAACTCCCTTCCCATGCCCGGTTTAATTTTTGGATCCCCCTCCGAAATTCAAGTTATTAAGAAAAATTGAATATTTTAGTAAACGGTTCGGCCTCACCGAGGCCAAACCATGAGGTTTTATTTTTAGTGAACCACTTTGAACGCGGCCCACTACCCTCCCACAAACTTCCAGAGGCGACGGAATCCCGTTCCCATGCCCGGTTAAAATTTTGGACCCCCATCTTGAATTCAAGTTATTAAGAAAAACTGAAGATTTTAGTAAACTATTCGGCCTCACCAAGACTAAACCACGGGGTCTTTTTTTACTATACCACTTTGAGCTCGTCCCAATACCCTCCCATGAACCCCTGGAGGCGACAGAATCCTGTTCCCATGCCCGGTTTAATTTTTGGACCCCCTTCCTCTATTCAAGTTATTAAGAAAAATCAATGATTTTAGTAAATTGTTCGGCCTCACCGAGGCCAAATCACGGGATTTTTTTTTATCGGACCACTGTGAGCATGTCCCAATACCCTCCCACGAACCCCCGGAGGCAATGGAACCCCGTTCCCATGCTCGATTTAATTTTTTGGACCCCCTCCGGATGTAATACCCTAGGTTTGCACAAAAAAAAAAATATTTTTGAACTTCGGGCACTTGCCTGAACGCTCAGGCACCTTTTTGGCTATAAAAAGCCCCCCCCTCTTTGGTATTTTTCACACCAAATCCTCTCTTCTCTCCTTCTCCTTATTGGCTCTACACTCTCATTGAGTTTTTTTTTTCTTCTCTTTTGAGACTCTGTCGCGGTGAAATGCGATTCTACTCGAGAGAAGGTTTATCTGAAGGTGGGGAACGAAAACATAAGTTTGCGTGTCTTATAACTTTTATTAAAGTTTACATTCATTTACACTGCATTATTGCATATAATGTTCATACCTGTCATACTTATGTCTATATATTTGGAGTTCATGTATTACACTGTTACTATGCCGGATTAGTGGTCAATCTGACTCAACCAGACATTGTCTTGTCCTCAGTAACTTAAATAGTGAACGGGAGGCAGCTTGCTGCTCTAGAAGATTAGTAGTTAAGTAGACCTCGCGTCTTACCTCTCAAACTGGTGACTGATCTGGTTGGTCTTATTCGAAAGCTATCAGATTGTACAAGTGATTTTGAACATCCTAACTTTGCACATGGTGATACTGACCTAATAAGAATCCCCAGACGCTGCCAAATCCTGTATAATGTTAGTAAAGACCGTGCCTGCTCATGCATTGACATGATACATAAGTACCACCTAGGGACGTAAGTGGTTTATGATCCACAAAATAGTTAGAAGCAATGTTTACTATTCTGGATATTTCCCTAGAGAGGGACGTACAATGAGAACCCAGGTTTACCTGGGGATGGACATCTATACATGAATCCAGGGCGAAGACCTTGGGGAGGGACGTACAATGAAAACTCGGGTTTACCTGGAGATGGACATCAGTATGTGAACTCAGGGCGTCGTACAATCATGGAACCATTATGAGACGGTGTCATGCATACATACATGTTGTACTGTTTATGATGCTTGTTGTGTTTATGTGATATTTGATTATGCGGTTTCCTTTATTAATTGTTACATTCACAAATTATTTTACCCATTGGGCACTAGCTCACCCCGTTATTATCCAATTTTTCTCAAGAGATTAGGGTGGACTGGGTGGACTGGGTGGACTGGGTAGAGGTTTTTGGGCCCACATTTTTGTATCCTTTGTTTATTTATTGGGGATTTTGGGAGGATGTTCCCTTTACTATTTCATATACAAAAATATATTCTGAAATTAATGAAATCAGACTTGTATTTAATTGTGTACCTGCGCACTCGGTTATTGTTATAATGCATTCGTGCCCTGTCTGTGAGTGTTCCGTCAGTTTAGGCGCATTCAGGCGGGGTGTGACACCGGAATTCAAGAAATTCAAGTTATTAAGAAAAATCAAAGATTTTAGTAAACTATTCAGCCTCACCGAGGCCAAACCACGGGTCTTTTTTTACCGTCCCACATTGAGCTCATCCCACTAACCTCCCATGAACCCCCGGAGGCGACGAAACCTCGTCTAAAATTCAAGTATAAATACATGAAAACTACAACCTATGTTACTCGGACTCGGGTACGGGTGTCGGTGCGGGTATGTGTCTAAAGGTCAGATTTGGCTATTCTCTAATTTTTGGGACTAAGGGCTCGGCTAAAAATGTCCAAAATTTTGGACACGGGTACTTGGACATGACACACAAAAATAGTAAACTTTAATTTTTATTTTTATGAATTATGAATTATGATACATATATTTAAGAATCTATTCTCAATGCACAGTAAAAAGACATATAAGATGAAATATATACAACAAATGAAGAAATATCATTATCATGAGGTTTGAAAATATATAAAAATATATCACAAGCTATAAGTTTAGCAATGAAACATACCTGACAACTGACAAGTGATATCCCATTAACCAATTAAGATTTGAGAGTCCTAATTCTTTTGATTGCAATAATTCTAACTTCTTTACATTAACTTTTCTTGAATTACCTGATAACATGCACACAAGTTGACTTAATAGTTAATATTAGATTCTAGACAAATAATATCATACATATAACATATAAGAAGTGAAAATTACTTTAGAAATAAAAACTTAGAGACATTTACTTGAGACTTTGGGTACATGGATTAAGTGCTCATAAAAATTAAAAGTAACCTCAAGCTGCATATCAAACATTTAATAAATGACAAATGACCATATGAAATGAAAGTCCTACAACACCAAATCACTAAGTAGTTAGTAGTTAGTACATGTCATTTAATATTCAAGTATTTAACAATAGTTTAAGATTCTCAATTCACAAAACTTAAAGCAATAGTTTAATAAGCAGTTAAGCTCTCAAAACAAATACATATATGCCAAACGCCAATAATGTATTGTATTGCAAAAACTGCCAAACCAAAAAAAAAAGAAAAAAAATCTCGTAATTCTTCAACCATTTATCTAGTAATTCCAATCTCTTTGAAGGTGTTCAATCTTCATCCACTTCATTCTCAATATTTTTTTCTCTATGAAATGTAACTGACTCTAACTCTGGCTCATTAAGTGAAAGGTAGCTAGCTCAGTAAAAGTAGATTCTTCAATGTCAAATTTATCTCCACCTAAGAAATAAATATAACCATACATGAGAAAATAGGTATTTTCAAGTTTGAACATGCAATACTAATAAAAATTAAAAAATAATGTTAAAAGAAAAGATTTTCGTGGATTGAATATTGTGGTACTAAATTAATATTGAAGTGATTATAATGAAATATTTTTTATCCTGAAATTTATATTTTACAATCACAAAATTTTAAATAATTGATTATCATAAATTCATAAGCAACATGACTATTTTTTTACAATATTTAGGTTGAAAATCATAAATTTCTTAAAACATGAATTTTTAGTATAAAATTTAGATTCAAAAATATATTCTATAATAAAAAATTATGCACTCATATTATTTATATTAAATTTTCATTGAAAATTTATGAAGGCATCATTTGTTAATAAAACAAGTTCAATACTAACATGTGGTATCTCAGATGGTTGAGGAACTGAGCATAAGTGAGGTTAAAGTCTAGGTCTCGAGTTCGAACTTGGGCGTGCCTCCATTTATTCACCCCTGCTGGGAAGGCCAGCCCAAACGTCTCTGCAATGCCCGAGTTCAAAAACACGTAATGAAAAAAATAAAAAAACAAGTTTAATGATGTTCTAAGATATTATTTATTATTTAAAATTAAACCTTCTTTTAAAATAATTTAAAAATATATTATTTTGATATTAATTTTTATTTCTATATAATATTTGGGATCGAGAATGTATTTTACAATTTGAAAGTATGAGCACACATTGAGCTCAAAAGTATGAACGCACATTATTATTATTTTTTAATATGCGCAACCAATATTTAAGATATTGTTTATTATTCGTAATTATAAGTTATTTTATAATGTCAGTAGAAGTTGTATATACAAGTTTATAACAGGGTATTATAATTTTTTTCTTATTTCACAAAATCTCTAACTCATTAGAATTTTAACTCTAACTAATTCATTTAACTAAATTCAACTAAGTTCTGGCAACATAAAATAAACTCTAACTTTTTAATTCAGTCTCATAATTATATTTGAGTCTCTCAGACACGTAATGATCAGTCTAAATCATTTTCACCACCCTCTAAAATATTGTCACAGTGAAAGACAGTAGAAATAAGTTTTTTAACCTTATTTCTACAAGTTTTCAATTCCAATGCATTTACTAAAATCATTCAATCACATACTAAAAATATTAATCGATACCCAAAAATCATGATCTTGGTATCGAAACGTCCGAAACTCAATCCTCTACGATTCTATGGTTTCAAACAGGAATTTTAGCAGAGTTTGACATGGTTCCAAAGGCCCTCAGTGTCAAAGTTGGTTTCCGACAGCTATACTGGCACCAATATGACATATGAACGCAAACAAACTACATATTCGCGATCTACGTGACTATAAGAGTGACAATATATGATTTTACATGTTTCTATTCAAAGTGGGTCAAAACCCCATTTTTAAAAACACTATAAAACACCTCATATAGCAAAAATTAAACCGCTAGGAATGTCACATGTAGCTTAAATATCACTTTTGCAACGAAAAGAAGGAAAAATGGCTTACCAGCATGTCGAATTCGGCCGCGAAATATAGCGAAACCCTCGCCCTTTCTTTCTCTCTATTCAGTTTCTTCTTTGGACGTTTGTTTTTCTTCTTTTTTGTTGTCTTAGGTAGAAAATGGAAACAAGATTAGCAAGTGAATAAGACTTATTTGATTTTTTTTTATTCCGTGCACCTCATGTCACTTACTCAACCAACTCCCCATTTATTTTTATTTTTTTCTAATTTCATAAATTCTGATAAATACTCCTTCAAGATTCTTCACACTCCCAGGTATATTGTTCCTCACCATAAAACTGCCACTTAACCTTGACCATAGGAATTTCTTTATTCCTAAGTTTCTGCACTTTCCTATCAAGAATCACCACTGGCATCTCATCATATGTGTTATCTCAATGAACCCCATGACATGAATGTTTTGATGATTCCAAATATCTTCAGTTGGTCTATCTAATGATCTTGTCAAGTGTTTCAGATATATTAAGAATCAAGATCAAGGAACTGTGATCACAAGGCTATTGAACATCAAAGTAAAGTTCCGAGTCTGTCAGTGCTTAAAATGTAATGTCTATCGATCATCTTACTCACAACAAGATTTTTATCATTTTCATATTTTGATTGTAACATTTTAATCGTACCTGATGATTTCTATAGTTTTTGTTTTGATTAAAAGAAACAATGATGTTTAATCTAGTTTTAATTGAGAAATCAAAAACCACTTTTATAAAGTCTTTCAGGACGCTAATGTTTTAGAAGCACCCTCCTGAACTTGATGAGTTAGGACGTTGATAAAATATTAGGACGCTCAAGGTTGAGTTGAACTATTTAATGAGGACGTTTACTCGTTTGTAATGACCTTTCTTTTATCAACCTTTGAGAATGTCAGGACACTAACTTAATTTCAGCTCGCTGAAAAATTTTCTTTTATCTTTAAGTGATTTCTATCTTTAAGGACGCTGATAAGTTATAAGCTGAATGAATTATCAGGACACTACTTGTGTAGGAGCGTCCTCATCCTTAGAATAAACTTAAGTAACTTTCAGGTCGCTCACCGTCCCTCAGCGTGCTTAAACATTGTTTTAAAACTGCTTTCAATAGTTTAGGACGCTTACTCTTGAGTAGCGCCCTCATATGTTTTGCGTTTTAAAACCAAGCAGGACGCTTACTGTGAAGTAATGCCCTCATGCTTTAAGTCGTTTAATTGTCAAAGAAAGTCAGGACGCTTACTACTTAGTAGCGCCCTCACTTCATTGTTCAGTAGGACGCTGATATTCTAGGAGTGCCCTCAAATGAACAAAATGACAGAAATGATATTTTTGCTGTTCTGACATGTACGTCCTTTTAGCCAACTTTTCAGAACAACCTTTCGTACAAAATCAATCTTCTGTATTTGTAAGAGATATTCTCTAATTCACAAACCACATCTTCTAAAACTTTCCTTATTTGTGTATCTGGAGAAAAACAGATTATTCATGAATTGTGCAGTTGCCATTTTCGTGGTATATTCTAGCTGTTGTGAGTAAACATTCATATTTGAAATTTAAATTCAAATAAACAACAACTTCATCTCTACAAGTCTATAAATACAAACACTTAACAATTTGTTAAGCACCGAAAATTCTCTGAGCTAAAACACTTTTTGAAAGTTAGTTGAATTTTCATCTGGTCAAGAAAACGTTTAAGTCGATTTGTTTTCACAGTAGTTTTCTTTGAGACTTTACGTATTCAAAAGATTTTCATACTGAGCTAACATTTTATCTTTATCTGAAAATCTATTTGAAGTTTTTAACTGTTTTCACTCAAATCGTTCAGCATTGTTTTAACTTATATCATTCTTGCTGAAAGAGTAATTTGAGAGATAGTTCATAGGATACAGTTGTACTCAATTTCATATCATGTATACTGTATCAAGGTTGTAACACTAGTTACATAAACTACTGAGTTGATATTCTTCTCTCAATGAAGTTAGGTTGTCTTACACCCGTAAGTTGAGAAACGGTAGTTCTCACACCCGTAAGTTGAGAGAGGTTGGTCTCACGCCTTGAAGCTGAGCAGTATAACGGTTGTTCTCACACCCGCAAGTTGAGAAAAGGTGTAACGGTTTGATCTTCACCAATAAGAAGGTCTATAGTGATAAGGTTAAAATCCTAACTGAGGAGGTTAGGTAGTGGACGTAGGCAAGTAGCCGAACCATTATAAATCGACTGTGCATACTTGCTTATTTTTCTACACTTTAATCTTGCCATTGTAATTAATTTTAAATTGTGTAAGTGTCCAATTCACCCCCCCCTCTTGGACGTAACTGGGCCAACAATTGGTATCAGAGCAGTGTTGCTCTTCAAAGAAACATCAGAACTTCTTTGATATCAATGGCAATGACCAGAGGGAACGTCATAGGAGTAGGTCAACCTTTAAACAGACCACCTCTATTCAATAAAGACTGGTTTGAAGATTGGACGATAAGGATGAAATCCTTTCTACGATCTAAGGATATCGGTCTATGGGAAATGGTTGTAAATGGCTACACCATGCCCAACAAGCCTATTGAGTTATGGACATATAAGGAAAGACTAATTGACAAACTTAATGCTCAAGCGGTCTATGCCTTGTACTGTTCTCTACCCGAGGAAGAAGTAGAAAGGGTAGTT
The DNA here is from genome assembly GCA_035771175.1 of Paratinospora sagittata. Classification (NCBI taxonomy): domain Eukaryota; kingdom Viridiplantae; phylum Streptophyta; class Magnoliopsida; order Ranunculales; family Menispermaceae; genus Paratinospora; species Paratinospora sagittata. The sequence continues at coordinate 11,915,388 of CM069608.1, forward strand.
CATCTTGAGAGTGCCTAGAAAATTTGGGAAACTCTAAAATCACTTCATTGTGATAAGATTAACATTCGAGATGAAAAGCTCAAAGAGTCTGATAGACTATTCAATGCCTTGGAGATATATTGGAGAAAGAATCTCTCGATACGGCATGCAACAAATATCAATCCATTCTTGACGGAATGCAAGAACTGAATCAGGAAATACATGTTGAAATATTTTTAGTATATTTCTGTGACAAGCTTCCAAAGAGATGGAATGATAAGCTGACTATGTTAGCTGAATCTGTTGAACCATGGAAAATGAATTCAAAAGAGCTCTATGATTTCTTGCAAACCATGGAAAGAAGGGATGAAACTAGAAACCAAGTTAGAATATTAGAAGAGTCAATAGCCCAGTTTAGGGTTCTAGAAAGTGAGTCTGTTCATGAGAACCTGCAATGTTTTATACGTCTTGTAAATAAATCTGAACACTTTGGAAAAACATTATCTCATTCTACTTTAGTACAATATTTTTTCAATAGTTTTCTTGAGAACTGGAAATATAAAATAGATTTTATAAACGAGTTCTCGAATCCATTTGAAATCAGTTTTCAAAAAATTGATTATATTTTGAGTGGGATAGAAATGTCAACTGAGAGAGAAGACATTCTTGCAAATTTACCAACCAGGAGTGGAAGTGAACTGGTTGATGATATATACTCTATGTGTCATCAATCCTAAGCAAGCACATCCAGAACGCTCAATGAAAGACCTCCTGATAGAATGTCGATAAAGAAGTCAGGATGGAGGACAAAGATAATGAACTATCTCAGCTGCTTCAAATTGAGACAGAGCGCTCTAATCGAAGACTTTGCAGTACCCTGAGGTAAAAGTCAAAAACTATGCAAAGGTATAAAAGTCTCTCTCATCACAAATGCTATTATCAGAATATTTTTATCAGTGATAAATAATTGTCTTTAATCATGCAATGCTTAGAATGTTCAAACAATTTCTTCATGTTCAAATTATTATGGAATGGTTAATGGTGTATAACTTATGATATTGTTCAACCATGCGTTACTTAAGGCTATTTGGTCAAATCTAACAAATAGCAATGTTTAATGTCCTAAAGAGAGATATCAACAAGTGAGGACGTTAACGCGTATATTAGCTCTAGTCGATGATGATCGCTAGTTAAAGGTAGGGCACTGCTCGGTCACAAATGTAAAATAACATAAACCGCCTTTAGTGACTAGGAAATGTCACGTGCTGGAGTGTGCGTCAGGAGCGAGCTTATCGCTTTCTCACTATAAAATGCAAATTTTGTAACTTAGTTGTTACTTTTCACCTTTTGTGCCCTAGGACGCTTCAACGAGAATTTACTTGAACTCCCCCCAAATTTACCACTGAATCTTCATCTTTAACCCTTGGTAAATCCTGTTCTCTGTTTGTTTTTGAATCTTCTATTCTCTATTGTATCAGTCCCTATCTTGTTATCTCAGTTCTTCATATCCTTTTATCTGATTTTGTCAATGGCACCCAAACTTGAAAAGCTTCGCCCCTTTTCTTCTAGAAAGCGAGTTGTGTCGCCATCATCACCTCCAGATAGGAGTATGAGACCAAGAACTGAACCAACTCAAGTCGCACTGGCATAGGAACCCACACCAGTGATACTCACACCTCCTACCAAAATTGCTTCTGAACCACCTCACCCACCTTTTTCCTTCTCAGATGAGATGAAAAGGAGATAATGCCGAAAAACTCATGAACCGAGTTGTGATTGATGGAAGCTATGTCGATTTTGACTTTTTCATCAACTCCCATCTAGACATTTTCTCTCTGTTTGAGTTCCAAGGTGGGATTGATTTACTTACTTTAAACTCAAGATGGTACCCCAACCTCGTCAGACAATTCTATGCAAACATGGTCAATAAACCCGGCTCTAAACTCTCAAAACAATCAGTGGTAAAGGAAAAATCTATTGAAATTTCTCTCGGATTCTTTTCTGAAGCATTCTCTTTGCCAAATGACGAAAGTGCTCACAAACTTTCATTTACCAAAAATAAAGTTCAGTATCCAGGCTACAACAGCCTTGCCGCTCTCAATCTTGTTCCTAGGAAAAAGGACCTATCTTATGTTGACAAGAAGCTTACCAACCAGTCCTTTGAACTCATTCCAAGAATCATCCACAACATCATTACCCACATTATTCAGCCTAAGACCGGCAGCAGGGGTAATGTGAATGATTTAGAATTATTCTTAATTTGGTGTATTCTGGAGAAGAAGAAAGTGAAACTCGCCCGCATTCTCATGCATGTAATGAATATAGTGGTTAGTAGAGGAGGAGGTTTGCCACTTGGTATGTACCTCAACACTCTGTTTGAGAGAAGTGGCATCGATTTCAGTGGAGAAACCTTCAAGGAGGCTAGCAGATACAACTCCATTGGTCAAACCACTGTTAAATTAATGAGATACACTTATGTCCCTGCTTTGGAAAGATGGTTTCCAATGTCAGAAGTTCCACTTGAAGGTGAATCCAGTGGAAAAGATGAAACAAGAGAAAAAGATGTCTTAGCAATAGTGAAGGAAGCTACCCAAGCTTCTACCACTCATGAAGAATAGGCTGCATAAGAAGAAGTTGTTCCCACAGTTATTCCAGAGCATATTTCAATTGATGATGTAGTTCTTCAAGACCACAAGCACCAAGGAAACCCAAGAATTTTGTACCTAGTTCCAATGGATCCAAGAAGAATGAGGAGGCCAAAAGAAAAAGGAAAGGGAAGGGTCCAAGTACAGGCTAAGCCTACTCTATATTTTCAATGCAAAGACAACTGCAACCAACTCTAAATCATGTACTGGATAGTTCTTCTCATGCACCTTCAACTGCCTTGATGCATAGACAATGACCTTATCCTTCTACATAACTACACAACCCAAACCTATATGAGAAGCATCTGTATAGATCACTAACTCTTGACCAGGTTTTGGTAGGATCAAAACTGGTGCAAATGTCAGCTTCCTTTTTAATTCAAGAAAAGCATTTTCACATTCACTTGTCTACGCAAATGGTACATTCTTCTGGGTTAGCTTGGTCAATGGTGCAACTAACTTTGAAAAGTTCTGCACAAATCTTCTATAATAACCAGCCAAACCTAAGAAACTTCTAATCTCTTTCACTGTGGTGGGTCTCGGCCAATTGATGATAGCCTCAACCTTAGCTGGATCAATTGATATCCCTTCTAAGCTGACCACATGACCAAGAAATATCACCTCTGATATCCAAAACTCACACTTGCTAAACTTAGCAGACAACCCATGCTCTTTCAAAGTTTGCAAGGTCATTCTGAGATGTTTTTCATGTTCCTCATGAGTTTTGGAATATACTAGAATATCATCAATAAATATAATGATGAACTGATCTAGATATAGCTTAAACACCCTCTGCATCAAATCCATATACATGGCTGGTGCATTGGTTACGCCAAAAGGCATCACCAAAAACTCATAGTGTCCATATGTAGTTCTGAAGGCTGTCTTAGGTACATCATCCTCCCTGATCCTTAGCTGATGGTAACCTGACCTCAAGTCGATCTTCGAGAAGAATTTAGCTCCCTTCAGCTGATCAAACAAATCATCTATGCGTGGAGGAGAATACTTATTTTTCACTGTCACCCAATTCAACTGTTTGTAATCAATACACAACCTCAAGCTTCCATTTTTTTTTTTAACAAACAAGACTGAAGCTCCCCATGGTGACATACTTGGGTTTATGAAACCCTTAGCCAACAGTTCTTCTAACTGTATTTTCAACTCTTGTAATTCCTTAAGCACCATTCTATACGGTGCCATAGAAATAGGTTTAGTACCAGGAATTATCTCAATAGTAAAGTTAATATCCCTTCTAGGAGCTAATCCAGATAAATCTGCAGGAAACACCTCTGGGAACTCTTTCACAATAGGAATGTCATCAAGCTTAATCTCACTGGTCTTGTCATCTTTTGGTATCAAACCAACTAACACTTCTCTCTCATCATCTGTCACCAACCTACCTCTAGTAGTTGGTTTATCTGATGCTCCTCCTTTATACTCAAAGGCAGGATATCCAGGAATCTGAAATATAATTTTCTTAGCAAAGCAGTCTACATAGGCATGATAGGTTGCTAACCAATCCATTCCTAGGATAACATCAAATTCTAAGAACTCTAGAACTCTAAAGTTCACAGACATTTCATAATCACCCAATCTAACAATCCAATACTCACAAATCATGTTAGGGTAGATTCTTTCCCCTGCTGCCGTACTCAACATTAACCATGTACTAGCTCTAACAGGAGTAAGTTTTAATCTATCTACCACATGTCTAGAAATAAAAGATAATGTAGAACCAACATCAATAAGCACATACATAGGTATATCACAAATAATGATCATACATTCCACTAATGTCTTTGATGCTTCTGGATCAGGTTCAGTCATTGTTTTAGCTTTCTCTTTACTAATAAGCTGAGGAATGCTTCCTTGAGATACTACTAGTGGATTCAAACACTCAAATCTCCGATGTCCAGGTTGTCCACACTAATAACAAATATATGGTGCTCTAAGTGTATTAGATCCCACCTGTGAAATTGTGTCAGGTACTTTAAAAGTCTGACTCTTACTCCCTCTGCCTTTGCCTCTGCCTCTGGCATATGTCTGCTGAACTGGTGGTTTAGTCACAGTACTCTGAGTTTGTATAGCAGTCGGTATGGATGGAGTACTCTCAGACTAAATCACAACTCCTCCTAGTACAGTATGGAACTCACTCGGTGCACCCTTACTGAACTTCTGTCATTTTCTCCACTTCTTCTAACCCCGTGAAGATTGTGGCTTACTAGCAAAAGTTGCACGTATCTGTGGTGCCCCACTCTGAATCGCCTGCACCATACTAATGGTCTGCTGCTCCACCAACTCAAATTTCAAAGCCCTATTAACAACTTGTTTGTACTGATCTATCCCAGTCACGGACAATGCTTGTTGAATCACTGGTCTCAATCCCCCACAAAAGTATGAAATCCTTTCTTCCTCATCCTTAACTAACATAGGTGCATAAGCAGACTGTTGAGTAAAACGAAACTCATACTCACGTACTGTCATGTCGCCTTGCTTGAGATTCAAAAATTCAAGCTTCTTCTTCTCTCTCTCAGTAGCAGGAACATACATTTCAAGGAAGAGTTCCTTGAATCTAGCCCAGGTGTGTGCTTGACCTTCTGTAGTCAACATTGATAGCCACCACTGCCCTGCATTACTTTTCAGCATGTGGGCAGCAAACAAAACCTAAGTCTCATCATCAAGTTTTAAGGATATGGCATTCTTCTCCACATTAAAGATCCAATCCTTTATCTGCTTGAGATTTACACCGCCATAAAACTTCTGAGGTTTCATTCTCATAAACCTCTGCATCAAATCAGACTGATGCTTCATCACCTCTCTTGCTAATGATGTGCGTGTAGAGGATGGTTGTGATACAGCTGCAGCAGGCTTTGCTGCAATCTTTGTCCTACTATTCTCTACCTCGACCCTACTAGGTCCAACCGGGAGTTGGTTGGGCGTATTACAACCTCCATTCTCGCCATCCACTCCTGCATCTATGAATTCTGGGCCACCAATAATCGACCATGAGCCTCAACTAGTTCTTCCAACCTCTTAATTTTATCCTGATCTGTAGGCTCCATACGTGTAATCTTTCTCGGTCTGCCTCTCTTTCTCATACAGTTGAGAAAAAAAATGAGGCAACTATCACATATAGAGAAGCAACAGATCATCTAGTATCATATCTACCATACTATATTACTACACAGAGAAAATAATATAGTAAGGCTTATGCAATATCTTGATGCTTTTAAATCCTAAGTCTTTTACAAAACCTAGACTCTGATACCAACGTTGTTAGGACCCCATCACAATCCCCCAGGGCATCCTGACCGGCACAGGAATCTAACCATCCTATTCCCCCATAGGACGATTAGATCCCTGTTAAGCCTCAACCGAGACTCTAGCAGAGTCTCCCCTGAAAACTGGACATCTCACAATCTCATATAACCGGATAAACATCACATCCACGCATATATATATCACATCAACCCAAATATATATATATATATATATATCAACATTCGCACCATAGATTACATCATACTCATATTTAAAGTTCCAACCCTGCTAACATCTAGCTGTTTTTCTAACATTAATAACACATTCATCTACTTAGTTATACATGTGGGGTTATATCCATATATTTACAAAATCAAAATACATGTATACCAAGTCTTCAACCTACATCAAAACAAAACTCTGACAAGGTTCTCCTATCTCACTGATAAGTTATTCCTTTGCCTTTATCTGCAGCTGAAGGACCTGAAAATTTTGGGAATAGAATGAGCCAACGGTGCCCAGTGAAATAGAATATTCAATCATACCATCATTCACACATCTACATAATCATGCATGCTCATGTATGTTATGCAAATCAACATGCAAACACCAATGTATATGCACATTCAATATAATATGCAATTCACATTCACATGCAATCATAACAATCCATTCTCATTCTCATTTTAATTAGCTTTCCCAAGACTTACGTAATACACAGTCAATAAGCACTAACATAACTCACTACAACATTTCAGCCAGATGGCAAAGTGGTTAAGTTCTATATACTATCTAGGAGCTTGGGATCCTCGTCATAGGCAGAAAGGTCTCATCACCTCCAGTGGACAATGAAGATGCAATCACGTTACTCATCCGAGGGTTGAGAGTCTCGTACGCCGATGCATATGATGAGATCAATATTTGTTGATGGATCTGTCACTTATCTATATTTGTTGACATAACATTTATAAACACAAATGCATCAATTGAAGTATAACATACATGATTCAAACTAATCATATGGTTTATGCATCATTTTCATAAAAAGTATGCAAACGCCTCTATGAGGTCACGTTAGGATAACACATGCTTACACTTTTTCCATTGCGCTATGGGTTCAGACCAGCGCATTATCCATCACAAATCCTTTCACCTTTACATTCCTCATAGAGAGTCTCATCCATTTCGCACTTGTAAGTGACTCTGGAGGTACATTTTCCAAAGGAACAAGTATGTGAAAAGATAACCAATGCCAAAGTATTCAATCCAAAATACTCAAGGCAATACTATGCATATAAATTCATTTGTCATGATCATAAATACTATGCACATATACAATAAAATGCATATCATTCAACAATTTTGTTTTATATAAATACAATGCCATAAATGGAGAAATAAAGAGAGAAATACTCACTACCAACCACAAGCCAATTACCCAAGCCAAAAGCCCTCAAATTGGCTAATCAAAACACAATGACCTGAAATGAATCAAATTCATATATGATCAATTTCAAGTTCAATTATGCCTAATTGCATAATTCTCATAAAATCCCCAAATCCCTACAATTCAACACTCAACTCCAAATTATCAATGTCCACCCCATAGGCATCCATCTTGCCAAATTACATGATCATACAAAGCCTAATCCTAGGCCAACATAAATCACTTACATTTCATCACATGCTCAATTTATCAATTCCAAATCAATTGCATCAAAATCTCCAATTTAGGGAAATCTCTACAATAGGTCAACATGGCCAAATTAAACTAATCAACAATCCATAACATGAGAATTCCTCAATTGACACTACCAATGTTTCAAGCATGCCAATTTATGCAATATAGGTCACATGCATTCCAAATAGAAAGCTATAGGTCACGTTTCTAGAGTTAAAGTCAAATACATGGCTTCACATGTAAACACCTTTAATAATGGAATTAGAAACATTAATTACACTCCTAATTCAATGCATTGTTCGGATGTAACAAACTGCCAAACAAAAAATCCAATAACTAAATTAATTGTTTAGATTCAAGAATATCAAGAGACAAACCTTCTGTCCAAAATTGAGCTAAATTCAACGGCAGATCAAAGAGATACGCCTTTTTGATTAAGACAATTGTAATTGGACGGTCTCTCCCGTCCTTCTGAAAATACTTGAACTCAGATGATTATATCTCACAAAATACTCTATCAATCAACATCTTAACCGGTCATAATGCAAAAAGATCAGTTGTGAACTATCGTCTAAAGTATCACATTCATCCAACGGTAGATTTAGGAAATCCAGCAGTTTGATCTAAACTGTGCGAGAAATCCAGATTTTCCGACCAATTGTATTTGGAAGGTTATAACTCTTAACATCAAACTCCGATCACGATCTCCACCAACCATAACAAAGAGATATCAAAGATGAACATGCTGACCAATTTTAAGCTTAATCCAACTATGGATCAAAGAGATCTAGCCTCTGATGCTAAATGCCGCAAGGAAGATTTCTTCTCTCCTTCCTTTCCTTTTTTTTTTTCCTTTCTCTCAACCTTACTCTCTCAAAAATGTCCCCCAAGGAAGAATATGAGAGATTGGGGCACATGTTACACCCACATGCACCCATTTTGCCAAGTGTTAATCATGCTCCAACACCATGCCAAGTGTTTGCTCAAGGACGTGTTAGCCACATGTCCTCTACCCAATCGCAACCTCACATATGAGTTGTTAACCAATCCACTAATTCCAACAATTTCATCATTTCTTTTTTTCATTTATTTAATCAATACATGCCCATTTCAAATCATGGTCCAAATGACCCCATTATACACCTAATAACACATACATTAATATTAATATGTCACTATTAATATATTACTTTTAGTGATGTGTATTATTATCACTATCAATGTCATTAGCACATAAATGACAATATTAATAATGATAATTCTCTAAAATAGCATACATTTGACACATCATCATCTACGCAATAAATAAAAATCATAAATTATATATATATATGATCAAAATATAAGTATAATACACATTAAATATTTACACAAGCATCTAGAGTTGAACAATTTACGTCACTGTGACGTCATTTGTGAATGTGGGTTGTTACAATTTGCCACTAGGCATGAAGTTTCTAGAATTGCAGGGTATCTCGTCTTGCTTGAGGTATAGTTTTTTCTTATTTTTCCATTTGGTTTATACTACTTTGATCAAAATGTTTATTATACTTGTCATTATTTTTCTAGGCTTAGTGCTATGAGCATTTTAAATTAGTTTGTCCACACGCCAACCCTTCATTTACGAACAACCTCCCACAAACTCAAAGATGGATCTCAAGAAAAAAAATGGGATTAGGAGACAATTATGTCTACACTTTGCTAGTGTTCATGTACGCACCAAACGTTTTACTTTGGATCACGATGTTGAGCTTCCTTCTAATCTTAATCTTGTTACTGCTATTCTTGGCTATATTTCCTTTACTGTTAACCCTATTTGTTGTCCCACAATTTATCCCTCCAAAAACCGTGGTGCTCAATGTGCTAATTTATCTACTAGTAATGTGGTTGCACCAAAAAATGATGCGACTGATCCAGGGAATGATGACTTGATGAAAATGGTGGAAGTTGATGTTAAGCCCAAGGCCACGAAGCGAGGAAAGAATGGCAGTATTAGCGGAGAGTTCTCTTTTGATTCTAATTATCATCTTCGTTCTCTTGAGCCTCTGGAACATTTTAGAAAAGGATCGAAGAAGTCTAAAAAGAAAAAAGAGAAGCCATCAGCAAAGTAAATTGTTAATCAGTATTGTCATTGCAACCAATATAGGAGAGCCAGAGGTTTGTTTATGAAAAAGAAGTACAGGGTTCATCGATGAAGATTCTTTCCTGGAATATTTGAGGGTGTGAGTCGAGCAAAAAATGATGTCTCATTAAAATGATGCTTAGGTCTGCCAAACCTGATATAGTTATCTTGCATAAAATTAAAAAAGAGTCTCTGGATCATGGTTTTATCAGTCAGTTGTGGGATTCTAGATTCAAAAGTTGGGTGGTGCTTCCGGTGTGTGGGTTTGCAGGAGGTTTGGCCATTGTTTGGGATTTTAAGTCTGTTGATGTGATGCAAAATCCTCTCAGAGGTTTCTCTGTGTCTATTCAAATTAGGGGTGAAGATGAAAATCATTAATTGGTGGTTGTCAGGCATTTACAGGCCATCTGTGCATTCTGAGAGGGAGAGTTTTTGTACCGAATTGGCCGACCTCAGTGTCATCTGTGGTGACTATTGGTGCTTGGGTGGTGACTTTAATACTATAAGAAATGTTAAAGAAAAGATCAATAGCCCTAGCCTTACTACTAGCATGCAGATGTTCGATGCTCTATTATGCGATCTTTAGTTGATTGATCCCCCACTTTTAATTGTGCAGGTTACATGGTCAAATTTCAGAGAAACCCCTATCTGCTGCCACCTTGATCTTTTCCTCTATTTAGCTGGTTGGGAATCTCATTTTTCCTCGTCGAGACAAAAAGCCTTGCCTATGGTGGTCTCTGATCATTGTCCCATTGTCTTGGATTTTTCAAAGATTCATTAGGGCCCGTCCCCTTTCAGATTTGAAAATGCTTGGCTTGACCATGGGGACTTTTTCCCTTTGGAGGAAAGGTGGTGGAACTCGGCTCCTGTGTCACGACCCCCTCCATAGGGTGACGTCACAACCGATAAAAAATACCATATATGCCATACATAAACGTATACGATACCATGTTAGCATTCATTCTTAAAAACATAACAAAATTCACTAAAAGTTTTTGACAGAACCTCCCCATAAATACGAGGTTTCACAAACACCTAATAGTCATCATCAAATCCATTTCACATCCACAATTTATCACAACCATACATACATGATATCAAGATCAAAATCTCATATATATCTTTCCATATCATCATATGTATCAAATTCAACTATACAACTCCACTATCCATGTTATACATATCATAGTGTTATATATATACGTATTTGCAAAACATGAAACTAAAACTGACTCCCTGTTCATACATACATTAACGAAGATAATCGGAAAGTACAGCTCAACCCTCTGTCACCTTGCCCTTACCCTTGTAGTCACCACCAATAATAAGGAGGGAGTGGGGTGAGCTACAACAAGCTCAGTGAATAATCTATCTGTGGCATTACATATGCATTTAAATAAATCATGGCATTTGAAACAACATTATAAACCATATGCATGCCAATATGAAATAACAATACATGATCAAGATAATTCATGTCATTCTTTTGCAATTTAACCAATGCATATTTTCATAAAACATATACTCACGATCCTGGTGTATGGGCTGAGTTTGTATCCTTTTTATACATTTATAAAAGGAGAACCCAACCTCATATGACTAGATCAACACTATCAGGTAATGAGCGAGTTTATATCTCTATCATGCATACATAAGGAGAACTCGACCTAATCTACCATCCAATTCAATAATTCTCAATGCCACAAAGGGAATCATTTCATACCTTACTTACTCTGGTAAGCCTCGGTATTATCAATGCTCAAAATACATTTTTATGCATCAATCCATAATGCAATAATTCATAACATGCTTACATTTTATAAAATAGGATTATATACTACAATGCCATACATAAAACCAAGATAGAAATACTCACAATGTACACAATTTACAAAAAATCTAGCTAAGTCCAATAGACTTCTCTACATACACTTAACTCAAATGCACAATTTACAGCAAAAACACCTCCATTGAATGTGTTGTTCAATTCATTCATTCATCAATTCTCTCCAATTTCTCTACAATTCAATATTTCCAACCATTTACCATCAATTACCAATCATAATCCACTTTTAATTGCCAATTTTCACACAAAATTCCCTTTTAGCGCTGCGACGCTCCAAGCGTTGAATTCTTCCGCTTTTCTTCACCTTTCAGCTCCACGGCGCTGCATTTGAGCACCGTGGCGCTCAAAACGTCACATGGTGCCTTTTTTTCTTTTTTGTGACGTCGTGGACTTAGCCAATTTTTGTTCTTTTTGACTTGGGTTCTTCATGTTCTTTTTTTTCTCTTCTTATACATGTTTGCATCATCCAAAACCATGACCAACACATCTAAATACCTACAAAACAAAGCAAATCAAATCAATAACACACTAAAATATGAAATGGATCAAATTATATACTAATAAACAAAAATAATGCATAAAAAATCAAATTAATCCTAAACTAACATATGCATCAAAACTAACATAAACACATAAAACTAATGCATAAAATGTCCTAAAACACACCTAAAACATGCTCTAAAACCTATCTAAATATGGAACTATCAATGCCCTTATTCTACATTCTTATGAAGGGAATGACATTTGAGACTTGAAGTTAGATTCGAGCCTCCATCTTCGTTCGAGGAGTGTATCACTTGGGAGAATGCTCGCGGTCTACAAAACCATGGCGATAATGTGATGAGAGCTGCCTCTTTAGCTACATTATGGATGGTTTGGAGGGAGCGTAATCAGCGTATTTTTTAGAGGGTTGTTAGAAGTTGTGGTTGTCTTTAGAATGGTTTAATTATCATGGCTAGTTCTTGAGTCGTTGCATTTAAGCTTAATGGTGACTATTCTCTCAACGAGTGAGTTAGATATTGCAGAGAGTCTCTTTATTGATTATACTTTGTGTCTGTGTCTTTCGATGTTGCTGTTTTGTTGTTTTTGTTTCCTTGTACTTAATGTTGAGTACCACTGGTTCTCCTCTTTGTTTGTTGTAAACCTTTCATTTTTAATATAACTTGTATTTGTTTTTTCTCAAAAAAAAAATAAAAAAAGAATTGCCTCATATCAAACTTAGGTTATCATAAACCATGTCTTTTTCTTTGCTTTGACTTATATATATATATATGGTATATAACCAGTTAAATTTGTTTTCAAAAAGTTTAGAATGATTTTTCTAATCTTTGTGGATCAACCTTATTAAGTGCTATAACTTATTTTTGTACATTTGCTAGTTTTTTTTAGCTTATTCAAAAGATCACATCAAGATACAATTGATTTGAGTAACTCTGTGTAAGACAAAGCCATATTCTCAAGAATTTTCTTCGCAAGACAGAGTTAGATTATAGGTTGGATTAGTAAGTTTTTGATTTGAATTTGCCATAAGCCAAACATAATTCTTCTATATAACTTTTCCACCCCAAACTTCAAGTTGATTGAATATATTTTGACATCTCTAATTTTCTTCACAACTTAATGAATCAATTAAACCATATTAAAGTGTCAAACCGTAGCTTCGATACTAATTGTTGGGTAAGTACCTAAAATCATCATATCTTAAAGATTCAATAAAGTAAAAAATCCCCCAAGGATATAAGTGGAAAACTCAAAATCAAAGAATAAATCACAACCAAGACAAAAATGAAATGAAGGAGATCAGACCTTGTTTGACTTGACTTCTACTCATTTGAAGATTCCAACATCCGTGCAGACTCTAGTTCTCTTTATGTTTGACCTTAACGAAGACTTTTGAAGCCCAAGTTTAGCCATTGCCCCATTGGAAGTAACCTCAGTCCAGTTTCGTGCATGTGTCGCAAGGATAAAATAGTCAAAAATCATAGTTTAAAAAAAAATAGAAATAAAAGATTGGGAGCTTCAATTTTGTCCAAAATGAAATAGAAATAGCCAAAAAACACTATCATTACCTACCAAAATAATATAATTTCCACCATACCCTTCGAAGATTTGGCCAAAATGCTCCTACGTTAATTTTATTTTAGTTTAATTCCAAATCATTTAATAACCCGCCACTATTTTCATGTTTATCTTCTTCCCTAAACCCTAAACTCTTCTTCTATTTTCATCTCACATTTTGTCTTTCAAATACTTCTTGAGACCTTTAAGAGTTATTTTGAAAGGGTTAAGACCCTTTTTAAAGGATTTTTGAGTGTTTTAAACCATGTTTAGTTGGTCTTCTAGTGTAGTAAAGACTCACTCGAGGGCATTCAAAATCTCTACTCTTCTAGTTTGAAAGGAGTTAAATCAAAGTTCTCAAGGTCATAAACGCCATAAAACGGGTCCATATGTCTTGTAGAGCCATAAAAATAGACTTAAAGCACCATATTCCTGAAAAAACATCGAAAACACTCGGTTCGGTAGGGCCCTACCGAACTTATGACTTTGGTTCGGTAGTACAAGATCGAACCTAAGACAGTAGGTTTAGTTGAGTCCCACCGAACTTTTGCCCTCAGTTTGGTAAGACAGGACCGAACATATATTTTCGGTTCGGTAGGACACTACCGTATGTGTCATGATGCAATTATTCATATATTTTCAATTAAATTATCTAATGTGTCAACTATAAATTAGAGATTATGGAACATACCTGATCATCTCATGCCATGAGATGCAAATTTGTTGTCTCTTTTTCATTCCACGAATAATTTATTTCTGCTTGAATCATCCCAAGCTATCTTACAAGAATATATATTAGAGAGAGAGGATGGAAACACACATGATCAGAGCCAGAAGCATCCCTTCCTGGTCTTTTTTTTTTTTTTTCATTTGACATAAGCATTCTATCTTTGCTGCATGTGTTATTTTGTTGCCTCCAGCAAAGATCTCACCTTGTTCTACTTATTTGCTTCTTTCATGTCAGTCGAGAGCCTCCCTTTTTTTCTTTTAAGTCATATTCTCATCATTTTGCTCACTCACTTTCGAAGATACTAAGGGCAATAATTTTCTTTGTCATTGCACTTCTTCATAAATCCCATGATAATCTCATAAGAAATAAATTTATTGCAAAGCTAACGCCTTTTAGCTCCTTTGTATTTTCATGGGACATTAGCTACTAAATCCTTATACCACAGCTTAACAGATAGGAAATGATTTTTGAATACTTGGGCAGTATGCAGCTTCACCTTGAAGAGCTTATAAGTAAACAACAGCCCTTTTCTGACCAAAAAATAAATAAAAACAGCCCTTAAAGGTAACTTCAACACAAAGCCCACCATGTAAGTCAAAATGCTCTCAAACCATACATTGGATTGTTATACATAATTCAAAGCCATCAAATGTAAACTACTATCTATAAGCACGCATGAGGTTGAAGAAAATTCTTTTCACTATCTTATCTTGTGTATAGCTTGAAATGTAAAGAATTTCATTGAAAAGAATAAGTAATGGTTAGAACTGTCATGGGTCAAAACAACCCTAAAAAATATGAATAATGAACACCTATTTACACAATGAATTGTTAGGGAGTGTTAGTTCAAAGTCATCTTCTTGATTGTGAGGATCTTCCCAGGTATCAATCTTTCCATTTTCACCAGCAGCAAGGACTAGTAGGAGGAAGCTTCAGAATGTCTTATTGAGCAAACTTCCATACTTTAAGTTCTCCAGCTCCATCACCAGTAAAAAACAACCCACCAACGCCATTTCTGATAACCCGAATCTCTTGCTTGGAAATATCCTTCCTCTCTCTTTAAACCTGAAACACACACACAACAGTAATTCCCATCTCATTGTCCATGCACACATTCTTCATCAAATTAGAGAGACAAGTAATAAAAATGGACGCATAAATAATTTAAGTGTTTTGTCTTTGGGTGCAGAACTTACGATGGCAGTTCATAGAAACGTACAATATTGTCGTTACATGAACACATTAACACTGGCTTGGCATCTGCATCAGTCATGCCATTAAGTGCAAGTACACCCTGTAATAAACAAAGCAATGTGAAGATACAAATAATTAGTAAATCTCTGTAACATGGTCAATAAGAGCGAGAGAGAGAGAGAGAGAGAGAGAGAGAGAGAGTCTGTCCATAAGTGGCTTACATGTGCGTATAGACAACTTCCAAGCTCCCACTTTCGGTAGCGCCCCACACCTGCAGAACCAGAACAGAAACTAAATATTAAACAAAGGATAAAACAATCACGTAAGAAACCAACCTTTATTGTTCCATCCAATGAGCTTGATAAAAGATACTGATCCCAACAAAGAACAAACATAACGACATCTTTGTGTTCAGTCAAGACATGCATACACTGTAGATTCTCGAGGTCCCATACCTGAAAATAAGTGTAATATGTAATGCCAATGAAAAAATACAACCCAATAAGATGACAATCTCTGTAACACAGACAATATGATTGTTTACAACACAAGGCTTCAAAGAAGCATCCCCTATTTAGGTCAAAAACTATGTGCTACCAAAAAAATTGTTTGCAAATAATACACACCAACAACTAAAAGCCAAAAAAATAAAAATAAAAAGATTGGAGGAAAACAAACTTACTCTAACTGTATGGTCCATGGAGCCAGAGTATAGCCTGTTTGCTCCAACAACTAATGAAACAACAGGAAGATTATTCCCTTTCAGAGTGGCTGCTGGATCATAGGAGTTGGTCGCAGCATTATATCTCCAAACCAATATATTGCCATCCTGAACAATGAGAATCATATCTTATGCTAAAACCCGACCTGTCTAAGAAGATAAAAGAGAGTCGAAAAAAAATAATAAGAAGTCAATGACAGGAAATAATGAAAACAATACCTGGGTCCCAGCAAAAAGCATATCACCATTAATGCTAGCTTCAAGGGAATAAACTTGTCCAACAGGCCCATTCAGATTAAGATCAGTATTGGTTTGACCATTCCAAGCCTGCAATATTCATCATCGTCATTATGTGGAAAAATAAGTAATATAATTGCATGCATGCCTAGATAAAAAGAAACAATAAAATAAAATGGACATAAAAACAAAACAATAGCATCTCTTCCATAAAAGTGGAGTTTACCTTGACAACATTTGAAGCCCCAATAAAGACCCAAGGCCCCTCAGTAATCATACAGCCAATTTCACTTCCGAGGTTAACCACATTAGCACACTACAATGAAAGAAAGTTTTAGTGGTGTTCAACAAAGAGTCAAAAATAGCTTAAATCAAATCCAGAAGACTACAAGCTTGTAAGTAGGAACCTGTCCGGTGTTACAATCCCAAATGCGCACTGTTCCATCTTTGCTTCCTGAAAAAAGCTTATCAGACCCCAGGGGAAGAACAATTCCATTGATGCCCTGTCACAAAAAAAATAAATTTAATAAGAAATCATTCAAGAGCAACACCCATAAAAAGAAAAAGAAGATAAACAAGACGTTGCATTGTAGTTAATCAAAAACATCAATAATACCAACCTTCTCGTGTCCTTGGAGCTGTGTTAAGAAAGAGAAGCTATCGCTGACGAACCACTTGTGCTGATACCTACAGCTATCCCCATAAGTGCAATTTCCCTTCATCCAATAGTGACAGCACTTGTCCTGAACCTTATTCTGAGGAGCAGGAGGAGGAGCCTTGACTGCTCCATCATCTCGGACCCATTTTGATTTTGAGGGCAGTTGCCCACGATTAGTGCCTTTCAAATTAGGGTTTGGCTTTTCATTGGAATTAGGGTTTGGCTTTCTGTGCGTAAGTGCTTGAGAAGTAGTAGTAGTAGTAGTAGAAACTGTGCCATTATTCTTGCTCAACTGTGGCATTTCGGCGTGAAGGAAGGCGCAACGGTATCTATTGCACCTCCCAGCCTGCCAATGATAGCATATTTTGCGAGATTGAGTAGTAGCAGGTGCCGCTCCCAAACGATCAAAAACTCTCCTGTTTCCAGCAACAACGGCCATGTCTACCAAAAACAAAAACACAAAAACTCTTATTCAGGATAAAAATCCACCGCAAGCAATTTCTGCTGAAGAAGAAGAATCCGCTCTGCCGTGAAACACCTAAAACCCTAATCAAGTCCTTCTATCCACATCTCAAATCACAAGTTCGCTCAAACTCTAACATAGATGATGAGATGATGGTGGAAATCACTGAGTTTGAAGAACAATATAAACTTAACTTGATCTTCGACCACAACTTCTTCCAAAAAAACCACGAAAC
This sequence comes from Paratinospora sagittata, assembly GCA_035771175.1. Lineage (NCBI taxonomy): Eukaryota > Viridiplantae > Streptophyta > Magnoliopsida > Ranunculales > Menispermaceae > Paratinospora > Paratinospora sagittata. The sequence continues at coordinate 11,933,218 of CM069608.1, forward strand.
AATATGAAGATTTGCAGAGATTTCAATCACGGCCCTTGAGAAGACGAATCGATGAACTGTCGAAAGAAGAAGAAGGCGCTGAAATCTGTTGTGTATATGTGCATATTTATAGCTTTGGGCTCACCTACTTGTTTCTGAAAACTTTCCTTAAACTAAATCTAATCTAAATCCTTTTTTTTTTTTTTTCGCGTACTTTACATTTCTAATTTTTTATTCTTTGAGTTTTTAATAATTTTTAAATATTAATCAGGACCATAATATTAAACTTTGAATTTGTACAAATCACGAGCAACAAACTTGTCTAAGCATGCTAGTGTGCTACGATATAAGTAAAAATGTTATATAGATTTAAACCTTAAAGTAATGCATTGTATTAATTGACTATACAAACATTTAAATCACCAATATTTGGTTGATTCGGATGGCTTGACATTTGTTTTTCTTAAGTGAAGTCGTGAGTTCAAAATTTCATTGTGTATGGAGCTACTGTGCTGGAGCTGCAAAGCGAAGGAAGACACCAAATATATATATATATATATATATATATATATTTAAATCATTAATTAAAGAATTTATAAATTATAATATATTAATATATAAAATTTAGAGGCAACTATTTAAACCACAAAAAAGCTCTGTTTCTACCACATTCTATTTCTATCACAAAATTTAATAAATTGTTATCCTTACCCCTATAAACTTTTCAAAACACCCTTTTCATTCTCTCTCGGATTTTAACCATTTTCAACTCCCTCTTCATTTTTTTTCAGATTTTCAACACTCAAAATCCTAAGGGGCGTTTGGCTTGGGGTAATCTTGGGGATGAGAATGAGAATCTTGAAAATTTTCATGTTTGTTTCACTATTTGCATTTTTTTGAGAGAGAAAGTGATTCCTGAGAAAGTAGGATTCTCACCCAAGATGGAAAAGTGATTTCCATGAAGATAGATGATATTCACTTTTATGGGAAAGTGCTTACCATGGAAAAATTTTTATTTCTTTTTAAAAAAAGGCAAAAAGAGAAAAAAAAACTTACGACAACCTAAAAAACAAAATCATTATTTCACTTATGTTAATATAAATATGATAATTTTTTTTATTAAAAATGATATTTTAATAGAATATATTGATTTTAATAACTTAATGTTAATAATAATATTTTTTTATATTTTTATTAAATATTCATTTTATGATTTAAAAAAATAATGTATTATTATTTTTCATCTTTTATTATTTTTAATAAAAACAATTTCATTATTTTTAATTAAAATAAAGTTTATTATTTTAATAAAAATACTATATTATTTCAAAAATATTTTTATTCTAACTTTCTATTATTAATAATAATTTTACATTTTTAAAATATTCATTTTATTATTTTTATAAATTATTTTATTATTATTTTTTCATTACAAATAATAAAGAGAGCAGTTAAATAAACCCCACTTATGGACTATCTACACCCCAGTCCACATTTTTTTGCTTATCCCTATAATACCCTCAATCAAATTTACTAAACTAACCTTAAAAAAAATAAAAAAAAAATACCCCTCCTATTCACACCCCACTGTCTTCTTCTTCTTTCCAACGGTAACACCACCGGTTCTTCTTCTTTTCTCCAATGCCAACGCCCTTGCATTTGTCTACACGTCGTAATCGTTATAAGCAGACTATTGCAAGGCTATTTTTCTTCATTTTTTAAAGGGTTTTTTGGATGTTTTGTTCAATGAATGATTGTTTGATTTTTTAGGTTAAAGCATTCAAAAAACAACACCATCAACACACATTTCAATCAATATGGCCAAAGAAGATTGTTCCCATGACGACGTATATCAAGGAGAGGTAAGTTTTGGTTGTGAGCGAATGGAAATAATTTTTCTTTTCGAAAAAATCGGGTTGAAGGTCGGCCCTGCGAGGCCGACCATTATACAGGAGAGTTGGCCACATAAGGCTGACCTTTCTTTATTACGGTCGGTCACAATTAGCCGACCTTAGTGTAAAAGGGTCGACCCTTCCGTTTATTACACCTATCCAAATTTTTGTGCATGAAATTGTTATTTTATGCATTTGACTGTATTTGATGTCGTTAATGAAAATTTTAATTTATTTATTATCTAATTATAAAATTCTACATAATTTCAGGGTGAAGAACTTGCAATGGTCATTGATTACACGGAACAATTCATCCCCAACAGAGAGTTTAGTACACTGGAGAAACTTGTTTCCTGGGTCCAAAAGGTTGGTAGAAGGAATGATTTAGTGATCATAATCCAAAACTCAAATGCTAAGGGTAATGGTAGGTGAGCTCGGGTCAATTTTGCTTGTGAGAGATATGACCGTCATAGATCCACTACTCAAAAATCTTCTTTTGGTAAGAAGTCAAACTGGCACGAAGAAGTGCGGATGCCCTTTCTTATTAAATGACAAGAATCCTCGAGGCGGTGAGTAGATGTTAAAAGTTGCATGTGGCACCCATAACCACGCCGCTGCGAAGTACTTTGAAGGACACTCATACACCGGAAGGTTGAATAATGATGAAATAGAAGTCATGGTACAAATGTCAAAGAGTAATGCCAGACCAAAAGACATATTGATGACTTTAAAGGAAAGAAGTGTCAGTAATGCATCGACACTGAAGACAATATTCAATGCCAGACAAAAGCATAGGTTGTTCGAATATGGAGGCAAATCTCAGATGCAACAACTGTTGCACAAGTTAGAAGAAGAGAAGTACGTCGAGTGGCACAGGTGCGAAGAAGGCACTGATGTTGTTGAAGATATATTTTGAGCTCATCTTGTTTTAGTGGATCTTTTGGGGTGTTTCCCATATGTGTTTCTGATGGACTGTACATACAAGACGAACAAGTACAAATTTCCATTACTGGAGATTGTTGGTTTCACATTGACGGATATGACTTTTTCAGTGGCATTTGTGTATATTGCATCTGAAAACAAAGAAAATTACATGTGGGGCACTACAAAAATTGAGGAAGTTGTTGGATGAGTGGTCTCTTCCCAAGATAATTGTGACAGACAGGGACTTGGCCTTGATGAATGTTGTTTTATGTGTGTTCCCTGATATAATGAATATGTTATGTACATGGCACATAAACAAGAACGTGCTGGCCAACTCAAAGAGCAAGTTTGCAAAGAATGAGGACTTTGAAGCTTTTATAAAGAAGTAGAATGAATTGGTTTTTTCTGATACAGTGGTGGAATACAATCATCAGAAAAATGTATTGTTTCAAGAATATGCTGAGTACCCTGAGGTTATTACATACATCGACAAGATGTGGTTGGTACCCCACAAGGAAAGATTTGTGAAGGCGTGGATGGATCAATTTATGCACCTTGGCAATACTACAACCAATAGGGTGAAAAGTGCACATTCAAAGCTGAAGAGAACTTTAGGGTCTTCTCAAGGCAACTTCGAGACATCATAGGCTACAATCAATACAATGTTGGCTTTGCAACACACAAAGTTCAAGTCATTATTTGAAAAAAGTTTGAATACTGTTCAACATTACTTCCAAGATTCTACATTCATGCATTTGCATGGGTTCGTCTCTAGAGCTGCACTAGACAAGATATGGGAGGAGTTAGCTCGTGCTGAGAGTGTTGGGTTGGACCAAAATTTATGTGGATGTGTGTTACGCAGAACGCATGGATTGCTATGCGCACATGAGCTTGCTTTGTGTAAGCAATGTAGTATGCTCATACCTCTAGTTGATGTGGATGCCCATTGCAAAAAACTAGATCTTACTCTTGTGAAAGTAGAGGACAATGAGATGGATTTCAATTTTAGGGCTGAGTTGGGTCTACTTGAGGATAAATTTAATAGTTCTGATACATCTGGAAGACCTAGAATTGTACAGAAAATCAAAGAGAGTTGCTCCATTGACCTCTTCTCTCACTGTGCCGTAGATAAAAAGAAAACAAAAGGGCGGCCGACTAAGAAGAGTGATCGGTCTGCAAAACGAGATCCCTTATTTTTTGAGCATGTGTCTGCGTACTCCACTTGTTCATCAATCTCATCATTGCAAAAGACCAGACAGAAAAATGATGAACCAAGGAAGGTCCACAAGACACGCTTGCAAATGTCTCATGGATCTCGTGAATATCTAAATCAACTCTCTCCTGACTAACATCAGTACATATCCCATGTCAGAGATGTTATGGCTGATGGACATTGTGGGTACCGAGTCATCGCTAAGTCCATGGGTATGGGAACAAACGGTTAGAGCGAAGTTAGAGGTGACTAACTAAGAGAGGTACAAAGGTTTGAGGCACACTACACAACGCTTTTCAGTAGTGTTGAGAGGGTTCAAGAGATTATGAGTTCTCTACAGGGTAGTGACCCTGTGGCACCCCTAGAGAAGTAGATGACTTTCTCAGATACGGGGTTGTTGATAGCATCGACATACAATGTCGTGTTGGCGCTTTTATCTATGCAGCAATGTCTTACATTTTTTCCCCTAAGAACCGAACCTCTACTAATGCCATTAAGGTGAGTGATTGGCATTGGTTACGTAAATGATAACCACTTTGTGCAGGTAAAAACTATTTTCAATGTAAGTTATAAAATAATGGAAATAATGATTGTAATGTTATACTTTCCACAAGTGATGTTTGCCCCTACATCACCGATACCTCCCATATCGCCAGATTGGCATAGATTCCTACTACGACAAGGACATGGATGAGAAACTCCTTATTTTGTTTTCAACGTTGAAGGTAGCACAGTGACAAGCAATGCGGGTGATAGACAAGATGTACTAGTTGACTTAGACGATGACTAGTTATTTTAGAAATGTTGATATGTAGGGAGATGTCAACATGTTTTTTTTGAAATGTTGACATGTCTAGACTTGTTTTATTTTTGAAAATGTTGATATGTAGAGGGATGTGGATATGTTGATATGTATGGGGATGTCAGCATGTTTTTTGGAAATGTTGACATGTTTAGTCATGTTTTTTTCTTTTTGGAAATGTTGACATGTTTAGTCATGTTTTTTTCTTTTTGGAAATGTTGACATGTTTAGTCATGTTTTTTTCTTTTTGGAAATGTTGACATGTTTAGTCATGTTTTTTTCTTTTTGGAAATGTTGACATATAGGGAGATGTGGATATGTATATGAAATGTAGATATAAAAGATGTAATTGACTTCGATGTTGATGATATAGACATATTTGTTTTCTTCGAATGGTACTATGTTGTTTTGGATGTTTGAAGTATTATTCTCTTTCTATATATATGTAGAGGGATGTCAAAGTTCACCTTACGAGTGGGGAACGGTACCCCCGCCGCCCAAACTAACCCGAAATTATTAAAAACACGTCAAAAACTTGATGGAATGCATCCCAATGTATAATGGAAGGGGGAAATGCAAAAAAAAAACAAGAAAAATACGAGGGTCGTCCATCATAGACCCAACAATTTAAAGTATAGTCGGTCCTGATCAACTGAACAAAGAGGTGTTGGTAAAAATTAAAATATCGAACCTCATTTACATAAATCGGTCTATGATGGCCGACCCTATCTTTTTCCGAATGTTTTTGCATTTTCCCCTTCCATCATGCATTGGGATGCATTCCATTAAGTTTTTGACGTGTTTTTAACAATTTCGGGTTAGTTTGGGGGGCGGGGTATCATTCCTCACCTGTACCCTACATTAGAGTTACGAGTGGGGAACGATACCCCGCCACCCAAACCAACCTGAAATTGTTAAAAACATGTCAAAATGTGATGAAATGTATCTCAATGCATGATAGAAGGGGGAAATGCAAAAATATCGGAAAAAATATAGGGCCGGCCATCATATACCGACTGTTATAAATGAGGGTCGGTATTTGAATTTTCACCAACTGTGATTTGAATCGTACGGTAGATGATGGCCAACCCTCATATTTTTCTCATTTTTTGTATTTCCCCATTCCATTATGCATTGGGATGCATTCCATCAAGTTTTTGACGTGCTTGTAATAATTCTGGGTTAGTTTGGGCGGCGGGATACCGTTCCCCACTCGTAACTTTAATGTTGGGTACGGGTTGGGTACAGTTGGTGTATTACACCCCACCGCCCAAACGAGGTCTAAATGTTGACATGACGTGTTCATAGACATAAAGACAACGTCTCGAGGAAAAAATAACAGCTAATACATTTGCAATAGTATCAATATAAAAGAAATTTCATTCATCAAATTTTGCAAATCGTCTCAAGAGACATGATAGACAACAAACAAATTCATTACATGTACTTGTTGTCACACCCCGCTCGGACGCGCCTAAACTAGCGGAACACTCACAGGTGGGGCGCGAATGCATTATAACAATAACCGAATACGTAGGAACACAATTGAGTACAAATCTGACTATATTAATTTTAGAATGTATTTTTGTACAGAATATGATTGAGGGAATATCCTCCCAAAATCTCCCTTTAATTAACAAAGGTTACAAAATGTGGGACACGAGGTCCACTTAACTACCAATCGTCTATAGCAGCACGCTGCCTCCCGTTCACTATTTAAAGTTACTGAGAACAAGACAATGTTTGGTTGAGTCAGATTGACCACTAATCCGGCATAGTAATAGTGTAATACATGAACTCCAAATATACAGGTATAAGTATGACAGGTATGAACATTATACACAATAATGCAGTGTAAATGAATAGTAGACATAATGATAAATGAATGTAAACTTTAATAAAATTTATAAGACACGCAAACCTATGTTTCGTTCCCCACCTTCAAATAAAAACTCCTTGAACTGGCGCTTTCTCTAGAGTAGAACTGCGTTGCACCGCGAAGAGAGTTTCAAAAAGAGAAAAGAGAAATCACAAAGAGAGTAAGAGAGAAGAGAGTGATTTGGTATGAAAATAACAAAGAGGGGGGGAGCGGGGGGGGGGGGGGCGCTCCTTATATAGGAAAAGGAACGTCCGAACCTTCGGGTGGGCTGCCCAGTTGTCTGGGTAGATGCCCGAAGTTCAATTTTTTTTTTGTGTGTGCAAACCTGGTGTATTACACTTGCACCCTCTAAAACAAAACAATAAACAGACACTAATGAAGTATTGTCCGCTCCGCTTGCGTGAATATGCTCTAACCCCTGACAAACCCACTTCATCGCACCTTGGAATTGATGGCCCCTGCCCTTGCTCTTCTTCCATTGTAGAGGAAGGCCCCGCTTCATCACGGATGTTCAGCCCAGACAGAACACCAACAATTGACTCCATGGAGATTCTCGTACTACAAACTGTTAATTTTGGTTCAGGCATGGACATCCATTGTAATGCGATGTCCAGGGTTTGTCTGTTTCGTTGTTGTACATATCCCAATGCAAATCAACAATTACATGTGAATAACAAATAAATCCAATTCGATATAAAGAAAAAAGAAAGGAATGCAAACTTTATTACCAAGGTGGTATCATCATCAAACATATATGTAACGCCCTGTATATTTGAGTCAAACATAGTCGTAGACTTATACATATTGTCAGACGTATTTATATGGGTATACATGTACGATGGTCTTCGATCAGTGTATTTGTGTGTATTTGACTTAAAATAGTGTAATTGAGTGGTTTATGGGTGATTGGTATCGTTGGATGTCATTGGTATCACGAAAAACCGTTTAAAAATGAAAATATGAATTTTGGAACGCGAGAAGCGTGCTCCTCGCCGTCTGCAACTTTTAAAAATAAAAAAATAAAAAAATGATGCAGTTGCATGTTGTTGAAACAGGTGTCTTAACTCATTTTAGCCACTTAATTGATGAATTAAACACGTATGAGCTTGCTGGAAAGAGAGACCAGACACGTTTAAAGCTTAATAAGCTGCTGGCAAGATCAAATTTTAAGTTGTTGAATTGAATAGAAAGAAACCAAATTGAGCACACAAGAAGTTGCAGAAGAAAGCTGATGAAGAAGGCCAAGAGCTTGGGAGCTTCAAATTGAGGTAAAAACCCTGGTCTTTTGAACTGAAATTTCCAGATTTGAAACCCCCTAAGTTGTTCAACATATCTGAAAATTTTTGGATTTCCATGGCTAGAATCGATGATTGGAAAAGTGGGTTTTGTGCTGGAGATTTTTGATTTCAAAGTGCAATTGGATGGTAATTGTGGGTAAGTTCAGTTATGTTGGTGGTGTGATTTTGATCCTGAATATCTGAATTAGTATAATTGAAACTGTTTGAATGGGAATTTGCAGAGATTTGAGTTTGAAAATTGGGAAATTGATGAACAATTTGGTGACCAGCGCTGGAATGGTATGAATGAGCGTGGGAAATTAATCAAGGTGAACAAATTGTGCTGAAAAAACGTGAATGAGGGGAATGCATTGTTAAGGTATTTCTGATGGGTTTAATTGTATGTTTGGTGGGCCGACTTACAACCATTTGTTCTTTTGTATCACTAACTTTGGAGTGGTATGGGACACAATAAAATTGGAAGATACTAAATAAAACGTGGAAGTAAGAAAACCCACGACCTTGTGTGAAAAAAAACATCTGGGAAAAATTAAATTACTAACATTATCACTAAGTTTACACGGTATGGGACGAGTAAACTTGGACGATACTATTTGTGAACTCCTCTCTCGTCAATGTTTCGTAGAGACCGTGTTCTTACAACTTAACTTGGTTGAAACCCTTATTACCAAATTCATGTGGTATGGGACACACGAATTTGGATAATAGTCGAAAAGACTAAGCGAAAGAGTTCGAATACATAAGATTGCGATAGAACGTTAGATTATGATATTTACCGAGGCAAATCTTAGAACCTTTATGACTCGTATGAATTTTCAAAGAAATATATATGTATGTTCACAAAAACCAGAACTAAAACATTTGAAATACTTGCAAAGTTTTATACTTATTATATGAACACTCTAACCTTGTTTTACACCATGGCCAAACATACGAGGCACGTAAGATTCTTTGATTCCTCAACAAAAACCTTACACCATACCTAGAAAAATAGGTGGTTTTACATTGCAGTACTCTCGAACTTATTGCTAAGAATATCATAACATTATACTTGGCTACAGTTCCAAAATCATGGTTTTATTTTCTCCTTGCCAGTGAGAAAATGCAAACCAGGAAGAGAGGAAGGCCACACACAGGGCAACATGACAATTAGAGAGTATGCTGTCAGGTTCAAAGAATTATCGGTCTACTCTCTCTCCACCATATCAACGGAGCAAGATAAGATCGAGAAATTCTACAACGGCCTCCGTCCTAACATCCGACAAGCTCTGTCGATCTTGGATCTCAAGATTTACAGGGAGGTCGTTGACAAGGCCATGAGCTTTGAGTAGGAGCAGAGAATGAATATGGGAAAATGACCTGCAACGTTTTCCCAACAGGGCTCGCAACAGGGCAACAAGAAGAAGCCCTACTATAATCAAAACTCAGCCCTCCCAGCCCCTGTTCAGAATAATGAAGCCACAACACCTCCGGCTGAGCTGTCTATCCCTGGCCATCATGGTTTTGTAATTATGGCCCAGGAGGTTGTAATGGAAGGGGTGGCCGTCGCAACGGCAAAGGCAGGGGTGGTGGTCAGCACCACAATCAGTATGGCCATCAGAACCAGCAACAGAGGCTGACTTGTTATTACTGCGGCCAACAGGGCCATGTAAGAAATGCCTGCCCCCACCCTCAGCAACCGCGACAACCTGTTCTCGTTGTTCCAGTCTAACAAGCCCCACCTGCTGCTAATGCCCAACCCAGGCAGAACCAGTAGAACCAAGGGCAACAGAACCAGGGCAAAGCGTTTTCCATTGCTCAACAACCCATCCTAGACAACAATGTAGTCAAAGGTACATTTTTCTTGTTCAATACAATGTTGCATGTCTTGTTCCACACAAATTTTTCTTTTCACACAAGGTTGTGGGCTTTCGTACTTCCACTTTTTATTTAGTATCTTCCAATTTTGTTGTGTCCAATACCACTCCAAAGTTAGTGATACAAAAGAAAAAAAAATGGTTGCAAGTCGGACCACCAAACAGTCTCAAACAGACATTTCATTTATATAAAAAAATAAAAAGTTACAATGTCAGTAATTTTTTCTAATTTTCCTGCCTATTACTCCGTCTAGATCTCCCGTAGTTACAGAACGACTACCAGAATAACGTTGAAAAGATGTTCGCTATTCTACTATGCCTTGCACACATGTTATCAAAGCATTTTGGGTCTCCTGCATTCGAGCAAGACTAGATATAATTACATTTAACTGGTCAAATGGATTTGTCAGTTGCCCCATTGATGGTTGGTAGGTTGTCTGTCTCATAGGTGGAGGATAGACTGTAGGCATTGGTGCAAAATGTTGGCCATATGGTTGCTCATAGGTGGAGGGTAATTAGTTTGATTATATGAAGACTCCCTAATTGGGACTTCTTGGATGGTTGAATATGTTTGAGTCGGAACATTTTGAAATAGTGGACTCATCATGATTGTCTTCCAACATTTGGCGCCGTCCAATTTTGTTGCGCAGTTAGTTCATAGGAACTTGTGGAACTGGATGACATGGTGCCTCAGGAGTTGAAAACCTTTGGTACGTTGTATTGCCTTGGGTTGGGAGGTTCCAGGAAGGTGGATTCGTCGGAACTCCCTATCTATTCTGATTTGTTTGTTGTTGACTCAGGTTGCCAAAGAGATCATCCTCGGAGAATAGATGATTGGTTTGATCCTTTTTCGGGGTTGGATTTTTTGTTGTGTTCTGGTTTGGTTCATTAACTGATGCATCCCTAATAGGAATCTTGCACCGACTTTTTTTTTGACAACGTCCATTGTTATCTCTAATCCTTCTGCTACTTTCCCCCGAAGTCTCACCAAATATTTCTCCGTCAGTCACCCCTCCCCTTGAGACGAAAGTCTTTGAGATGGAGGATACGATAATAACATTAGTGATCTGTTTCAAAGATTCATCAAAAGTATTGATGTTTGCGTCCCATAGAATCCTCATTATCAAGACTCCGTAACCGAGGAGCTCATTCTTTGTAGGGTTTTGAATCACCCTTAACATTTGCTGGATGATAATGTGAGGTAGGGAGACAGAGATTCCTTTTTCTATGTAGTATAGCACAAGAAGTTGAGCTCTTGTCATAAATCCTCTAGTCACCAATTCTGGCAAAATGTTGCTGAATACGATCTTCCCAAGACCGATAAGAGGTGGGTTAAGGTGATTATTTGGGAGGTGGGTGTACGTCGTTTGGGTGTACGGCTTGTCGGCAAGGAAATTGAACAATTGTTCCTTGGATTCCGCGATCTCTGCAACCGTCTGGGGTTCATGTTGGTCAATGATCTCGTCTCCTATTGGGATTTCCATAAGTCAGGAAATAGTTTCGACGCTGATGGAAATTTTTACTCCCTTGATCATTGTCTCCAAAACAGGAGTGATCTCATCTTCTTGAAGTCCCACGCTATTCATAGATTCGTAAAATGACTTCACCAAGTTGAAGTAGACGTAACCCTCAACTTTTGTTATATACAACCATCCCAGTTTTGAGAGTTTTTCGTGAAGGATAGGACGGAGGTGGAGATCTCTATTGTCGATACTCCTCATAGTCATAACCTCACGTTTGGAAAGTTTCGTAAGTCTTGTGGAAATCGGTTCCCGACTACTGGAAGTCGTTCCTTCACTTGAGGCCATTATTTTGCTGAAAGGAAGATAAAACTTGTGAAATATACAAAATATATTCCTAACATTTTTAAGATTTATGCCTTGCTTGCTGGACAATATTTTCTATTTTTCTCTTGATGTTTATGCCATCATTGAATTCAAATTTTCCATTAGCAACAAGTTGTATATATATATATATATATATAGGTTTCATAAATCATAACTATATACATATATATAAATCTAAATTATATAAAAATTATATAGTTATCTAGATATATATATCTAATATAAAATTTTCTTCTCCTAATTGGTGGACTTGGACGGGCTATGGACCTTTTTCTCCGATACTATTAAATGTCACATCCCTCCCGGAAGCGCCTAAACCGGCAGAACACTCACAGGCGGGGCGCGAATGCATTACAACAATAACCGAGTGCTCAGGTACACAATTAAGTACAAGTCTGATTTCATTAATTTCAGAATATATTTTTGTACATGAAATAGTAAAAGGAACATCCTCCCAAAATCCCCAATGAATAAACAAAGAGTACAAAAATGTGGGCCCAAAAACCTCCACCCAGTCCACCCTGATCTCCTGAGAAAAATTGGATAACAATGGGGTGAGCTTTTGCCTAGTTGGTAAAATAGTTTGTGGATATAACAATTAATAAAGGACACTTCATAATCAAATATTACATAAACACAACAAGCATCATAAACAATACAACATGTATGTATGCATGACACCGTCTCGTAATGGTTCCATGATTGTACAACGCCCTGAGTTCACGTACAGATGTCCATCCCTAAGTAAACTCGGGTTCTCATTGTACGTCCTTCCCCAAGGTCGTCGCCCTGGATTCATGTACAGATGTCCATCCCCAGGTAAACCCGGGTTCTCATTGTACGTCCTTCCCCAAGGTCGTCGCCCTGGATTCACGTACAGATGTCCATCCCTAGGTAAACCTGGATTCTCATTGTATGTCCCTCTCTAGGGAAATATCAAGAATAGTGAGCATTGCTTCTAACTATTTTGTGGATCAGAAACCACTTACGTCCCTAGGTGGTGCTTATGTATGATGCCAATGCATGAGCAGGTCCGGTCTTTACTAAAATTAGACAAGATTTGGCAGCGTCTGGTGATTCTTATCAGGTCAGTATCACCACGTGTAAGATTAAGATGTTCAGTATCACTTGTCCAACTGATAGCTTTCAAATAAGACCAACCAGATCAGTCTCTTGTTTGAGAGGTGGGACATGAGGTCTACTTAAATATCAATCGTCTAGAGCAGCACACTGCCTCCCGTTCACTATTTAAAGTTACTAAGGACAAGACAATGTATGGTTGAGTCAGATTGACTACTAATCCAGCATAGTAACTGTGTAATACATGAACTCCAAATATACAGACATAAGTATGACATGTATGAACATTATACGCAATAATGCAATGTAAATGAATAGTAGACATACACGCAAACCTATGTTTTATTCCCCACCTTCAGATAATCCTTCCTTCTAGCACTGGCGCCTTCTCCCGAGCAGAATAGCGTTGCATTGCGAGAGAGTCTCGAAAAGAGTGTCTCAAAAGATAAGAAGAAAAACTCAAGGAGAGTGTAGAGCCAACAGGAAGCAAGAGGGCAGAGAGGATTTGGTGTGAAAAATACCAAAATGGGGGGGGCCTTCTATAGCCAAAAAGGTGCCTGAAGTTCAAAAATAATATATATATATATATTGTGCAAACCTAAGGTATTACAGAAGTGTTAGCTGGTTTGATACCAGGAGATGACAAGACCAGCGAGATTAAGCTTGATGATATTCCTGTTGTGAAAGAGTTCCCAGAGGTGTTTCTTGCAGATTTACCTGGATTACCTCCTAGAAGGGATATTGACTTTATTATTGAGCTAATTCCTGGTACTAAACCTATTTGTACGGCACCGTATAGAATGACGCCTAAGGAATTAGAAGAATGGTTGGCTAAGGGTTTCATAAACCCAAGTGTGTCACTATGGGGAGCTTCAATCGTGTTTGTTAAAAAGAAAGATGGGAGCTTGAGGCTGTGTATTGATTACACACAGTTGAATCGGGTGACAGTGAAAAATAAGTACCCTCTTCCACGCATAGATGATTTGTTTGATCAGTTGAAGGGAGCTAAATTCTTCTCGAAGATCGACTTGAGGTCAGGTTACCATCAGCTGAGGATTAGGGAGGAGGATGTACCTACGACAACCTTCAGAACTAGATATGGACACTATGAGTTTTTGGTGATGCCTTTTGGCGTAACCAATGCACCAACCATGTTTATGGATCTGATGCAGAGGGTGTTTAAGCTATATCTAGATCAGTTCATCATTATATTTATTGATGATATTCTAGTATATTCGAAAACTCATGAGGAGCATGAAAAACATCTTAGAATGACCTTGCAAACTTTGAAAGAGCATAGGTTGTATGCTAAGTTAGCAAGTGTGAGTTTTGGATATCAGAGGTGAAATTTCTTGGTCATGTGGTAAGCTCAAAAGGGATATCAGTTGATCCAGCTAAGGTTGAGGCTATCATCAATTGGCCGAGACCCACCACAGTGACAGAGATTAGAAGTTTCTTAGGTTTGGCTGGTTATTATAGAAGACTTGTGCAGTGCTTTCCAAAGTTAGTTGCACCATTAACCAAGCTAACTTAGAAGAATGTACTATTTGTGTGGACAAGTGAGTGTGAAAATGCTTTTCATGAATTAAAAAGGAAGCTGACATTTGCACCAATGTTGATCTTACCAGAACCTGGTCAAGAGTTAGTGATCTATACAAATGCTTCTCATATAGGTTTGGGCTGTGTAGTTATGTAGAAGGATAAGGTCATTGCCTATGCATCAAGGCAGTTGAAGGTGCATGAGAATAACTATCCAGTACATGATTTAGAGTTGGCTGCAGTTGTCTTTGAATTGAAAATATGGAGACATTATCTCTTTGGGGAGAAATTCACACTCTATTCAAATCACAAAAGTTTGAAATATTTGTTTTCACAGAAAGATCTAACCATGGGGCAAAGGCGATGGTTAGAACTTCTCAAGGATTATGACTTCACATTGCAGTATCATCCTGGGAAGGCTAATCTAGTGGCTGATGCACTGAGTAGAAAGATAGTAGAGACTGTTATGACGGCTAGTCATATGTCTCATTAGTGGAGATTACTAGAAGATGCTACTATGATGAGTATTCATCTTATATCTACAAACTCAGTTATATGTGCTCAGATGAGAGCTCAGCCAATTCATATTCAAGAGGTGGCAGATCAGCAGTAGTTAGATGCTGATTATGTGATGTTTAGAGCTTAGGCTGATGGTGACAGTCGTGAGGACTGGTCATTGATTTCAGATGGTGCTTTGCGATTCAGAGGGAGATTATGGATTCCTACAGATCCACAACTTAGACGAGATGTACTTCAGGAGTCACATAGATCCATATATGCTATTCATCCAGATGTTACCCAGTTGTATCAAGATATGAAACGAACATATTAGTGGCCTGGTATGAAAAGAGATATGGTAGAGTATATCAGGAAATGTGAAATATGTCAGCAAGTGAAAGCTGAACATCAGAAACTTGGAGGGTAGATGCAACCATTACTTATCCCTAAATGGAAGTGGGAGCATCTTTTGATGGATTTTGTGATGGGACTTCCTGGATCTCAACAGAGACATGATGCCATTTGGGTTATTGTGGATAGATTAACTAAATCTGCACACTTTCTTCCAATGAACACAAGAGATTCTGTAGACAGACTGAGCCGATTATATGTACGTGAGATTGTTAGATTACATGGAGTACCAGTATCGATTGTATTAGATAGAGATTCGAGGTTTACCTCGATATTCTGGCAGGGGTTGCAGAGGCAGCTCGGTACTCGGCTGAATCTCAGTACAACTTTTCATCCACAGACTAATAGCCAGACAGAGAAGCTGATTCAAATATTAGAGGATATGCTCAAATCATGTATTATAGAATATGGTGGGAATTGGGAAGAGTATATACATTTGTGTGAATTTGCATATAATAACAGTTATCAGTCTAGTATCTGTATAGCTCCTTTTGAGGCATTATATGAGAGGCCATGTAGATCACTAGTTTGTTGGATTGAGGTAGGGGATACTACTTTGATGGGTCCCGTTTTTGTGCAAGAACACACGGAAAAGATAAAACAGATTAGACAGAACATGAAAATAACCCAAGATAGACAGAAAAATTATGTGGATAACAGAAAGAGAGCCCTAGAATTTGAGGAGGGAGAACATGTATTGTTGAAGGTCTCACCACAAAAAGGGTAGACTAGATTTGGGGTGAAAGGAAAATTAGCTCCTAGATTCATTGGACCTTTTCAGATCTTTGAGAGGATTGGTTCGATTGCTTACAGGTTAGCCTTACCGCCTCAGTTGGAAGCAGTACACAATGTATTTCATGTTTCGCAGTTGAGGAAGTATCACTCAGATCCTACTCAACAACGTTATCTAGATCCTACCCATGTGTTGGATTGGAGACATTTAGATTTGAGGCAAGATGGAACATATGATGAGATGCCAGTGGTGATTCTTGACAGGAAAGTGCTGAAACTTAGGAATAAAGAAATTCCTATGGTCAAGGTTAAGTGGCAGTTTCATGGTGAGGTTATATACCTGGGAGCGTGAAGATTACATGAAGGAGCATTTCTATGAATTTATGAAATGAGGTATGATTCCTAACTTTTAAATTTCGAGGATGAAATTTCTTTTAAGTTGGGGAGGTTGTAACGACCCTCATTCTCATAAAATGGGACCCAAGAATTTTTAGATGTGTGGTATGTTTCTTGTGATGTAAATGGCTTATGATTATTAGATAATATTATTCATAACATTATTATCTAATAATAATATTATGTGTGGTATGTATGGATATTATAGATAATAGTAGTTGATTACGTATAATGGACGAAATGAGGTGAGTGGATTAATTAAATGGAAGTTGAAGTATATCCATTTAATTTAAACTATAGTAAAGTATAAGTTGTTTTCATTTAATTCTAAAAAAAGAGAAAAAAACATATATGTTAAATTATATGGGGGGAGTTGTTTAGTAGATGGCATGCAAAGCAAGGGAACCTAAAATGAGATGAAACTCATTCAACTTGCAGGTTTTGTCGTCCAGAAGAAAGAAAAAAAAAGAAAGGGGTTTCGGACGGAATCTTCGCCGAATCCGAACTAAGGTAAGCTTTTCTTCAAATTTCTTCCATAAAATTGTTAGTTAGAGCAAAAGAAACCTTTTTAACCATGTAATTTTCGTAATAGATGATGGTTTGGATGTTTTCCAAGTTAGGGTTTTGATGCCTTTTGTTGGAAAACGGTTGGTAATGGTGTAGTTGCTATTTTGTTGCCCAAATGACCTAGAAATCATGAATTTCTAGGATTTTTACTCTAATTTCGTGGTAGCATAGTTGAGCAACTCGAAATTGATGGTTGAATAATGTAGGATTAGATTAAATGTTAAATTCTACTGATTCTAATGTTTTATGAGCTGAAAATTTAGCTAAGTGCTTAAATTAAGGAATTTTCAGATTTTGAAAATAGTAAAGGAGTTGGGGAAATTAAGTTAGGAACATGTGAAATTCACTTAATTGATGATTTCTATTGTTTCTAACATAATATGATTTACAATTGAGTTAACATGGGAATTTGGTGAATTTTCTATGGTAGAAATAATAGAATTATTGGGGGTTTTCAAGTGAAAATGTATTAAGTTGATTATGAGAATAAAATGAGATGTTGGGTAATTATATTGATGTCAATGTGATAATATGTGCAGAGTTGAGTAAAATTTTGTAGTGAATTGGTAGTGTGAAGATGAGTATTCTAGCAATTTTGGTTGTGAGTAGAATTTCAATCTTATTTTATTATTTATGTCGTCCTATATATATTGAACTGTTTTGCTCATGTATATTTTATTTGAAATTGCATGATGTGGGCGTGGATGAAAACTCTTTATTTGTTATTGGTTTGGTTTATCTAGAGAAAGATGATTTTTGGACATTCCCCTAGTAGGATGAGAATTCCCTACAAGAAAATAATGGGATCTCTTATTCCAATAAACCTACTAATTATGAATTAAAGGTGTATTTTTAATATCGTCTATTGGTTGAAGATAAGTCATCATTAATTGTTCCACTGCATAGTCTTCTGTGATCATTATTGAGTCAATGTCTTGGGGGAGATTGGGCTAGACTTTTAACAAAGTCATGAAATACTTACGTTGGACCATTGAATGAACTTTATCATTCACTGCCATTGACGGAAGTATTCAAGTTGTATGAGATGATATGTGACCTTAAGTTGAGAAACCAACTTGAAAGTGTTTTACAATTAGTTATATGTATAATATAGCCTTGGGACACTTGTCATAATGCTTGAATAAAGATGAAGAATAGATTTTAAATTGCATTGATATATGTACTGTGATTATGATATGCATATGAAACTGCATTTGTTCCTTACATGACATTGAACATGCATACATGGATTTTAGATGAATGGATGATGGTATGTTTGAATACTCTATTTCATTGGGAACCGTTGCCTCATTCTATTCCTAAATTTCTCAGGTCTTTCAGTTGTAGATAAGGGCAAGGGAATAGCTTATCAGAGATAAGAGTGTGTCTTGCCAGAAAAGTTTGTTTTGATGTAGGTTGAAGACTTGGTATACATGTATTTTGATTTTGTAAATATATGTATATGACCCCACATGTATAACCAAGTAGATAGACATGTTGTAATAGTTAGTAACTGTTAGATGCTAACAGGGTTGGGAATTTCATAGTGAGTATGATGAAATATTTTGATGGGAATGTTGACATATATCTATTTGGATTGATGTGATGTATATGCGTGGATGAGATGTTTATCAAGTTATTTAAAATTGTGAGATGTCCTGTCACACCCCGCCCGGACGCACCTAAATCGGCGGTACACTCGCGGATGGGGCGCGCATTTGGAATAATAACAATGGTAACAACAGAGTGCGCAGCGGAAAATGTAATACACAGTACAAATCTGATTTCATTTAATTTAGAATATAATTTGTACATGAAACGGTCAATGGAACATACTCCCCAAAATCCCTAATGAATAATCCAGAGGGTACAAAATGTGGGTCCCATAACCAGCACCCAGTCCACCCTAATTTCCTGTGAAAAATTGGATACTAATGGAGTGAGCTCAACGCGCTTAGTGGGTAAATAGTTCGTGAGTATAAACAATTAATAAAGCATACTTCAATATCAAATATCTTAAATACACATGTAAGCATCACAATCAATTAATATGTATGTATGCATGACACCGTCTCGTAATGGTTTGATGAACGTTCATCGCCTGAGTTCACGTACAGGTGTCCTTCCCCGGGCGTAGCCAGGTTCTCACTGTACGTCCCTCCTCAGGGACGATGCTCTGGATTCACGTACTGATGTCCCTCCCTCGGCGTAGTTGGGTTCTCATGTACGTCCCTCTCCAGAGAAATAATATGAATAGCGAGCAATGCTCCTAACTATTCTATGAGTCATAAACCATATACGTCCCTAGGTGGTGATATGTATGATGCCAATGCATGAACTGGTTTAGTCTACAGGTCTGGTCTTTTCTTGACATTTAGACTGACTTTGGCAAAGCCTGGTGATCCTTATCAGGGTCGGTATCACGACGTGCAAAATTAGGACATTCAGTATTACATGTATAAGCTGATAGCTTTCAATATGACCAACTAGATCACTCCCTAATTGAGAGGTGAGACACAAGGTCTGCTTAAATACCAATCGCCTAGAGCAGCCCGCTGCCTCCCGTTCACTATTTAAAGTTATTGAGGACAAGACCGAGTCTAGTTGAGTCAGATTGACTACAAATCCGGCAATATAACAGTATAATACGTGAATGGCAAGTGTACAGACATAGGTGCAGTATAAACATTATATGACATTATGCAGTGTAAATGAACAGTAGATATAATAATAATTGATTGTAAACTTTAATAAAAGTTATAAAACACGCAAACCTATGTTTCGTTCCCCACCTTCAGATAAAAACTTCTTCTTTTTCAGATCTGGCGCTTTCCTCAGGACAGAACTTTGTCGCACTGCACTGAGAGTCTCGGACAGAGAGTCTGAAAAGACTAAAAACCCAATATGAGTGAAAAGAGGAGGAAAAATCACAATTTGGAGTGAATTTGGTGTGAAAAATGAAGAGGAGAAGGTTGGTTTATATAAATGTTTTGGGGCCAGGAAGCCCAGGAAGCCCTCCTGGACTTCCGGGCAGGCTGCCTGGACTTCCGGGCAGGCTACCTGGACTTTCGGGCATGTGCCTGGACTTCCGGGCATGCTGCCTGGACTTCCGGGCGGATTGCCTGGACTTCCGGGCGGATTGCCTGGACTTCCAGGCATGTGCCTGGACTTTCGGGCATGTGCCTGGACTTCCGGGCGGGCTACCTGGACTTCCAGGCATGTGCCCGAAGTTCGGGCACGTATGCCCAATTTTTATTTTTTTTGTGAAATACAGGGTATTACACTCTACCCCCCTTAAAGGGATTTTTCCCTCGAAATCAATTCAAGTAGTTATGATGGTTATCTGTTTGAGATTCACTGCCAGCGTCATCTCTTGCGAGTTCAGGGTAGTTCTTGAATGGTCCCTGAATAGCACTATGGCCGGTGGAATCGTCATCATCATAAAACCATGGAGAGCAAATGGAATCGGACTCGTCCTCTGAAGATTCCAACATTTGCATAATAGATGGTGGTGGAGGGTGTTGGTTACATCGTTTGAGGGGAGGTAGGTTGAGCGGTGGAATACTTTTTCGTGCAGTTACTCGAATCCGGCCGCCTGGCAATTTTGGTAGAAGGTCTTGCCAAGACGAGGGCACGGGATTGTTACGAAAAAGCCATGCACGCTCTGGCGATAATGATCGCTGTCTGTGTAGGATGGAGTTGGTGATGCAAAGTAGTTGCGACTTTACTCTGCTTCTTGAGAAGTAGCCACAGGTTGCCAAGGAGGCCAGTGCGTGTGTGCATCACTATATCCATTAATATTATTTTCAGACATTTGCGTAGTTATTCAAGTGAAACAATGTATTAAGATAAGTGTAAACAATGTTTCATCATTTTATTGGTAAGTGAAAATAGTACAATGTATGCCATCATCGGTTGGTACTAGAAAACAATTTAGGATATATCTGTTTAATTGTTGCTTCTAGTTCCCATGTTGCTTCCTCTATGCCGTGGTAATCCCAGAGCGCTTTCACAAGTGGTATGCTACGTCGCCGTAGTTCTTGAGTTTTTCTATCTAAAATCTGTATCGCTTTCTCCTGATACTTATTTCCTTCCTCAACCCGAACCTCGACTAAAGGGATGATATGCGAAGGATCAGGACAATACTTGCGAAGCATAGATACATGAAAAACATCATGAACCTTAGGCATGGACAATGAAAGGGACAGACATAAGCAAGTTTGCCAATACGTTCAATGATCTGAAATGGACCTATATACCGTGGGGAGAGCTTTCCTTTGATCCCAAAGCGTTTGACACCTCTTGTGGGCTGAACTTTTAGAAAAACAAAGTCCCCCTTAGCAAATTCTAGAGGCTGTCTCCGCTTGTCAGCATAGCTCTTCTATTGACTTAGTGCAACACGAAGTCATTCCTTTACTAGTGTGATCTTCTCAGAAGTCTCTTGAACTAGTTCAGGGCCTAACTGCGGTCGATCCGCCATATATAACCAGCATACCGGAGATCTGCAAGGGCGACCATAGAGAGCCTCGTACGGTGCCATGCCGATACTAGTTTGGTAGCAGTTGTTGTATGCAAACTCAGCTAGATGTAAATACTTTGCCCATCCGTCATTAAAGTCCAAAATGCAACATCGTAACATGTCTTCTAAGATTTGAATAAGCCACTCTGACTGCCCATCAGCCTGAGGGTGAAATGATGTGCTCATGGTGATCTTAAAACCCATTCTACTCTGGAAGCTTTTCCAAAAGTTTGATGTGAATCGAGGGTCTCGATCAGAGACGATCGTGAGTGGTATGCCATGAAGGCATACGATCTCTCTTTCATATAGTTCTGCAAGTTTGGCGGGATTATCAGTGAACTTTATTGGCAAGAAGTGTGCAGACTTTGTATGTCTATCAATGATAACTCGGATAGCATCTTACCCTTTATTGTTTCGAGGTAAGGCCGTAACAAAATCCATTGCGATGTTCTCCCATTTCCATTCTCCAATAGGTAATGGCTGGAGAAGTCCAGAGGGAAGTCTTCGTTCTGCCTTAACTTTCTGGCAAACGAGACATCGAGCAACGAAGTCTGCAATTGCCTTCTTCATTCCAGAAAACCAGAATTGTCGCTTGACATCCTTGTACATCTTGTCACCCCCAGGATGCATAGCGTACCTCGAACAGTGCATCTCAGTAAGCACTTCTTTTCGAACCTCAGGATCGTTCGGTAGACAGAGGCATTTTTTTATAGAAAACGACCCCGTCTTCTGAGACCGACCAGTAAGGAAGGTCCTATCCGCTGAGTAGAAGTTCTCGTTTCTCCATTAACATAGGGTCATTGGCTTGAGCAGCTGAAATATTTCGAACTAGCTCAGAGGCTGCTGATAATTGAGAAAGTCGTGGTCTTGGTCCCTCTTCGTTCAGCTGCAGGTTAAAGTTCTCCATCTCTGTAGCAAACTTTCCCATTTCGTAGTTAAGGGTGCAGGCAACATAACATTTTCTACTCAGGGCATCGGCCACAACATTGGCCTTTCCGGGGTGGTATTAGAGTTGAAAGTCATAATTTTTCAAGAATTCCAACCATCGTCTCTGGCGGAGGACTAGGTCTCTCTGAGTGTATATGTACTTAAAACTCTTGTGATCCGAGAAGACCTCAAATCGTTCACCGTATAGGTAATGACGCCATAACTTCAGTGCAAACACAACAGCTGCAAGTTTCAAGTCATGTGTTGGGTAATTACCCCATGAATCTTCAGTTGCCTCGAGGCATATGCAACAACTTGGCCTTCTTGCATTAGTACGGCACCTAAGCCTTGGAGAGAGGCGTCGGTGTATAATGAAAATCCAATTGCATTTCTTGGAGTGATAAGTACAGGTGCCGTCGTGAGAGGCGTTTCTTCAATTCCTGAAATGATGCTTCACAGGCGGGATTCCAGATGAATCGCATGTCTTTTTGAGTGAGTGTGGTCATAGGTTCAGCAATCTTTGAGAAATCCTTGATGAAGCGTCTGTAATAGCCAGCCAACCCAAGAAAACTCCTAATCTGAGTAACAGTGGTAGGCTGCTTCCAGTTTAAAACTGCTTTAACCTTAGAAGGATTTACCTCAATGCCATTGCCTGAAACCACATGGCCTAGGAATTGAACTATCTTCGCCCAAAATTCACACTTACTCAACTTTGCATACAGTTGGTGGCTTCTCAAGGTCTGGAGGACTATCTTCAAATGTATCTTATGGTCTTCCTCGGTTGAGGAGTATATCAAGATGTCGTCCACAAAAACCACCACAAAGCGGTCTAAGTATAACCTGAAAATGTGATTCATCAAATCCATGAATGCAACAGGTGCATTTGTTAGACCGAACGGCATAACCAAGAACTTGTAATGACCATATCGAGTTCTGAATGTCGTCTTGGTGATGTCTGACTCTCGGATCTGGAGTTGGTGATAACCGGACCGTAAATCAATCTTAGAGAAGTATTTGGCATCTCGAAGTTGGTCGAACAAGTCATCGATCCTGGGCAATGGATATTTTTTCTTGATGGTGACGTTATTCAACTTGCGATAATCGATGCAAAGTCGTAACGAACCATCCTTTTTGCGAACAAATAAAACTGGAGCGCCCCAGGGTGATGAACTCTTTCTGATGAAGCCATTACTCTCTAATTCCTTAAGTTGTTTGTGTAATTCGACCAGCTCGACATTTGACATTCTGTATGGTGGAATTGAGATAGGCCTTGTCCCAGGTATGAGGTTGATCTCAAAATCAAATTCCGTAACTGGAGGTAGACCAGGAAGGTCATTTAGAAAAATTGTTGAAAATTCAGATATGACTGGAACATCGTGTACTTCGGGAAGGTACAGTGCTGATGATTCATTGCCGTCACCAAGGGACAACACTCGAAGTTGTGACTTGAGAAGTGCAACTGTTGATTTGTGTATCCATTTCCGTGTTCCCTGAATCTTGACAAACTCTCTTGTAGGCAAGGTTAACTGAATTTGCTTGTTCATACAGTCGATCTTTGCATTCAGTGGTGCTAGCCAGTCCATGCCGAGGATGATGTCGAATTCTTCAATATCCATCACAAAAAGATCTGCATATATTATATGTTCTGACATTCGAAGCTCACATCGAGAACACTGCAAATTCACGTCAGTACCAAATCCAAACTGTGAAGTGACATGGAGTGTGATGTTTGTGGGTTCAGGATGCAGGCCTAAATTTCTTATCAATGCCGACGATATAAAAGAATGCGTAGCACCTGAATCAAACAAACATGCACCAATGTATTGAACAAAGGAAAGGTACCTTCAACTACATTGTTGTCTGGGAGGGGTTGTTGAGCGATGGCAAATGCTCTGCCCTAATTTCGTTGACCCTGGTTCTGCTGGGGCTGCCTGGGTTGGGCATTAGCTGCAGGTGGTGTTTGTTGAACTGGAACAACGGGAATAGGTTGCTGAAAGTGCGGACAGGCATATTTTACATGGCCCTTCTGGCCGCAGTTGAAACACGTCGGCTGATACTGCGGATGGTTCTGTTGGCCATGCTGATTATTCTGCTGGCCATGCTGATTGTGGTGTCGACCACCACCTCTGCCATTTCCGTTTCTACGGCCACCCCTTCCATAACGACCTCCACGGCCATGATTTCGGAAACCCTGATGGTTAGGGTTAGAAGGTTCAGCGGCAGGTGTTGTGGCCTCATTCTTCGAAACAGGGGCTGGGAGGGCTGGGTTTCGATTGTAGTAGGGCTTCTTCCTGTTGCCCTGTTGCAAGCCTTGTTGGGAAAACGTTGCAGGCCATTTTTCCTTATTCATTCTCTGCTCCTGTAAGATCTTCTCTTGTTCGAAGCTCATGGCATTGTCAACAACCTCTTTGTAAATTTTGAGATCCAAGATCAACAAGGCTCGTCGAATATCATGGAGAAGGCCATTATAAAGTTTCCCAGTCTTATCTTGCTCCGTTGAGATGGTGGAGAGAAAGTAGACTGATAATTCTTTGAACTTGCCAGCATTTTCCCTGACGGTCATGGTGCCCTGGTATAACTTAACGAATTCTTGGCGTTTCTGTCTCTTCACAGCGTCGGGGAAATACTCATCAATAAATAATGACTCGAACTGTTGCCAAGTCATATTTGCTATGTTGATCCTTGGGTCCTCTTTCACTGTTATCCACCATGTGTTTGCCCCACCAACAAGTTGGTAGGTTGCTAGTGGAATTTTTCGAGTCTCATCGACTCCCATTGCATCAAGAGCCTTCTTTGACTCATCCAGCCACTTTTGCACCTCATCAGCCTCAATGGTGCCAGCGAAGGTAAGAGGTTGTAGCCTCTTGTACTTGGTAATCTGCTCGGTTTGAAATTCTGATCCAGATCTTACAGGTGCCTGAACGGTGGCAACCTGACTTGTCGCGGTCTCACGAACGGCAGTTTGAACAGTGACCTTAATCGCCTCAATAAATCCAGCGAAGAAGGTTTCAATGCTTGAAGGCATGGCAAAGTGTGTGGGTGGTGGTGGTATTGCCTGCCCAGATGTAGTGGCAGTGTCGGGTGTGGCCTGTGCTGTTGTCAGAGGCGGCGGTTCCTGAATCTCAGGAGGTGCCTCCACTGTTGGACGAACAATACGTGGCCTTCCTCTCTTCCTGGTTTGCATTGTCTCACTGGCAAAGAGAAAAAGAAAACCAAGATTTAGGAACTGTAGCCAAGTATAATGTTATAGTATGCTCAGCAACAATTTTGAGAGTACTGCAATATTAAAATCACCTATTTTTCTAAGTATAGTGTAAGGTTTTTGTTGAGGAATCAAAGAATCTTATATAACTCGTATGTTTGGCCATGGTGTAAAAACAAGGTTAGATTGTTTATATAATAAGTACAAAACTTTGCAAGTATTTCAAATGATTTGGTTCTGGTCTTTGTGAACATACTTATATATTTCATTGAAAATCCATACGAGCCATAAGAATTCTAAGATTTGCCTCGGTAAATATCCTGATCTAACGTTCTATCGCAATCTTATGCATTCAAACTCTTACTCTTGGTCTTTTCGATTATTATCCAAGTTCGTGTGTCCCATACCACATGACTTTGGTAATAAGGATGTTAACCAAGTTAAGTTGTATGAACACGGTCTCTAAAAACATTGGCTGAATAGAAGTTCACTAATAGTATCGTCCAAATTTACTCATCCCATACCGTGTAAACTTAGTGATAATATTAGTAATACAACTTTCTCCAAATGTTTCTTTTCACACAAGGTTATGGGTTTTCTTACTTCCACATTTTATTTAGTATCCTCCAATTTTGTTATGTCCCATACCATTCCAAAGTTAGTGATACAAAAGAAAGAATGGTTGTAAGTCGGCCCACCAAAGATAGTCTTAAACAAAACATTTCATTCATATATAAAAGAAAAGTTTACAATGCCAGTAATCAGTTTTGATTTCCCTGCCTACTATCGCTCCTTCTAGATCTCCTGCTAGGTACAGAACGACTACTAACAGAAGGTTGAGAGTTTGCTCGCTCTGCTTCGGAGTTTTGCAGATGTGTTAATATATGATTGTGAGTTTCTTTCATTTTTGCGATATTGGATGTCATTTCATCTAACCGTTGAAAAAGGTTAGTCAATTGGGTCATTGGTGGTTGATGGCTCGATTGTCCCATAGGTGGAGGGTAGGCCATAGGCATTGGGGGAAAGTATTGGTTGTACGGGTGATTCATAGGTGTGGGGTAGTTGTTTTGATTGTACGGGGATCCCCTAATTGGAACCCCTTGGGCATTTGACTTAGGATTATGGTTTGTCTTGTTATTTGGTGCTTCCCTGACAGGAATCTTGCGTCAACTTCTTCGAAGACAACGTCCATGTTTGTCTCTCATTCTTTTGGCATTTCCTAACGTCATGCCGAATACTTCCTCGTCAGTTACCCCTCCCCTTGGAACATATATCTTGAAGATAGAAGATGTTGTAACTGGCTCAACGATTTGTCTAGAAGTCCCATCAAAAGTGTTGATGTTTGCTTCGTATAGCATTCTCATGATCAAGACTCCATAACCGAGGAATTCCTTTCTCAAAGGGTTTTGAATCACCCTCAACATTTGTTGGATGATGATGTGTGGTAGGGAGACCTTTATTTCCTTCTCTATACAATATAACACGAGAAGTTGGGCCCTTGACATAGTGGCAAATCACGTTCTTTCCAAGGCCGGCAAGAGATGGCTTAAGATAATTGTTTGGGAGGTTGGTGTATGTCGATTGAGTGTATCGCTCTTTGGTGAGGGAATGGAACAATTGTTCATTAGACTCCGTGATTTCTGCAATTGTCTGGGGTTCATGTGGATCAATAATTCTATCCTCAATCGGAATCTCCATAAGTTGAGCGATGATTTCGACGTTGATAAAATTTTTTATCCCCATAACTGTTGACTCCAATACAGGGCTGATTCCCTCTTCTGGAAGTCTCACGCAATTCATGGCTTCGTAGAAGGATCTCACCAAGCTGTAAGAGACGTGGCCCTCAACTTTTGTTATGTTCAACAAACCCAAAGTTGCGAGTTTGTCATGAAGGATTGGGCGGAGGCAAAGATCTCTATTGTTGATGCTCCTCATAGTCATAACCTCCCTCTTGAACAATTCCTTGAGTCTAGTGGGAATTGGTTCCCTACTACTGGAAGTTGCTCCTTCACTTGAGGCCATTCTTTGCTGAAAGAAAAATAAATTTGTGAAAGACACAAAATATATTCCTAACATTTTTAAGATTTATGCCTTGTCAGTTGAATAATATTTTATATTCTTAATGTTTATGCCATCATTTAATCCAAATTTTTCTGTCGGTAATATGATATAATATATATCATATTCATATATGAATGTATAGATATATATATTTAATCATAACTATATATATAGTTTTCTTAAATCAACTATATATATATATATATATATATATTTAGAATTAAACTATATAAAAATCATATATAGTTTTCTTAGATATATATTTAATACAAATCTTAACCATATATAATTCATATATATATAGTTTTAAAGATATAAATATCTAATAACATTTTTTATACAAATTTTTCATCAATAATATGATATATATATATATCTCATATATATACTACGGTATATAGATATATATATTCAATCATAACTATACATATAGTTTTCAATAAATCATGACTATATGTATATTTAAATCAAACTATATAAAAATCATATAGTTTTCTAGATATATATTTAATATAAATCTCACTATATATAATTGACATATATATAGTTCTAGAGATATATATATCTAATAAAAAAAATTTCATCCAAAATTTTTTTTCATTGGTAACAAGGTATATATATATCTCCTATATATATGCATAGATATATAGATATATATATTTAATCATAACAATATATATAGTTTTCATAAATCATAACTATTTAAATCAACTATATAAAAAAAAATCATATAGTTTTCTAGATATATATTTAATATAAATCTCAACTATATACATTTCATATCTATGTATATATATATATATAGTTTTAGAGATATATATATCTAACAAAATTTTTCATTCAAATTTTTCATCAATAATAACAAGGTATATATATATCTCCTATATGCATAAATATATAGATATATATATATATATATATATATATATATATATTTAATCATAACAATATATATAGTTTTCATTAATCATAACTTTACATATATTTCTAAACTATATAAAACTATATAGTTTTCTTAGATATATATTTAATGCCAATCTTTACTATATATACTTCATATATATATATATATATAGTTCTAAAGATATATATATCAAATGAGTTTTTTTTTCTTCCCCTAATTTGGTGGACTTGGACGAGCCGAGGACCGTACGCTCTGATACTATTAAATGTCACACCCCGCCCGGACACGCCTAAACCGGTGGTATACTCGTGGATGGGGCGCGCATTTGGAATAATAACAATGGTAACAACAGAGTGCGCAGCGGAAAATGTAATACATAGTACAAATCTGATTTCATTTAATTCAGAATATAATTTGTACATGAAACGGTCAAGGGAACATACTCCCCAAAATCTCCAATGAATAATCCGGAGGGTACAAAATGTGGGCCCCATAACTTGCACCCATTCCACCCTAATTTCCTGTGAAAAATTGGATAATAATGGAGTGAGCTTAACGCGCTCAGTAGGTAAATAGTTCGTGACTATAACAATTAATAAAGCATACTTCAAAATCAAATATCTTAAATACACATATAAGTATCATAATCAATCAATATGTATGTATGCATGACACCGTCTCGTAATGGTTTGATGAACGTACATCGCCTGAGTTCATGTACAGGTGTCCTTCCCCGGGCGTAGCCAGGTTCTCACTGTACGCCTCTCCTCAGGAACGATGCTCTGAATTCACGTACTGATGTCCCTCCCCGGGCGTAGCCGGGTTCTCATGTACATCCCTCTCCAGAGAAATAAAGTTACTGAGGACAAGACCGAGTCTAGTTGAGTCAGATTGACCACAAATCCGGCATTATAACAACGTAATACGTGAATTCCAAGTGTACAGGCATAAGTACGACAATATAAACATTATATGACATAATGCAGTGTAAATGAACAGTAGATATAATAATAATTGAATGTAAACTTTAATAAAAGTTATAAAACACGCAAACCTATGTTTCATTCCCCACCTTCAGATAAGAACTTCTTTTTCATATTTGGCGCTTTCCTCTGGACAGAACTTTGTCGCACTGCACTAAGAGTCTCGAACAGAGAGTCTCAAAAGACTAAAAACTCAATATGAGTGAAAAGAGGAGGAAAAATCATAATTTGGAGTGAATTTGGTGTGAAAAATGAAGAGGAGAGGGTTGGTTTATATAGATGTTTTGGCGCCAGGAAGTCCAGGCGGGCTGCCTGGACTTCCGAGCGTGTGCCTGGACTTCCGGGCATGCTGCCTGGATTTTCGAGCGGGTTTCCTGGACTTCCAGGCATGTGCCTGGACTTCCGGGCGGGTTGCCTCGACTTCCGGGCATGTGCTGGACTTCCGGGCGAGTTGCCTGGACTTCCGGGCATGTACCTGGACTTCCGAGCATGTGCCTGGACTTCCGAGCATGTGCCTAGACTTCTGAGCATGTGCCTGGACTTTTGGGCGGGCTGCCAGGACATCCAGGCATGTGCCCGGACTTTCGGGCGGGCTGCCTGGACTTCCAGGCAGGTGCCCGGACTTCCCGGCACGTATGCCCAATTTTATTTTTTTTGTGAAATACAGGGTATTACATGTCCAGTTTATAGGGGAGACTCTGTCAGAGTGACAGAGTCTCGGTTGAGGGTTAACAGGGATCTAATGATCCTATGGGGGATAGGATTGTTAGATTCTTATGCCGGTCAGGATGCCCTAGGGGGATTGTGATGGGGTCCTGACACCAAACCACATGTTTTTTTTTCTCGGACCACTTTGAGAGCGTCCAATACCCTCCCACGAACCCCCGGAGGCGACGAAACACCGTTCCCATGCGCGGTTAAATTTTGGACCCCCATCCGGAATTCAAGTTATTAGGAAAAATTGAAGATTTTAATAAACTATTTGGCTTGACCGAGGTCAAACCACGAGGTTTTTTTTTACCGGAGCACTTTGTGTGCGTCCCACTACCCTCCCACGAACCCCCGGAGGCGACGAAACTCCCTTCCCATGCCCGATTAAATTTTGGACCCCCATCCGAAATTCAAGTTATTAAGAAAAATTGAAGATTTTAGTAAACTATTCGGCCTAACCAAGGCCAAACCACGGGGTTCTTTTTTACTGGACCACTTTGAGCGCGTCCCAATACCCTCCCACGAACCCCCGGAGGCGACAAAACCCCGTTCCCATGCCCGATTTAATTTTTGGACCCCCTCCGGAATTCAAGGAATTCAAGTTATTAAGAAAAATTGAATATTTTAGTAAACGGTTCGGCCTCCGAGGTTTTATTTTTACTGAACCACTTTGAACGCGTCCCACTACCCTCCCACGAACCTTCGGAGGCGATGGAACCTTGTTCCCATGCCTGGTTAAATTTTTGGACCCCCATCTTGAATTCAAGTTATTAAGAAAAATTGAAGATTTTAGTAAACTATTATGCCTCACCAAGACTAAACCACGGGGTCTTTTTTATTAGACTACTTTGAGCGCGTCCCAATACCCTCCCATGAACCCCTGGAGGCGACGGAACCCCGTTCCCATGCCCGGTTTAATTTTTGCCCCCTTCCTGAATTCAAGTTATTAAGAAAAATCGATGATTTTAGTAAACTGTTCGGCCTCACCGAGGCCAAATCATGGGATTTTTTTTACCGGACCACTTTGAGCGTGTCCCAATACCCTCCCACGAATCCCCGGAGGCAATGGAACCCCCTTCTCATGCCCAATTAAATTTTTGGACTCCATCCAGAATTCAAGTTATGAAGAAAAATCGAAGATTTTAGTAAACTATTCGGCCTCACCGAGGCCAAACCATGGAGTTTTTTTTTACCGGACCACTTTGAGCACGTCCCAATATCCTTCCACAAACCCCCGGAGGCAATGGAACGCCGTTCCCATGCTCGGTTTAATTTTTGGACCCCCTCCGGATGTAATACCCTAGGTTTGCACAAAAAAAAATTTGAACTTCGGGCACCTACTTGAACGCTCGGGCACCTTTTTTGCTATAAAAAGCCCCCCCTCTCTTTGGTATTTTTCACACCAAATCCTCTCTTCTCTCCTTCTCCTTGTTGGCTCTACACTCTCCTTGAGTTTTTTTTTCTTCTCTTTTGAGACTCTCTCGCGGTGCAACGCAATTCTACTCGGGAGAAAGCGCCAGTGCTAGAAAGAAGGATTATCTGAAGGTGGGGAACGAAAACATAAGTTTGCGTGTCTTATAACTTTTATTAAAGTTTACATTCATTTACACTACATTATTGCATATAATGTTCATACCTGTCATACTTATGCCTGTATATTTGGAGTTCATGTTTTACACTGTTACTATATCGGATTAGTGGTCAATCTAACTCAACCAGACATTGTCTTGTCCTCAGTAACTTAGATAGTGAACGGGAGGCAGCTTGCTGCTCTAGACGATTAGTACTTAAGTAGACCTCGCGTCTCACCTCTCAAACTGGCGACTGATCTGATTGGTCTTATTGGAAAGCTATCAGATTGTACAAGTGATACTGAACATCCTAACTTTGCACATGGTGATACTGACCTAATAAGAATCCCCAGACGTTGCCAAATCCTGTATAATGTTAGTAAAGACCATGCCTGTTCATGCATTGGCATCATACATAAGCACCACCTAGGGACGTTAGTGGTTTATGATCCACAAAATAGTTAGAAGCAATGTTTATTATTCTTGATATTTTCCTGGAGAGGGACGTACAATGAGAACCCAGGTTTACCTAGGGATGGACATCTATACGTGAATCCAAGGTGACGACCTTGGGGAGGGACGTACAATGAGAACCCGGGTTTACCTGGGGATGGATTTTTACCGTCCCACTTTGAGCTCGTTCCACTAACCTCCCATGAACCCCCGGAGGCGACGGAACCCCGTCTAAAATTCAAGTATAAATACATGAAAACTACGATCTATGTTACTCGGACTCGGGTACGGGTGTCGGTGCAGGTATGTGTCTAAAGTTCACTATTCTCTAATTTTTGGGACTCAGGGGCTCGGCTAAAAATGTCCAAAATTTTGGACACGGGTACTTGGACATGACACACAAAAATTTACACTTTAATTTTTATTTTTATTTTTATGAATTATGATACATATATTTAAGAATCTATTCTCAATGCACAGTAAAAAGACATATAAGATGAAATATATACAACAAATGAAGAAATATCATTATCATGAGGTTTGAAAATAAATAAAAATATATCACAAGCTATAAGTTTAGCAATGAAACATACCTGACAACTGACAAGTGATATCCCATTAGCCAATTAAGATTTGAGAGCCCTAATTCTTTTGATTGCAATAATTCTAACTTCTTTACATTAACTTTTCTTGAATTACCTGATAACATGCACACAAGTTGACTTAATAGTTAATATTAGACTCTAGACAAATAATATCATACATATAACATATAAGAAGTGAAAATTACTTTAGAAATAAAAACTTAGAGACATTTACTTGAGACTTTGGGTACATGGATTAAGTGCTCATAAAAATTAAAAAGTAACCTCAAGCTGCATATCAAACATTTAATAAATGACAAATGACCATATGAAATGAAAGTCCTACAACACCAAATCACTAAGTAGTTAGTAGTTAGTACATGTCATTTAATATTCAAGTATTTAACAATAGTTTAAAATTCTCAATTCACAAAACTTAAAGCAATAGGTTAATAAGCAGTTAAGCACTCAAAACAAATACATATATGCCAAACGCCAATAATGTATTGTATTGCAAAAACTGCCAAACCAAAAAAAAAAAAAAACAATCTCTTAATTCTTCAACCATTTATCTAGTAATTCCAATCTCTTTGAAGGTGTTCAATCTTCATCCACTTCATTCTCAATATATTTTTTCTCTATGAAATGTAACTGACTCTAACTGGGGCTCATTAAGTGAAAGGTAGCTAGCTCAGTAAAAGTAGATTCTTCAATGTCAAATTTATCTCCACCTACGAAATAAATATAACCATACATGAGAAAATAGGTATTTTCAAGTTTGAACATGCAATACTAATAAAAATTTAAAAATAATGTTAAAAGAAAAGATTTTCGTTGATTGAATATTGTGGTACTAAATTAATATTGAAGTGATTATAATAAAATATTTTTTATCCTGAAATTTATATTTTACAGTCACAAAATTTTAAATAATTGATTATCATAAATTCATAAGCAACATGATTATTGTTTTTACAATATTTAGGTTGAAAATCATAAATTTCTTAAAACATGAATTTTTAGCATAAAATTTAGATTCAAAAATATATTCTATAATAAAAAATTATGCACTCATATTATTTATATTAAAGTTTCATTGAAAATTTATGAAGGCATCATTTGTTAATAAAACAAGTTCAATACTAACACGTGGTATCTCAAATGGTTGAGGAACTGAGCATAAGTGAGGTTAAAGTTTAGGTCTCGAGTTTGAACTTGGGCGTGCCTCCATTTATTCACCTTTGCTAGGAAGTTCAGTCCAAACGTCTCTGCAATGCCCGAGTTCAAAAACAAGTAATGAAAAAAATAAAAATAAAAACAAATTTAATGATGTTCTAAGATATTGTTTATTATTTAAAATTAAACCTTCTTTTAAAATAATTTAAAAATATAATTATTTTGATATTAATTTTTATTTCTATATAATATTTGGGATCGAGAATGTATTTTACAATTTAAAAGTATAAGCACACATTGAGCTCAAAAGTATGAAAGCACATTATTATTATTTTTTAAGATGCGCAACCAATATTTAAGATATTGTTTATTATTTGTAATTATAAGTTATTTTATAATATCAGTAGAAGTTGTATATACAAGTTTATAACAGGGTATTATAATTTTTTTTCTTATTTCACAAAATCTCTAACTCATTAGAATTTTAACTCTAACTAATTCATTTAACTAAATTCAACTAAGTTCTGACAACATGAAATGAACTCTTAACTTTTTAATTCAGTCCCATAATTATATTTGAGTCTCTTAGACACGTGATGATCAGTCTAAATAATTTTCACCACCCTCTAAAATATTGTCACAGTGAAAGACAGTAGAAATAAGTTTTTTAACCTTATTTCTACAAGTTTTCAAGTCCAGTGCATTTACTAAAATCATTTAATCACATACTAAAAATACCAATCGATATCCAATAATCATGATCTTGGTATCGAAACGTTTGAAATGCAATCCTCTACGATTCTATGGTTTCAAATAGAAATTTCAGCAGAGTTTGACATGGTTCCAAAGGCCCTCAGTGTCAAATTTAGTTTTCGACAGCTATACCGACAACAATATGACATATGAACGCAAACAAACTACATATTCGCGATCTACATGATTATAAGAGTGACAATATATGATTTTTACGTGTTTCTATTCAAAGTGGGTCAAAACCTCATTTTTAAAAACACTACGAAATACCTCATATAGCAAAAATTAAACCGCTAGAAACTCACACGTAGCTTAAATATCACTTTTGCAATGAAAAGAAGGGAAAATGGCTTACCAGCATGTCGAATTCGGCCACGAAATATAGCGAAACCCTCGCCCTTTCTTTCTCTCTATTCAGTTTCTTCTCTGGACGTTTGTTTTTCTTCTTTTTTGTCGTCTTAGGTAGCAAATGGAAACAAGATTAGCAAGTGAATAAGAGTTATTTGATTTTTTTTTATTCCATGCACCTCATGTCACTTACTCAACCAACTCCCCATTTATTTTTATTTTTTTCTAATTTCATAATACCTCTCATTCCATAATCATACCTTTCTCATTTAAATATAGTTTTCATGCTTCCATAGGCTCCATTTAACTTTATAAACACATGCACTACATTTAATAAACCAATATTATTTATATTCATAACATAAATACACTCATAAGAAATTCACATCACAAGAACATACCACACAACATTTAAAAATTCTTAGGGTCTCATTTTATGAAAATGAGGGTCGTTACAACCTCCCCAACTTAAAAAAAAATTCCATCCTCAAAATTTAAAAGTTAGGAAACATACCTCATTTCATAAATTCTGAGAAATACTCCTTCATGTAATCTTCGCACTCCCAGGTATATTGTTCCTCACCATGAAACTGCCACTTAACCTTGACCATAGGAATTTCTTTTGTAATACCCTGTATTTCACATAAAAAAAAAAAAATAAAAAAAAAAAAAAAAAAAAAATTACTATTTGAAATTTTTACTATTTGGGCAACGCCCGAACGTTCAGGCGCCTGCCAGAACGTTCAGGCGGCATGCCAGAACGTTCAGGTGCCTGCCAGAACGTTCAGGCGCCATGCCAGAACGTTCAGGCGCCTGCCAGAACGTTCAGGCGCCTGCCAGAACGTTCAGGCGCCATGCCAGAACGTTCAGGCGCCTGCCAGAACGTTCAGGCGCCTGCCAGAACGTTCAGGCGGCATGCCAGAACGTTCAGGCGCCTGCCAGAACGTTCAGGCGCCATGCCAGAACGTTCAGGCGCCTGCCAGAACGTTCAGACGCCTGCCAGAACGTTCAGGCGCCTGCCAGAACGTTCAGGCGCACAAAATCTCTATATAAGAAACCTCCTCATTTCTCATTTCTCACACCAAATCACCTTCTCTTGTGATTTTTCTTCTCCTTTCTACGCATTCTAAGTTTTTAGTCTTTGAGACTCCCGGTGCGGTGCAACAAATTTCTGTCCGGAGGAGAGCGCCAGATCTGAAAGCGGTGCAACGAAGTTCCGTCCGGAGAAAAGCACCAGATCTGAAGGTGGGGAACGAAACATAGGTTTGCGTGTTTCATAACTTTTATTAAAGTTTACATTCAATTATTATTATGTCTACTATTCATTTACACTGCATTATATCAATAATGTTTATGACCTGAATGTCCTAACCTTGCACGTCGTGATACCGACCCTAATAAGGATCACTAGACGATGCCAAAGTCAGTCTAAATGTCAAGAAAAGACCAGACCAGTAGACTAGACTAGTTCATGCATTGGCATCATACATATCACCACCTAGGGACGTATATGGTTTATGACTCATAGAATAGTTAGAAGCATTGCTCACTATTCATATTATTTCTCTGGAGAGGGACGTACATGTGAACCTGGCTACGCCGGGGAGGGACATCAGTACGTGAATCCAGAGCATCGTTCCTGAGGAGGGACGTACAGTGAGAACCTGGCTTCGCCCGGGGAAGGACACCAGTACGTGAACTCAGGCGATGTACGCTCATCAAACCATTAGTACGTGACGGTGTCATGCATACATACATATTGATTGATTATGATGCTTACATGTGTATTTAAGATATTTGATATTGAAGTATGCTTTATTAATTGTTATACTCATGCACTATTTACCCACTGAGCGCGTTAAGCTCACTCCAATATTATCAAATCTTTCACAGGAAATTAGGGTGGACTGGGTGCAGGTTATGGGGCCCACATTTTGTACCCTTTGTATGAATCATTGGGGATTTTGGGAGTATGTTCCCTTGACCATTTTATGTACAAAAGTATTCTGAATTATATGAAATCAGATTTGTACTGTGTACTGTATTTCCGCTGCGTACTCTGTTATTACCATTATGATTGTTCCAAATGCACGCCCCGTCCGAGAGTGTACCGCCGGTTTAGGCGCGTCCGGGCGGGGTGTGACATTTAATGGTATCAGAGCGTACGGTCCACGGCCCGCCCAAGTCCACCAAATTAGGGAAAGAAACTACAGTTGATTTAAAAATACATATAGTAACAATTTATTAGAAACTATATGTGTAGTTATTATTGAATATATGTATCTATATACATTAGTGTATATAAGGTACGTATAAAAATAAAAAAAAAAAAAAAAAAAAAAAAAATTCGAAAAAATTTTTATTTTTCGAAAATTATTTATTCAAAAAAAAAAAAAAAAAAAAATTCGAAAAATTTTTATTTTTTGAAAATTATTTATTCGAAAAAAAAAAAAAAAAAAAAAAAAACAAAAAAAAAAAAATTTCGAAAATTTTTTATTTTTCGAAAATTATTTATTCAAAAAAAAAAAAAAAAAAAAAAAACAAAAATTTCAAAAATATTTATTTTTCGAAAAATATTTATTCGAATATTCGAAAAAAAAAAAAAAAAAAAAAAAAAAACACAAAAAGTTTACTTTTCGAAAATTATTTATTCGAATATTCGGAAAAAAAAAAAAAAAAAAATTTCGAAACTATATATGACATATATATACATTTTAAATAGTTGATTTTTGAAAACTATATATAGTTATGACTCGATATGTCTATACATGTGAATACGACATATATACATCTAACCGCCTAATGAAAGAAAATTTCATGATGGCATAAACATCAACAGAAAACTCGAAAATAATGTCTAGCAGACCAGACATAAATCTTAAAATAATTAAATATGTCTATACATTCATATGTAAATATGACATATATACACATTCCAAATAGTTAATTTTTGGACACTATATATAGTTATGATGAAATATGTCTCTACATTCATAAGTGAATATGACATATCTGCATCTAATCACTAATGAAGAAAATTTCATGATGGCATAAACATCAACAGAAAACTCGAAAATAATGTCTAGCAGACAAGGCATAAATCTAAAAAATATTAGGATTATATTT
Source organism: Paratinospora sagittata (assembly GCA_035771175.1). NCBI lineage: Eukaryota > Viridiplantae > Streptophyta > Magnoliopsida > Ranunculales > Menispermaceae > Paratinospora > Paratinospora sagittata. The sequence continues at coordinate 11,971,449 of CM069608.1, forward strand.
TGTGTCTTTTACACAAATTTATTTTCCTTTCAGCAAAAGAATGACCTCAAGGGAGGGAACACCTTCTACTAGCAGGGAACCAATTCCGACTAGACTAACGGAATTGTCCAAAAGAGAGATTGTGACCATGAGGAGCATCGACCATAGCGATCTCTGCCTCCGTCCAATCCTTTATGACGAACTCGCAACATTCGATTGGTTAAACATAACCAAAGTCGAGGGTCACCCGTACTGATACAACTGTCCAAACGTACTGATAAACTGTCCAACAGTACTGATAAACTGTTCAACAGTACTGATAAACTGTTCACAAATACCGATAGGAATAGGACCTTTTTACTAAAGGAAGATGGAGAATTTCAATATGAAGACATCTGATATTAGGTCTAATGTTTATTTCAGACAAACTATTATCAGTTGCTCCACATCATAAACTTAAGTCCACTACTTTTAATTTAGGTATCGAACTGTCGTAACACATTAATCATTTGACATAATATGAAAACTTCATGATTGGGCATCATATTACGGTTTAGGGGACATGATAAATTTCGTTACTCTAGCATCTACTCATAAAACAGCTTAATCCGTATCTCCTAAGCAAAATGATCACACGATCTACTTAAGTTGACACTTTATTCAGCCAAGTTTGTGAAAATCACTACTCAGTTCGTACATGATAAACTTTTAATTTAAACGAGAAATAACAACTGGGTGCCACTCTATAGTCATTTCCTTTCTTTTCTTGCAGTTGGTTTCCTTTCTTTTCATGCGGTTGGTCTTGAACCAAGCCTGCCTTAGTTTCTTTGTTTTCTCCTGAAGATCCACCTCTGGCATCTCTTCCATTAACTTCCTTTCTTCCTCCAATAAACTCAAAGCATCTTTTATCTTCATATCTCCACCGAACCCTTCTCCTTCCCCCATTTCCTGCAGTACATAATTAATTAACAAGTAATTATATTACTCAGAACATCCCCACGTTAAGATATCAAAATACTTATACAGATCAATATATAATGGTGATGAATACCTGAACATTGGCCATAACGGTCTGCAAGGTCATCACCTTTCTCTGAGTCCATTTCCTTTCTTCCTCCACTAAACTCAACCTGTCTCTTATCTTCATATCTCTACCAACCCCTTCTCCTTCCCCCATTTCCTGCCGTGCATTTCTGAGACGCCATTTCCTTTGTTCCTCCACTAACCTTAAAGCTTCTCTTATCTTCATATCTCCACAAACACCTTCTCCTTCTACCAATTCCTGCAATACATAATTATATTAATCAGAACCTCCCCAACTTAACCTGTTCAAAATACTTACAAAAATCAATATATATTGCTAATAAATACCTGAACATTTTTTATAACGGTCTGCAAGCTCATCAACTTTCTGTAAGGCCATCTAGGGATGCCCAATTCCCTGCACCTCCTCTTCAGCTGCGTTAAGCCCACCTTAAGTTTTTTTGCAGCTTCTGATATGCTCATGTAGAAGTAGCGTGAGAGGTTAGTGCGTGATAGAGTCTTCACCCTCTTTAGTTTCGTCATCGATTCCACACGATCACTACCCGTACTACTAATACTACTACTGCAGCAGCTAATCATCCCCTCTCCATTTTCATTCATCCCAATTTGTTGTTTCTCCCCTTCTAATTCAATCCTCATTTCATTCAAACCTCCAAAGTCCTTCTCCCATCCACTACTGCTCCTCATACTCCCTATACAAATTACGATAACAAATTAATCAACACAAAGAGGATGACATTGCCATTCTGTTCATAATCAAGTAGAATATAACGTGGATTGCGCATTGATACTCACCTTCAAGTTCATTAAGTTGGCTTGGAAAGTCATCTTCATCCATTGAAGAATTTATGAAGGGTGGTACCACTGCCTCGCGTAAACCATCTTCTAGAAGAGGCTCCCGCGTATATGGGCTGCTACCAAAACTTGAACAGCTGAAATCAAGTGGGTGGAATTGGTTTGAGAAGAGAAATGGGTCTTCTCCAATATCCACCATGTCTCTGTTAGCTGTGAAGTTCCTCATCGTCATCAGTGAAAACAACATCACAATAAAAACAAGCATAATTGGGAGATTTCTCTTACAAGCCAAACCAGAACCATAAAAAGAAATTACGAAACACCAAAGAAAAAAAGGAAATAAGTGAGGAACTGACGCCATGGTGGAGGGCTGGTAATGCAGTACGAAATGTTGGGCAGCTGCTCCTTCGTCGGATATGGCTGCAACTCATCCTGTTTCGGCGCCGGAGCTGCTCCTCCTTGTCCTCCTGCCATAATCTTTCTTCTCTTCTTTCTCTCTTCCTTTACTTTCTTCTCCTTTTAATGCCCAAACAATCTCAGCCTCCACGACACTCAATCACCAACTCCACCTCCCCCAAAAACAAACCAGACTAACAGTAGTAGAACTCACATAAAAGCACTGACAAGCGTGTTGATGAACCGACAAGCCTGCGGATCAACCGGCGAGCGTGCAGATGACCAGTCAATCGTGGTAATGCACAGGAATGGCGTGCTGCTCAAAAAATGGCCTGCAATGAACAGGCTGCTGCAGGAGTGCAGATGAATAGGCACTCCGACTCCAAAGTCCACAAGTGCGGGTTGCAGGCTCCTCCGGCGTGCTGGTAAATCGTAATGACGACGGCCAAAGTCAACAAATGCTGCAGGCGTGACAGGCGTGCTGATAAGTCGGCACGTGCTGGCTGCAGGCGCCTCCGGCGTGCTGGTAAATAGTAAACGCCGACGGCAATTAATTTCTGGCATTGTACAAATTTTCATTGACATTTATGAATAACATTGTTTTGTTTACAGACTATCTTTGGTGGGCAGACTTACAACCATTCTTTCTTTTGTATCACTAACTTTGGTGTGGTATGGGACACAACAAAATTGGAGGATACTCAATAAAATGTGGAAGTAAGAAAACCCATGACCTTGTGTGAAAAGAAACATTTGGAGAAAGTTGCATTACTAATATTATCACTAAGTTTACACGGTATGGGACGAGTAAATTTGGACGATACTATTAGTGAACTTCTATTCAGCCAATGTTTTTAGAGACCGTGTTCATACAACTTAACTTGGTTTCCACCCTTATTACTAAATTCATGTGGTATGGGACATATGAACTTGGATAATAATCGAACAGACTAAGAGTAAGCGTATGAATGCATAAGATTGCGATAGAACGTTAGATCAGGATATTTACCGAGGCAAATCTTAGATTTCTTATGACTCGTATGGCTTTTCAATAAAACATATATGTATGTTCACAAAGACCACAACAAAATCATTTTAAATACTTGCAAAGGTTTGTACTTATTATATAAACATTCTAACCCTGTTTTTTTTTTTTTACACCATGGCCAAACATACGAGTTATATAAGCTCTTTGATTCCTCAACAAAAACCTTCCACTATACTTAGAACAATAGGTGATTTTCATATTGCAGTACCCTCGAAATTGTTGCTGAGCATATTATAACATTATCCTTGGCTACAGTTTCTAAATCTTGGCTTTCCTTTTCTCTTTGCCAGTGAGACAATGCAAACCAGGAAGAGAGGAAGGCCACGTGCTGTTCGTCCAGCAGTGGAGGCACCTCCTGAGATTCAGGAACCGCCGCCTCCGATAACAGCACAGGCCCAACCCACCACTGCCACTACATCTGGGCAGGCAATACCACCCCCACCCGCACCCTTTGCCATGCCTTCAGGCATTGAAACCTTCTTCGCTGGATTTATTGAGGCGATGAAGGTTACTGTTCAAACTTCCGTTCGTGAGACCGCTGCCAGTCAAGTTGTCACAACTTCGAGCGTTGTCTCTTGGCGACGGCAATGAATCACCAGCTCTGTACCCTCCTGAAGTACGCGATGTTCCCGTCGTATCTGAATTCCCAACCGTTTTTCTTAATGACCTTCCTGGTCTACCTCCAGTTAGGGAATTCGATTTTGAGATCAACCTCATACCTGGGACAGGGCCTATCTCAATTCCACCATATAGAATGTCCAATGTTGAACTGGTCGAATTAGACAAACAACTTAAGGAATTAGAGAGTATTGGCTTCATCCGAAAGAGTTCATCACCCTGGGGCGCTCCAGTTCTGTTTGTTCGCAAAAAGGATGGTTCGTTATTCTTGGTTTGGCTGGCTATTACAGACGCTTCATCAAGGATTTCTCAAAGATTGCTGAACCTATGACCAAGCTCACTCGAAAAGACGTGCGCTTTATCTGGAATTCCGCCTGTGAAGCATCATTTCAGGAATTGAAGAAACGCCTCACGACAGCACCTGTACTTATCACTCCAAGAAATGCAATTGGATTTTCATTATACACCGACGCCTCTCTCCAAGGCTTAGGTGCCGTGCTAATGCAAGACGGCCAAGTGGTTGCATATGCGTCCAGACAACTGAAGATTCATGAGGGTAATTACCCAACGCATGACTTGGAACTTGCAGCTGTTGTGTTTGCACTAAAATTATGGCGTCATTACCTCTACGGTGAACGGTTCGAGGTCTTCTCGAATCACAAGAGTCTTAAGTACATATACACTCAGCGAGACCTAAACCTCCGCCAAAGACGATGGTTGGAATTCTTAAAAGATTATGACTTTCAACTCCGGTACCATCCCGGAAAGGCCAATGTTGTGGCTGATGCCCTGAGTAGAAAATCTTATGTTCCTTGCACTCTTAACTATGAAATGGGAAAGTTGGCTACAGAGTTGGAGAACTTTAACCTACAACTGACCATAGAGGGACCAAGACCACGACTCTCTCAATTATCAGCTACCTCTGACCTCGTTCGCAAGATTTCAGCTACTCAAGCCAATGACCTTTTTTTAATGGAGAAACGAGAACTTCTACTCAGCGGCCAAGACCTTCCTCATTGGTCAGTCTCTGACGACGGCGCCGTTTTCTATAAAAAAACGTCTTTGTCTTCCGAACGATCCCGAGGTTCGGAACGACGTGCTTACTGAGATGCACTGTTCGAGATACGCTATGCATCCTGGCGGTGACAAGATGTACCAGGATGTCAAGCGACAATTCTGGTTTTCTGGAATGAAGACGGCCATTGCAGACTTCGTTGCTCGATGTCTTGTTTGCCAGCAAGTTAAGGCAGAACGAAGACTTCCCTCTGGCCTTCTCCAACCGTTACCTATTGGAGAATGGAAATGGGAGAACATCGCCATGGATTTTGTTACAGCCTTACCTCGAAATACTAAAGGGCAAGATGCTATCTGGGTTATCATTGACAGACTTACCAAGTCTGCACACTTCTTGCCAATAAAGTTCACGGATAATCCCGCCAAACTTGCCGAACTCTATGAAAGAGAGATCGTCCGCCTTCATGGCATACCACTCACGATCGTTTCTGATCGAGACCCTCGATTCACATCCAACTTTTGGCAAAGTTTCCAAAATAGAATGGGTTCTAAGATCACTATGAGCACAGCTTTCCACCCTCAGACTGATGGGCAGTCAGAGCGACTCATCCAAATCTTAGAAGACATGTTACGATGCTGCATTTTGGACTTTCATGACGGATGGGCAAAGTATTTGCATCTAGCTGAGTTTGCCTACAACAACAGCTACCAAACTAGTATCGGCATGGCACCATACGAGGCTCTCTATGGTCGGCCTTGCAGATCTCCGATATGCTGGTTAGATATGGTAGATCGACCGCAGTTAGGCCCTGAATTAGTACAAGAGACTTCTGAAAAGATCACACTCGTAAAGGAACGGCTTCGTGTTGCACAAAGTCGACAGAAGAGCTATGCTGACAAGCGGCGACAACCTCTAGAATTTGATAAGGGGGACTTTGTTTTTCTGAAAGTCCAGCCCACAAGAGGTGTCAAACGCTTTGGGATCAAAGGCAAGCTCTCCCCGCGATATATCGGTCCATTTTTTATCATTGAACGTATTGGCAAACTTGCTTATCGTCTGTCCCTTCCATCATCCATGCCTAAGGTTCATGACGTTTTTCACGTATCTATGCTTCGCAAGTGTCGTCCTGATCCTTCGCATATCATCCCTTTAGTCGAGGTTCGGGTTGAGGAAGGAAATACGTACCAGGAGAAAGCAATCCAGATTTTAAATACAAAAACTCAAGAACTACGGCGCCGTAGCATACCACTTGTGAAAGTGCTCTGGGATCACCACGGCGTAGAGGAAGCAACATGGGAACTAGAATCAACAATTAAACAAAAATACCCTGAATTATTTTCTAGCACCAACTGATGAAGTGATACGTTGTATTATTTTCCTTTATCAATATCAGGATGAAACATTGTTTACACCTATCTTAATACATTGTTTCACTTCAAGAACTACCAGATGTCTGAAAATAATATCAATGGATAGAGTATTACACACATGCAGTGGCCTCATTCACAGCCTGCGGCTACTTCTCAAACCGCCAACCCCATCACTACTTGACTTGATTTCGAGGGCGAAATCCCTTTAAGGGGGGTAGAGTGTAATACCCTGTATTTCACATAAAAAAAAAAAAAAAAAAAAAAAAAAAAAAAATTACTATTTGAAATTTTTACTATTTGGGCAACGCCCGAACGTTCAGGCGCCTGCCAGAACGTTCAGGCGGCATGCCAGAACGTTCAGGTGCCTGCCAGAACGTTCAGGCGCCATGCCAGAACGTTCAGGCGCCTGCCAGAACGTTCAGGCGCCTGCCAGAACGTTCAGGCGCCATGCCAGAACGTTCAGGCGCATGCCAGAACGTTCAGGCGCCTGCCAGAACGTTCAGGCGGCATGCCAGAACGTTCAGGCGCCTGCCAGAACGTTCAGGCGGCATGCCAGAACGTTCAGGCGCCTGCCAGAACGTTCAGGCGGCATGCCAGAACGTTCAGGCGCCTGCCAGAACGTTCAGGCGCCATGCCAGAACGTTCAGGCGCCTGCCAGAACGTTCAGACGCCTGCCAGAACGTTCAGGCGCCTGCCAGAACGTTCAGGCGCACAAAATCTCTATATAAGAAACCTCCTCATTTCTCATTTCTCACACCAAATCACCTTCTCTTGTGATTTTTCTTCTCCTTTCTACGCATTCTAAGTTTTTAGTCTTTGAGACTCCCGGTGCGGTGCAACAAATTTCTGTCCGGAGGAGAGCGCCAGATCTGAAAGCGGTGCAACGAAGTTCCGTCCGGAGAAAAGCACCAGATCTGAAGGTGGGGAACGAAACATAGGTTTGCGTGTTTCATAACTTTTATTAAAGTTTACATTCAATTATTATTATGTCTACTATTCATTTACACTGCATTATATCAATAATGTTTATGACCTGAATGTCCTAACCTTGCACGTCGTGATACCGACCCTAATAAGGATCACTAGACGATGCCAAAGTCAGTCTAAATGTCAAGAAAAGACCAGACCAGTAGACTAGACTAGTTCATGCATTGGCATCATACATATCACCACCTAGGGACGTATATGGTTTATGACTCATAGAATAGTTAGAAGCATTGCTCACTATTCATATTATTTCTCTGGAGAGGGACGTACATGTGAACCTGGCTACGCCGGGGAGGGACATCAGTACGTGAATCCAGAGCATCGTTCCTGAGGAGGGACGTACAGTGAGAACCTGGCTTCGCCCGGGGAAGGACACCAGTACGTGAACTCAGGCGATGTACGCTCATCAAACCATTAGTACGTGACGGTGTCATGCATACATACATATTGATTGATTATGATGCTTACATGTGTATTTAAGATATTTGATATTGAAGTATGCTTTATTAATTGTTATACTCATGCACTATTTACCCACTGAGCGCGTTAAGCTCACTCCAATATTATCAAATCTTTCACAGGAAATTAGGGTGGACTGGGTGCAGGTTATGGGGCCCACATTTTGTACCCTTTGTATGAATCATTGGGGATTTTGGGAGTATGTTCCCTTGACCATTTTATGTACAAAAGTATTCTGAATTATATGAAATCAGATTTGTACTGTGTACTGTATTTCCGCTGCGTACTCTGTTATTACCATTATGATTGTTCCAAATGCACGCCCCGTCCGAGAGTGTACCGCCGGTTTAGGCGCGTCCGGGCGGGGTGTGACATCTTTATTCCTAAGTTTCTGCACTTTCCTATCAACAATCACCACTGGCATCTCATCATATGTGTTATCTCAATGAACCCCATGACATGAATGTTTTGATGAATCCAAATATCTTCAGTTGGTCTATCTAACGATCTTGTCAAGTGTTTCAAATTTATCAAGAATCAAGATCAAGGAACTGTGGTCACAAGGCTATTGAACATCAAAGTAAAGTTTTGAGTCTGTCAATACCTAAAATGAAATGTCTGTCGATCATCTTACTCTCAGCAAGATTTTTATCGTTTGCATATTTTGATTGTAACATTTTATTCGTACCTTATGATTTCTAAAGTTTTTGTTTTGATTAAAAGAAACAATGATGTTTAATCTAGTTTTAATTGAGAAATCAAAAACCGCTTTTATAAAGTCTTTCAAGACGCTAATGTTTTAGCAGTGCCCTCCTGGACTTGATGAGTTAGGACGTTGATAAAATGTTAGGACGCTCAAGGTTGAGTTGAACTATTTAATAAGGACGCTTACTCGTTAGTAGTGACCTTTCTTTTATCAACCTTTGAGAATGTCAGGACGCTGACTTAATTTCAGCTCGCTGAAAAATTTTCTTTTATCTTTAAGTGATTTTTATCTTTAAGGACGCTGATAAGTTATACGTTGAATGGATTATCAGGACGCTACTTGTGTAGGAGCGCCCTCATCCTTAGAATCAACTTAAGTAACTTTCACGTCGCTCACCATCCCTCAGCGCGCTTAAACATTGTTTTAAAACTGCTTTTAATAGTTTAGGACGCTTACTCTTGAGTAGCACCCTCATATGTTTTGCGTTTTAAAACCAAGCAGGACGCTTACTGTGAAGTAGCGCCCTCATGCTTTAAGTCGTTTAATTGTCAAAGCAAGTCAGGACGCTTACTACTTAGTAGCGCCCACACTTTATTGTTCAGTAGAACGCTGATATTTTAGGAGCACTCTCAAAGGAACAAAACGACAGAAATGATATTTTTGCTATTCTGACATTTACGTCCTTTTAGCCAACTTTTTAGAACAACTTTTCGTACACAATAAATTTTCTGTATTTGTAAGAGATATTCTCTAATTCACGAACCACGTCTTCTAAAACTTTCCTTATTTGTGTATCTGGAGAAAAAATAGAATATTCATGAATTGTGCAGTTGCCATTTTCGTGGAATATTCTAGCTATTGTGAGTAAACGTTCATATTTGAAATTTAAATTCAAATGAACAACAACTTCATCTCTACAAGTCTATAAACACAAACACTTAACAATTTGTTAAGCACCGAAAATTCTCTGAGCTAAAACACATTTTGAAAGTTAGTTGAATTTTCATCTGGTCAAGAAAACGTTTAAGTCGATTTGTTTTCACAGTAGTTTTCTTTGAGACTTTCCGTATTCAAAAGATTTTCATACTGAGCTAACATTTTATCTTTATCTGAAAATCTATTTTAAGTTTTGAACTGTTTTCACTCAAATCGTTCAGCACTGTTTTAACTTATATCATTCTTGCTGAAGGAGTAATTTGAGAGATAGTTCATAGGATACAGTTGTACTCAATTTCATATCATGTATATTGAATCAAGGTTGTAACAGCAGTTACATAAACTACTGAGTTGATATTCTTCTGTCAACTAAGTTAGGTTGTCTTACATCCGTAAGTTGAGAAACGGTAGTTCTCACACCCGTAAGTTGAGATAGGTTGGTCTCACGCCTTAAAGCTGAGCAGTATAACGGTTGTTCTCACACCCGCAAGTTGAGAAAAGGTGTAACGGTTTGATCTTCACCAGTAAGAAGGTCTATAGTGATAAGGTTAAAATCCTAACTGAGGAGGTTAGGTAGTGGACGTAGGCAAGTAGCCGAACCACTATAAATCGACTGTGCATACTTGCTTATTTTTCTACACTTTAATCTTGCCATTGTAATTAATTTTAAATTGTCTAAATGTCCAATTCACCCCCCCTCTTGGATGTAACTGGGTCAACAATTGGTATCAGAGTTGTGTTGCTCTTCAAAGAAATATCAGAATTTCTTTGATATTAATGGCAATGACTAGAGGGAACGCCATAAAAGTAGGTCAACCTTTAAACCGACCACCTCTGTTCAATAAAGACTGGTTTGAAGATTGGACGATAAGGATGAAATCCTTGCTACAATCTAAAGATATCGGTCTATGGGAAATGGTTGTAAATGGCTACACCATGCCCAACAAGCCTATTAAGTATGGACAGATAAGGAAAGACTAAATGACAAACTTAATGCTCAAGGAAATTTGGGAAACTCTCAAATCACTTCATTGAGATAAGATTAACATTCGAGATGAAAAGCTCAAAGAGTCTGATAGACTATTCAATGCCTTGGAGATATTGGGGAATGAATCTCTCGATATGGCATGCAACAGATATCAATCCATTCTTGACGGAATGCAAGAATTGAATTAGGAAATACATGTTGAAATATCTTTAGTATATTTCTGTGACAAGCTTCCAAAGAGATGGAATGATAAGCTGACTATGTTAGCTGAATCTGTTGAACCATGGAAAATGAATTCGAAAGAGCTCTGTGATCTCTTGCAAACCATGGAAAGAAGGGATAAAACTAGAAACCAAGTTAGAATATTAGAAGAGTCAATAGTCCAGTTTAGGGTTCTAGAAAGTGAGTCTGTTCATGAGAACCTGCAATGTTTTATACGTCTTGTAAATGAATTTGAACACTTTGGAAAACCATTATCTCATTCTACTTTAGTACAATATTTTTTCAATAGTTTTCTTGAGAACTGGAAATATAAAATAGATTTTATAAACGAGTTCTCGAATCCATTTGAAATCAGTTTTCAAAAAATTGATTATATTTTGAGTGTGATAGAAATGTCAACTGAGAGAGAAAACATTCTTGCAAATTTACCAACCAGGAGTGGAAGTGAACTGGCTGATGATATATACTCTCTGTGTCATCAATCCTCAGCAAGCACATCCAGAACGCTCAATGAAAGACATCCTGATAGAATGTCGATAAAGAAGTCAGGATGGAGGACAAAGATAATGAACTATCTCAACTGCTTCAAATTAAGACAGATAGTTACTACTCCAGTTTCAGCATGTTTCCTGCTCAATGTCTCAGCAACATATTGGCCTTTCCCAGGATAATAATTGAATATAAAATCAAATCCTTCGGGAATTCTTGCCACATTTATTACCTCATATTCATTTTCTTTTCGTTCGAATAATTACTTCAGATTCTTAAAATCTGGAGATAATGTGACCTTTTTATTATAGAGGCAATGCTCTCATTATTTCAAAATAACTACCAACAAATTTCTATTCACTCTTAGGATAGTTATTCTCGTGCACTACCAAATATTTGGAGACACAAGTAATTAACCTATCCTTTTGTATTGATGTACAACCTAGATCTGGACGTGATATTCATCAATCACAATTACTTTTAGGTTTTGCAAATAGTAATAACATTTAATACTTAATATTGTGATAGTTTTCCCATGCACAACGGTCCACACATTATATAACATTCGTCTGGTTTAGTTTCGTGAGTGGAACAGATAGCTTCAAGGATCTTTCCACGCACTTTCTATAACATACAACTAATACCAGAAAACTTCTGATTTTTATCATTGAAATCAGTTTTAACAGTGCTATGATCGTTTTGACCTGCCCAACATCCTTAAAGATACTATTTAAACTAGTCACGTGATCCAAAAAGTCTCATCTTAAGTATATTCAAAACTCATATTCACCGAGCTTGGCACTTAATCGATGCTCTCTCAGCGACTACAAGATAATTCTGAGGTGCTATTCACGCTCCTCTCATTTCTTGGGACAATTACATATATTATCATCGAAGACTATGTAATGGCCAAGATATGGTTCATATACCCACTGCATCAATCCTATAAACGTGATTGACACATTAATCAAAGTTACCAAAATTTCATAATATCCATATCTTGTCTTAAAATAGTTTGCATTACATCCTTTTCTCGAATTCTTAACTGATGGTGCCTAGATCTCAAAATGATCTTAAAGAAAATTTTGGGTCCATTTAGTTAATCGAATTCGACCATCTATCCATGGTAAAAGATATTCATTCTTTATTGTTACCCTGCTCAGTTAATAGTAATTCATACTTAAACATATTTCACTATACCTTCTTTCTATATCACAAATGCTCTCCAAGGTGGCATATCAAGGATAATAAATCTTTTGCTCATTAACACATTTACCCACACCTTAAATCCTCACAATTTCTCAGGTGATCCTTCTATGAAGGAATGGAGATACATGTTATATTGGCATCAGTTCTATATGCTATCAATCTCCTGTCTAGGTAGCAATTTTAATACTTCATAAGAGAATACTCCAATATACCAGCTCACCACAGGAATTTTAATCAATTGCATTACTTATGACATTACTCTAAATGGCTTTGTACTAGTCATATTCTTCATTTCCTCATCAATAACTAGCTTGTCTTAGATAGAAGATTTTGAGGGTATAAATTTCTCGAGATTCAAAATGAGAATTTTCCATTTATTCAGAATATTACTTTTTTTCGGAGAGACGCTCCACCTAGCATGAGAGGTGACCAACCAATCATACCCAACAAAGCATCCAATTCCAAAAATTTCATATTTTAAAGTACATAATTACTTGATGATCCTCATATTTATTACACATAATATTTGCTGACCATATCAAGGTAGATTCTTTCTCCTGTAGGCATACTCACAATCAATGATATACTATTATAACAGAAGATAATACAATCTGTCTACCATATCACCAAAGATAAAGGACCAGGTAGATCCAACAATACATCAGAATATACACAATAACAAAATGTTGATCATACCTGTTATCAATGTCTTACTATTCTTTGGATCTGGTCTTGTATTTACTTTAATTTATTCTCTAAAATCTGGTGGTGTCACATTGATAAAACATATTGGGGCATTCCATATCGACTAACTGGAGATTAACACATCCTGTCTCTTTTTTTTAGATTGATAATAGACAATTATTGGTCGAGATACAATGTACGCAGTCTGTGACTCATGCTCAGGCAATGGAAACCACTTCTGGTTTTCATAATTCGTTAACGTGACTTTCCTTTTTCCCATTTTTATTGGGTCAGGTACTAACAAAATTAGAGTCACTAATACTGCCAAAATCTCAACCTTACTCAATGTTTCGCTTATCTTGAATTTCATATTCTTGCCCCAACATTTCCTTACATTACTTAGTTCTCTTTTTACCTAACACTGGTGTTGATGACTCGGCTTCAAATGGCGGTACAAGCTATATCACTACTATTGCTGGGGTTAACAATTTCACCACAGCTTTGGCTAACCCGAAGTTTATAGGCTGCCTCACAACCTGCGCATATATTTATAACCCAACAATTATCAAACCTCTCGTATAGGATCCCAAAATTTATTTTAGATCCTTATCACTATCAGAGTATCCATAATGACCATTCCAAAAATAAACTATACCAGTCTATTTAATTCCATGTTTGTATTTATGGTTAGGCATGTCACTACATTTTAACAAGATAAAATTTCTCATGCCTTAAATCAATTTCAGCATGATGATAGAAACTCTCATAAAATAGCTTCTTTAATTAATCTCATGCCTAAATCATCTCAGGAATCTTTAACCCAATTTTCTATTATCTCTTATCATCAGTTAGCTTAAACTTAGCTAACTTGCTTTATCATTTTCAGAGACTTAATCATTCTCTAAGAAGGTCTCCACTCAGAGTAGCAAATTCTTTGCTACGTCTAATATCAGATTGCCTGTTAAGATAGGAGAGTCTCTTCTCTTGAAAGTTTCCATAACTTTCACATATATTTTCATTTCATCTTGCTTATCATTGAGACCTTCTATTTATTTTATTTTTACTTCAGTCTTAACTATATATATTTTTACAGAAGTACTCACGCCATTAGCATCCACATCTGGAGCTATCAATGGTTCAAGCCTCTGTTATTCTCACATTACAATTTTGCCACAAACTCGTAAGTTGTACATTTTGTTGTTGTTGGGTAGTTACTAGCCATATATAAGTTATATAATTATTATCACTGGATTACATCCAATTCTTTTTCTTTCAACCTTCTGATCCTTTCGTGATCAGCAATTTCCATTATTAATCTTGACTGGTCTTTTCCAAATATGGAATTCACCGACACAAGTGATTCACAGTCAAGATAACATATTGGATTAGGCTCAACATAATAGGACTACCCATATATATACCCATGCAATCAATCATAATATTATAAAGTTTTTATCTTTTTAAGGATTTTAAACCTAAGCTCTGATACCAATATTGTCACAATGCCCCTGACGTCATGACCGGCACATTGTACGATACACTGTACATACCCATATACAGTATACAATACACTGTCAGCCTCAACAGACACTCACAATAATTCTCAAAAATTTTAGAAATTTTGATAGCATCTCCCCATAAAATAGACATTTCACACATTTTTCCTGATATACCACAAATCAAATCCAATATATATAATCATTCCATTCATTCAGCAAATCAAATTCTCACATGATAAATATATATGATCATCTCATTTCATCATCACAAACATTGTATAACCCAAAATATTAAATCAAAATCCATGTACAACCCATCTATGTGATAATATATATATATGTAGAATGTGATATATATTCATTTGAAAATAAAGCAAATATAATCCATTTCCTTCGCATACATGTACATTAACAACATAAGAATCTAAATCACGTATCTACTCTCGTGCTTTTCCTTTTAACTCTATACCTGAAATATTGAAGGAAATGGAGTGAGCAAACAACAACTCAGTGAATATATTTCTTGATATGGCAATTATATGCATTTAGAGAAATATGACATTTAAAATCATTTCAAACAATTATTAAACACATGTATCATTCAACGAATATATTCTACATGTCAACAACATAAATTTCATGAGTTTTCAAGAAAATAATGCATCCTTTTCCACGAAATCCACAATCTCCCTCCTTCAAGGCAAGAGAGCGGGTCTAACCCTTGTATGACCGTTACAAGGTAGCCACAGCCTCTCATTACCCAATTCACAGTCATTTCAAGGATCTCCAATCCTTGTTAGGACAGGCCTACTGACAATGAGGTTACACATAACACTCATTCAGGTCTAATTCCTAACAAAATGACACCAACTTGCCTTTGCAAGTCTCACATGCTCCTTTATGAATGCAAATTAAAACACAATGCAACAATATATGCATAGCCTATTTACATTCAAACATTTCATATATAAAATGCCATAAAAGAACCAAAATCAATAAAATATACTCACAGTACAGGACTTTTCAACTTAATTACAATCATCGTCGCTTTCGAGTCCAGCTCCAATTTAAATCCAACTAACTCAACCTGTCACAACCACTCCATAATTCAATTTCGTTTATTCATATCTATTTACATATTTAATTTCTCAACTCACTTCAAATCACCAATAATAAAGATCAACCTTAAAAATATTATACACATTCTGTGAATTTAGATTCCAACTCACTTTACAGTTGAAGAAACTACTATCTCGTTTCTGTGGTCAATCTAGATATTTCCGCAAGAAAGAACAGTGAAAATAGATTTCCAATTCATATTTTCACTAGTTCTCAGTTTTATTTTTTCTCCTAGAACATATATCAATTTTAATAAAAATATAATACATTCCTAATATTATTCTGTCCACATCGACACGTGTAAAATCCGTCATACTACCATTCTACTACCTTCAATAGGTATTTTACTAAGGTTTTACACGTTCGCGGAGGCATCCAAAGTCAATTTTACTCACAAAAATCATATATTTAGCTACTAAAAATATCAAAGCATATCAAAAAATCATGATCTTAACATCGAAACGTCCGAAATTCAGTTCTCTACGATTCTATGATCTCAAACCGGAGTTTCCTTGGATTCTAATTCTATTTTATTCACTGGATATGATCACAATACTATTCATGTCACTGTTCATTGGAAACATGAAAATTTTTACTAAAATTGTCAAACGGTCTCCAAAATCATGAAATTAGCATCGATGGACTCGCAACAGTGCATTCTACCATTCTACAGCCTTCAACTAGAGTTTCATCGGGTTTTAAATGATTCGAAAGATTTTCAATAGAACTCTAACTTTCAACAAACTTCTAACAGCCATAAAAATTTCAAATAAACACATAAATGGAATCGAACCACATATTCGGAGCTTCTACAGTCTAGGGAGTGTTTTTCTACCTTTCGAACAAATTTTCATCTAAGTTGGGTAAAAACCCCAATTTTGAAAATACTGTAAAACGGCTCCCATAGCTAAAATTACTCTGCTAGAATCGTTACATCTAGCTTAGATATTAATTTCACGAAGAAATAGAGTGAAAATCACTTACCGCGAGTCCCGATTTGACACGAATCTCGCGTTTCCCCTTCGTTCTTTCCTTTCTCTTCTCTTTCTCTTTCTCTTTGTTTCGTTCTTCTGCAACTTCTCTCTTTCTTCTTTTTTTTTTTTTTTTTTAACGTTTGAGAGAGATAGATTTGTTAACGTTTGAGAGAGATAGAGGTTAGAAATGAGAGATGATAATTTTATATACAAAATGATCCAATGTGCCTCATCTAACTTAATAAAGCAAGTTTTCCATCTTAATATTTAACTTTCATGCATTTAATCATACTATCCATTAATTCATTAAATCACACTAATTGCCACATATTGAATTAACCAACCCCATAAATTAATCAATTTAATTCAACTCCATTTTTTTTTAACTTGTAAGCACCCATATTGGGTGATCCCATATGTATCATCTTCATTTAATAATTTTATTTATTTACTAATACTCCTTACATCTAGTATGTATTTTCATACACGCGTATATTTGCCTCTTACGTATAAAATATGTATATTACACATCTCGATATATGTGTAATTTAACGTATGTATTTAATTAAAATTACGGGGTGTTACAGCACTGCTCGGTCACAAATGTAAAATAACATAAACCGCCTTTAGTGACTAGGAAGTGTCACGTGCTGGAGTGTGCTTCAGGAGCGAGCTTATCGCTTTCTCACTATAAAATCCAACTTTTGTAACTTAGTTGTAACTTTTCACCTTTTGTGCCCTAGGACGCTTCAACGAGAATTTACCTGAACTCGCCCCAGATTTACCGCTGAATCTTCATCTTTAACCCTTGGTAAATCCTGTTCTCTGTTTGTTTCTGAATCTTCTATTCTCTATTGTATCAGTCCCTGTCTTGTTATCTCAGTTCTTCATATCCTTTTATCTGATTTTGTCAATGGCACCCAAACCCAAAAAGCTTCGCCCCTTTTCTTCTAGAAAGCGAGCTGTGTCGCCATCATCACTTCCAGATAGGAGTATGAGACCAAGAACTGAACCAACTCAAGTCGCACTGGCTGAGGAACCCACACCAGTGATACTTACACCTCCTACCAAAATTGCTTCTGAACCACCTCACCCACCTTCTCCTTCTCAGATGAGAAGAAAAGGAGATAATGCCGAAAAGCTCATGAACCGAGCTGTGATTGATGGAAGCTATGTCGATTTTGACTTTTTCATCAACTCCCATCTAGACATTTTCTCTATGTTTAAGTTCCAAGGTTGGATTGATTTACTTACTTTAAACTAAAGATGGTACCCCAACCTCGTCAGACAATTCTATGCAAACATGGTCAATAAACCCAGCTCTGAACTCTTAAAACAATCAATGGTAAAAGGAAAATCTGTTGAAATTCCTCCCGGATTCTTTTTTGAAGCATTCTCTTTGCCAAATGATGAAAGTGTTCACAAACTTTCATTTACTAAAAATAAAGTTCAGTATCCAGGCTACAACAGCCTTGCCGCTCTCAATCTTGTTTCTAGGAAAAAGGACCTATCTTATGCTGACAAGAAGCTTACCAACCAGTCCTTTGAACTCATTCCCAGAATCATCCATAACATCATTACCCACATTATTCAGCCTAATACCGGCAGCAAGGGTAATGTGAATGATTTAGAATTATTCTTAATCTGGTGTATTCTGGAGAAGAAGAAAGTGAATCTCGCCCACATTCTCATGCATGTAATGAATACAGTGGTTAGTAGAGGAGGAGGTCTGCCACTTGGTATGTACCTTACCACTCTGTTCGAGAGATGTGGCATCGGTTTTAGAGGAGAAACCTTCAAGGAGACTAGCAGATACAACTGCATTGGTCAAACCACTGTTAAATTAATGAGATACACTTATGTCCCTGCTTTGGAAAGATGGTTTCCAATGTCAGAAGTTCCACTTGAAGGTGAATCCAGTGGAAAAGATGAAACAATATAAGATGTCTCAGCAATAGTGAAGGAAGCTACCCAAGCTTCTACCACTCATGAAACCATCTCCAGACCACCATCTCCATTTGATATCCCTGTACCAATGGAATCTCAAGACTCGCAGAAAAATGATTTTGATGGTATACAAAGTAAGGATTCAGAGGGCTATGATCTGGCTATCGTACCCTATCAGGGAGATGACATGAATGAAGAGGTTGATGAAGAGGATCATGTTGAAGATTTTCATGAGGCCAATGCTGAATTTCAAGCAGAAGATGAAGTGGAAAATATTTATGAGGAAAACTCATCCGATCATGAACAACCTTCTTATCCATCCACAAGTAGGCTAAAAGATGAATTCTTCAGAGAGGAAGACTTTCTCAGACGAGTTAGAGAAGATCAGATTTTTGTCATGTCTCAACTAATGACTCGTTTGGAACAGAACCAAGTTCAGCTGAAAAATGAGACATTGTCAGAAGTCCAAGAATCTCTGAAATCTCATGACAGAGTTGAGATTAATGAGATCAAAGAACTTAACTCTCACATGATCAAGGCAATTGAATTGCTCGAGAAGCTGTCTCAACAAATGGACAGCCAGTTAAAAGTCATGCAGTCATTGCCTTCATCGAGCTCCACTCCATCATCATCACTTGATGATTTTATTAAGACAATTCAGCAGGACATGCGACAGATCAAGAAATTCATAAATGCCTTTGTTGTTGTTGTTCCGCCGAGATTGACAGCTCCTCAACAACCTCCAGCCAGACCTCAAGATCCATAGAGTCGCACAATGCCAGCTACGCCAAGTCGTGCTTCCAGTGCTATAACTGAAGAAGCTTTGAAAAATATTCATGAAGAAATTCAAAGCTTGAGAGGTAAAATGGCTGACTCTTCTAATGAAAAGTCCATCTCTGAAACTCTGCAATCATTTTTGGATGCTATCTTGGATCAAGTAAAAAGCAAGACAACGCTTGATCCGATGCTGCAGGCCATCTCCAGTCTGAAGGAGAATTTAGATACTGCAAGACCAGCACCAACAGAGGATGATAGACTAACCAAGATTCTAGACTTGGTTACTCGTGTTTTTGAGAAATTACAAAACTTGGAGAACAAGATGCCTTTCCTTGCCACAACCACTATGGATCTGTCTTACACTGTCATCAAAGCTGCAGATCGAGTGGAAGGAGTCGTAGGCTTTTTTGAAGACCTCTTCAAGGAAATGAACAGTAGGATGCATTCTACCATTTGGTGTATTGGCTCTAGCATGAAACACTGTACAATGCTCTTTCATCTGTTGAAGAAGAAAGGTGTCAAAGTTCCACCTACACCACGAGCTTCAGCCTTTACACGTCCTCAAGGACCCCACGAGTTTGACAATCTTCTTGGAATATTAGAATGTGAAGATGAAGATGAATCGAATGAAGAGTCATTGCATATAATCAGTCGAAGAGTGTATCCACCCCTAGATCCCTCATCAGAAACTTTTTCAGATCCTAAATGCAAGCGACCAATCAGGCCAGAATTTGAAGGTCACACACTATTGTAATTGATGAATTTGTCAGCAGTGTGAAAAAGAACACATGTAGTTCTTTAAGACCACAAGCACCAAGGAAACCCAAGAATTTTGTACCTAGTTCCAATGGATCCAAGAAGAATGAGAAGGCCGAAAGGAAATGGAAAGGGAAGGGTCCAAGTACGGCTATGCCTACTCACTTTTTGATGTTTTCAAATAGGGGAGAAGAGATTGTAGATATTAAGGCTAAATTAGCTCAAGAGGGAAGCTACATGTAAGGGGGAGTTTACATGAAAGGGGGAGTTCTATCCAAGTTATTGTGTTCTATCAGAGTTAATGTATTCATTCTTGTTTATAATTTACATTGTTTGTATTTTGCGATGTTTGCATCTTACCATGTAAATTGTATGATTAAAATCAAATAGAACTGACATGTGATTACATGAATATATTTGTCTGCATGATCTCTGAGTATTTGAAATCATCAAAAAGGGGGAGATTGTTATCTCAATGAACCTCATGACATGAATGTTTTGATGATCCCAAATATCTCCAGTTGGTCTATCTAATGATCTTGTCAAGTGTTTCAGATTTATCAAGAATCAAGATCAAGGAACTGTGATCACAAGCCTATTGAACATCAAAGTAAAGTTCTGAGTCTATCAATACTTAAAATGTAAAGTTTATCGATCATCTTACTCTCAGAAAGATTTTTATCGTTTGCATATTTTGATCGTAACATTTTAATCGTACCTTATAATTTTTAAAGTATTTGTTTTGATTAAAAGAACCAATGATGTTTTATCTAGTTTTAATTGTGAAATCAAAAACCGCTTTTATAAAGTCTTTCAAGACGCTAATGTTTTAGCAGCGCCCTCCTGGACTTGATGAGTCAGGACGCTCAAGGTGGAGTTGAACTATTTAATAAGGACGCTTACTTGTTAGTAGTGACCTTTCTTTTATCAACCTTTGAAAAAGTCAGGACGCTAATTTAGTTTCAGCTCGCTGAAAGATTTTCTTTTATCTTTAAGTGATTTCTATCTTTAAGGACGCTGATAAGTTATAAGTTGAATGAATTATCAGGACACTGCTTGTGTAGGAGCGCCCTCATCCTTAGAATCAACTTAAGTAACTTTCAAGGCACTCACAGTCCGTCAGTGCGCTTAAACATTATTTCAAAACTGCTTTTAATATTTCAGGACGCTTACTCTTACGTAGCGCCCTCATATGTTTTGCGTTTTAAAACCAAGCAAGACTCTTACTGCGAAGTAGCGCCCTCATGCTTTAAGTCGTTTAATTGTCAAAATAAGTCAGGTCGCTTACTACTTAGTAGCGCCCTTACTTCATTGTTCAGTAGGACGCTGATATTCTATGAGCGCCCTCAAAGGAGCAAAACGACAGAAATGATATTTTTGCTATTATGACATGTTAGTCTTTTTAGCCAACTTTTCATGACAACTTTTCGTACAAAATCAATTTTCTATATTTGTAAGAGATATTCTCTGATTCACGAACCATGCCTTCTAAAACTTTCCTTATTCGTGTATCTACTGAGCTAACATTCTATCTTTATCTGAAAATCTATTTGAAGTTTGAAACTATTTTCACTCAAATCGTTCAGCACTGTTTTAACTTATATCATTCTTGTTGAAAGAGTAATTTGAGAGATAGTTCATAGGATACAGTTGTACTCAATTTCATATCTTGTATATTATATTAAGGTTGAAACAGTAGTTACATAAACTACTGAGTTGATATTCGTCTGTCAACGAAGCTAGGTTGTCTCACACCCGTAAGTTGAGAAGAATTCAGGTCCATCTCACACCCGTAAGTTGAGATAGGTTGGTCTCACACCTTGAAGCTGAGCAGTGTAACAGTTGTTCGCATACCCGAAAGTTGAGAAAAGGTGTAATGGTTTGATCTTCACCCGTAAGAAGGTTTATAGTGATAAGGTTAAAATTCTAACTGAGGAGGTTAGGTGGTGGACGTAGGCAAGTAGCCGAACCACTATAAATTGACTATGCATACTTGCTTATTTTTCTGCACTTTAATCTTGCCATTGTAATTAATTTTAAATTGTCTAAGTGTCCAATTCACCCCCCTCTTGGACATAACGGGGCCAACAATATGCTCCATCTTGCCTCAAATCTAAATGTTTCCAATCCAACACATGGGTAGGATCTGGATAACACTACTGAGTAGGATATGAGTGATACTTCCTCAACAATATCGAAACATGAAATACATTATGTACTTCTGAGGTTTCATTCTCATAAACCTCTGCATCAAATCAGACTGATGCTTCATCACCTCTCTTGCTAATGATGTGCGTGTAGAGGACGGTTGTGATACAACTGCAGCAGGCTTTGCTGCAATCTTTGTCCTACAAGTCTCTACCTCGACCCTACTAGGTCCAGCCGAGAGTTGGTTGGCGTATTACAACCTCCATTCTCGCCATCCACTCCTGCATCTATGAATTCTGGGCCACCATTAATCGACCTTGAGCCTCAACTAGTTCTTCCAACCTCTTAATTCTATCCTGATCTGTAGGCTCCATACGTGTAATCTTTCTCGGTCTGCCTCTCTTTCTCATACAGTTGAGAAAAAAAAATGAGGCAACTATCACATATAGAGAAGCAACAGATTATCTAATATCATATCTACCATACTATATTACTACACAGAGAAAATAATATAGTAAGGCTTATGCATTATCTTGAAGCATTTAAATCCTAAGTCTTTTACAAAACCTAGGCTCTGATTCCAACGCTGTCAGGACCCCATCACAATCCCCCAGGGCATCGTGACCAGCACAGGAATCTATCCATCCTATTCCCCCATAGGACGATTAGATCCCTGTTAAGCATCATCCGAGACTCTAACAGAGTCTCCCCTGAAAACTGGACATCTCACAATCTCAAATACCCTGATAAACATCACATCCACACATATATATATCACATAAACCCAAATATATATATATATATCAACATTCGCACCATAGATTACATCATACTCATATTTAAAGTTCCAACCCTGCTAACATCTAGCAGTTTTTCTAACATTAATAACACATTCATCTACTTAGTTATACACGTGGGTTTACGTCCATATATTTACAAAATCAAAATACATGTATACCAAGTCTTCAACCTACATCAAAACAAAACTCTGGCAAGGTTCTCCTATCTCACTGATAAGCTATTCCTATGTCCTTGTCTGCAGCTGAAGGACTTGAAAATTTTGGGAATAGAATGAGCCAACGGTGCCCAGTGAAATAGAATATTCAATCATACCATCATTCACACATCTACATAATCATGCATGCTCATGTATGTTATGCAAATCAACATGCAAACACCAATGTATATGCACATTCAATATAATATGCAATTCACATTCACATGCAATCATAGCAATCCATTCTCATTTCAATTAGCTTTCCCAAGACTTACGTAATACATAGTCAATAGGCACTAACATAACTCACTACAACATTTCAGCCAGATGGCAAAGTGGTTTAGTTCTATATACTATCTAGGAGCTTGGGATCCTCGTCATAGGCAGAACGGTCTCATCACCTCCAGTGGACAATGAAGACGCAATCACGTTACTCATCCGAGGGTTGAGAGTCTCGTACGCCGATGCATATGATGAGATCAATATTTGTTGATGGACCTATCACTTATCTATATTTGTTGACATAACATTTATAAACACAAATGCATCAATTGAAGTATAACATGATTCAAACTAATCATATGGTTTATGCATCATTTTCATAAAAAGTATGCAAACGCCTCTATGAGGTCACGTCAGGATAACACATGCCTACACTCTTTCCCCATTGCGCTATGGGTTCAGACCAACGCATTATCCATCACAAATCCTTTCACCTTTACATTCCTCATAGAGAGTCCCATCCATTACGCACTTGTAAGTGACTCTGGAGGTACATTTTCCAAAGGAACAAGTATGTGAAAAGATAACCAATGCCAAAGTATTCAATCCAAAATACTCAAGGCAATACTATGCATATAAATCCATTTGTCATGATCATAAATACTATGCACATATACAATAAAATGCATATCATTAAACAATTTTATTTTATATAAATACAATGCCATAAATGGAGAAATAAAGAGAGAAATACTTACTACCAACCACAAGCCAATTACCCAAGCCAAAAGCCCTCAAATTGGCTAATCAAAACACAATGACCTGAAATGAATCAAATTCATTTATGATCAATTTCAAGTTCAATTATGCCTAATTGCATAATTCTCTTAAAATCCCCAAATCCCTACAATTCAATACTCAACTCCAAATTATCAATGTCCACCCCATAGGCATCCATCTTGCCAAATTACATGATGATACAAAGCCTAGGCCTAGGCCAACATAAATCACTTACATTCCATCACATGCTCAATTTATCAATTTCAAATCAATTGCATCAAAATCTCCAATATAAGGAAATCTCTACAATAGGCCAACATGGGCAAATTAAACTAATCAACAATCCATAACATGAGAATTCCTCAATTGACATTACCAATGTTTCAAGCATGCCAATTTATGCAATATAGGTCACATGCATTCCAAATGGAAAGCTATAGGTCACGTTTCTTGAGTTAGAGTCAAATACATGGCTTAACATGTAAACACCTTTAATAATGGAATTAGAAACATTAATTACACTCCTAATTCAATGCACTGTTCGGATGTAACAAACTGCCAAATAAAATATCCAATAATTAAATTAATTGTTCAGATTCAAGAATATCAAGAGACAAACCTTCTGTCCAAAATTGAGCACAATTTACAGCACAAGCACCTCCATTGAATGTGTTGTTCAATTCATCCATTCATCAATTCTCTCCAATTTCTCTACAATTCAATATTTCCAACCATTTACCATCAATTACCAATCATAATCCACTTTTAATTGCCAATTTTCACACAAAATTCCCTTTTAGCGCTGCGACGCTCCAAGCGTTGAGTTCTTTCGCTTTTCTTCACCTTTCAGCTCCACGGCGCTACATTTGAGCACCGTGGCGCTCAAAATGTCACATGGTGCCTCTTTTTCTTTTTTGTGACTTCGTGGACTTAGCCAATTTTTGTTCTTTTTGACTTGGGTTCTTTATGTTCCTTTTTTTCTCTTCTTATACATGTTTGCATCATCCAAAACCATGACTAACACATCTAAATACCTACAAAACAAAGCAAATCAAATCAATAACACACTAAAATATGAAATGGATCAAATTATATACTAATAAACAAAAATAATGCATAAAAAATCAAATAAATCCTAAACTAACATATGCATCAAAACTAACATAAACACATAAAACTAATGCATAAAATGTCCTAAAACACACCTAAAACATGCTCTAAAACCTATCTAAATATGGAACTATCAATGCCCTTATTCTACATTCTTATGAAGGGAATGGCATTTGAGACTTGAAGTTAGATTCGAGCCTCCATCTTCGTTCGAGAAGTGTATCACTTCGGAGAATGCTCGCGGTCTGCATAACCATGGCGATAATGTGATGAGAGCTGCCTCTTTAGCTACATTATGGATGGTTTGGAGGGAGCGTAATAAACGTATTTTTTAGAGGGTTGTTAGAAGTTCTTGAGTCGTTGCATTTAAGCTTAATGGTGACTATTCTCTCAACGAGTGAGTTAGATATTGCAGAGAGTCTCTTTATTGATTATACTTTGTGTCTGTGTCTTTCGATGTTGCTGCTTTGTTGTTTTGGTTTCCTTGTACTTAATGTTGAGAACCACCGGTTCTCCTTTTTGTTTGTTGTAAACCTTTCATTTTTAATATAACTTGTATTTGTTTTTTCTCAAAAAAAAAAAAAAATTGCCTCATTTCAAACTTAGGTTATCAGAAACCATGTCTTTTTCTTTGCTTTGACTTATATATATATAGTATATAACCAGTTAAATTTGTTTTCAAAAAGTTTAGAATGATTTTTCTAATCTTAGTGGATCAACCTTATTAAGTGCTATAACTTATTTTTGTACATTTGCTAGTTTTTTTTAGCTTATTCAAAAGATCACATCAAGATACAATTGATTTGAGTAACTCTGTGTAAGACAGTCATATTCTCAAGAATTTTCTTTGCAAGACAGAGTTAGATTATAGGTTGGATTAGTAAGTCTTTGATTTGAATTTGCCATGAGCCAAACATAATTCTTCTATATAACTTTTCCACTCCAAACTTCAAGTAGATTGAATCTATTTTGACATCTCTAATTTTCTTCACAACTTAATGAATCAATTAAACCATATTAAAGTGTCAAACCGTAGCTTCGATACTAATTGTTGGGTAAGTACCTAAAATCATCATATCTTAAAGATTCAATAAAGAAAAAAATTCCCCTCGACTCAAGGATATAAGTGGAAAACTCAAAATCAAAGAATAAATCACAACCAAGACAAAACTGAAATGAAGGAGATCAGGCCTTGTTTGACTTGACTTCTACTCATTTGAAGATTCCAACATCTGCAGACTCTAGTTCTCTTTATGTTTGACCTTAATAAAGACTTTTGAAGCCCAAGTTCAGCCATCGGCCCATTGGAAGTAACCTCAGTCCAGTTTCGTGCATGTGTCGCAAGGATAAAATAGTCAAAAATCATAGTTTAAAAAAAATAGAAATAAAGATTGGGAGCTTCAATTTGTACCCCAAAAAACACTATCATTACCTACCAAAATAATATAATTTCTACCATACCCTTCGAAGATTTGTCCAAAATGCCCGTACGTTAAATTTATTTTAGTTTAATTCCAAATCATTTATTAAACCCTAAACTCTTCTTCTATTTTCATCTTCCCTTTCTTCTCACATTTTGTCTTTCAAATACTTCTTGAGACCTTTAAGAGTTATTTTCAAAGGGTTAAGACCCTTTTTAAAGGATTTTTGAGTGTTTTAAACCATGTTTAGTTGGTCTTCTAGAGTAGTAAAAACTCACTCAAGGGCATTCAAAATCTCTACTCTTCTAGTTTGAAAGGAGTTAAATCGAAGTTCTCAAGGTCATAAACGCCACAAAACGGGTCCATATGTCTTGTACAACCATAAAAATAGACTTAAAGCACCATATTCCTGAAAAAACATCGAAAACACTCAGTTCGGTAAAACCCTACCGAACTTATCTCTTTGGTTCGGAAGTACAAGATCGAACCTAAGACAGTAGGTTCAGTTGGGTCCTACCGAACTTTTGCCCTCAGTTTGGTAAGACAGGACCGAACATATATCTTCGGTTCGGTAGGACACTACCGAATGTGTCATGATGCAATTATTCATATATTTTCAATTAAACTATCTAATGTGTCAACTATAAATTAGAGATTATGGAACATACCTGATCATCTCATGCCATGAGATGCAAATTTGTTCTCTTTTTCATTCCACGAATAATTTATTTTTGCTTGAATCATCCCAAGCTATCTTACAAGAATATATATTAGAGAGAGAGGATGGAAACACACATGATCAGAGCCAGAAGCTTCCCTTCCTGGTAATTTTATTTTTTTTCATTTGACATAAGCATTCTATCTTTGCTGCGTGTGTTATTTTGTTGCCTCCAGAAAAGATCTCACCTTGTTCTACTTATTTGCTTCTTTCATGTCAGTCGAGAGAGCCTCCCTTTTTTTCTTTAAGTCATATTCTCATCATTTTGCTCACTCACTTTTGAAGATACTAAGGGCAATATTTTTCTTTGTCATTGCACTTCTTCATAAATCCCATGATAATCTCATAAGAAATAAATTTATTGCAAAGCTAATGTCTTTTAGCTCCTTTGTATTTTCATGGGACATTAGCTACTAAATCCTTATACCACAGCTTAATATATAGGAAATGATTTTTGAATACTTGGGCAGTATGCAGCTTCACCTTGAAGAGCTTATAAGTAAACAACAGCCCTTTTCTGACCAAAAAATAAATAAAAACAGCCCTTAAAGGTAACTTCAACACAAAGCCCAGCATGTAAGTTAAAATGCTCTTAAACCATACATTGGCTTGTTATACATAATTCAAAGCCATCAAATGTAAACTACTATCTATAAGCACGCATGAGGTTGAAGAAATTCTTTTCACTATCTTATCTTGTGTATAGCTTGAAATGTAAAGAATTTCATTGAAAAGAATAAGTAATGGTTAGAACTGTCATGGGTCAAAACAACCCTAAAAAATATGAATAATGAACACCTATTTACACAATGAATAGTTAGGGAGTGTTAGTTCAAAGTCATCTTCTTGATTGTCAGGATCTTCCCAGGTATCAATCTTTCCATTTTCACCAGCAGCAAGGACTAGTAGGAGGAAGCTTCAGAATGTCTTATTGAGCAAACTTCCATACTTTAAGTTCTCCAGCTCCATCACCAGTAAAAAACAACCCACCAACGCCATTTCTGATAACCCGAATCTCTTGCTTGGAAAATATCCTTCCTCTCTCTTTAAACCTGAAACACACACACAACAGTAATTCCCATCTCATTGTCCATGCACACATTCTTCATCAAATTAGAGAGACAAGTAATAAACATGGATGCATAAATAATTTAAGTGTTTTGTCTTTGGGTGCAGAACTTACGATGGCAGTTCATAGAAACGTACAATATTGTCGTTACATGAACACATTAACACTGGCTTGGCATCTACATCAGTCATGCCATTAAGTGCAAGTACACCCTGTAATAAACAAAGCAATGTGAAGATACAAATAATTAGTAAATCTCTGTAACATGGTCAATAAGAGCAAGAGAGAGAGAGTCAGTCCATAAGTGGCTTACATGTTCTTCGATGTGGGTATAGACTACTTCCAAGCTCCCACTTTCGGTAGCGCCCCACACCTGCAGAACCAGAACAGAAACGAAATATTAAACAAAGGAAACTTTTTTCTTCTTTTCCTTAGTCTGAATGGGTATTCTTACCTGCCTTATGTTGTCCTTTTCAGTTCATCCCACCCACATTTATATATTATCAAAATTAAATAAAACAATCGTGTAAGAAACCAACCTTTATTGTTCCATCCAATGAGCTTGATAAAAGATACTGATCCCAACAAAGAACAAACATAACGACATCTTTGTGTTCAGTCAAGACATGCATACACTGTAGATTCTCGAGGTCCCATACCTGAAAATAAGTGTAATATGTAATGCCAATGAAAAAATACAACCCAATAAGATGACAATCTCTGTAACACAGACAATATGATTGTTTACAACACAAGGCTTCAAAGAAGCATCCCTTATTTAGGTCAAAAACTGTGCTACCAAAAAAATTATTTGCAAATAATACACACCAACAACTAAAAGCCAAAAAAATAAAAATAAAAAGATTGGAGGAAAACAAACTTACTCTAACTGTATGGTCCATGGAGCCAGAGTATAGCCTGTTTGCTCCAACAACTAATGAAACAACAGGAAGATTATGGCCTTTCAGAGTGGCTGCTGGATCATAGGAGTTGGTCGCAGCATTATATCTCCAAACCAATATATTGCCATCCTGAACAATGAGAATCATATCTTATGCTAAAACCCCACCTGTCTAAGAAGATAAAAGAAAGTCGAAAAAAAATAATAAGAAGTCAATGACAGGAAATAATGAAAACAATACCTGGGTCCCAGCAAAAAGCATATCACCATTAATGCTAGCTTCAAGGGAATAAACTTGTCCAACAGGCCCATTCAGATTAAGATCAGTATTGGTTTGACCATTCCAAGCCTGCAATATTCATCATCGTCATTATGTGGAAAAATAAGTAATATAATTGCATGCATGCCTAGATAAAAAGAAACAATAAAATAAAATGGACATAAAAACAAAACAATAGCATCTCTTCCGTAAAAGTGCAGTTTACCTTGACAACATTTGAAGCCCCAACGAAGACCCAAGGCCCTTCAGTAATCATACAGCCAATTTCACTTCCGAGGTTAACCACATTAACACACTACGATGAAAGAAAGTGTTAGTGGTGTTCAACAAAGAGTCAAAAATAGCTTAAATCAAATCCAAAAGACTACAAGCTTGTAAGTAGGAACCTGTCCAGTGTTACAATCCCAAATGCGCACTGTTCCATCTTTGCTTCCTGAAAAAAGCTTATCAGACCACAGGGGAAGAACAATTCCATTGATGCCCTGTCACAAAAAAAATAAATTTAATAAGAAATCATTCAAAAGCAACACCCATAAAAAGAAAAAGAAGATAAACAAGACGTTGCAGTGTAGTTAATCAAAAACAGCAATAATACCAACCTTCTCGTGTCCTTGGAGCTGTGTTAAGAAAGAGAAGCTATCGCTGACGAACCACTTGTGCTGATATCTACAGCTATCCCCATAAGTGCAATTTCCATTCATCCAATAGTGACAGCACTTGTCCTGAACCTTATTCTGAGGAGCAGGAGGAGGAGCCTTGACTGCTCCATCATCTCGGACCCATTTTGATTTTGAGGGCAGTTGCCCACGATTAGTGCCTTTCAAATTAGGGTTTGGCTTTTCATTGGAATTAGGGTTTGGCTTTCTGTGCGTAAGTGCTTGAGAAGTAGTAGTAGTAGTAGTAGAAACTGTGCCATTATTCTTGCTCAACTGTGGCATTTCGGCGTGAAGGAAGGGGCAACGGTATCTATTGCACCTCCCAGCCTGCCAATGATAGCATATTTTGCGAGATTGAGTAGTAGCAGGTGCCGCTCCCAAACGATTAAAAACTCTCCTGTTTCCAGCAACAACGGCCATGTCTACCAAAAACAAATACACAAAAACTCTTATTCAGGATAAAAATCCACCGCAAGCAATTTCTGATGAAGAAGAAGAAGCCGCTCTGCCATGAAACACCTAAAACCCTAATCAAGTCCTTGTATCCACATCTCAAATCACAAGTTCGCTCAAACTCTAACATAGATGATGAGATGATGGTGGAAATCACTGTATACAAACTCAGCCATGAAAAACTCTCTTATTCAGGATAAATCCACCACCACCAGTCGTTCCTTCCATGAAACCCCTAAAAACCCAAATCAAATCCTTATATCCGCATCATCTCAAATCACAAGTTCGCCTAAACTCCGAGATCGATGCGATTAAGGGGGAAACCACAAATTTTGAAGCACAATACACAAACTCACGAAGCGCTGAGAGATCCTTAAACAATATCTTATGGCGAAAAATTCCATAGAAACGATCAAATGAGAAGAAGTAGCAAACCTGAATCGATCGAGAATCAGTTGTAGTATGTGAAGACGATGATGAGCAGCGACAGAGAGAGATTATTGCGATTCCTCTCAACTTGATCTTCGACCACAACTTCTTCCAAAAAAACCACGAAACAATATGAAGATTTGCAGAGATTTCAAACACGGCCCTTGAGAAGACGAATCGATGAACTGTCGATAGAAGAAGAAGAAGGCGCTGAAATCTGCTGTGTATATATAGCTTTTGGCTCACGTACTTGTTTCTGAAAACTTTTCTTTAAACGCGTAGCGTATTAATCACGCATTACATTAAACTAAATCTAATCTAAATCCTTTTTTTTTTTTTTTGCGTACTTTACATTTCTAATTTTTTATTCTTTAAGTTTTTATTATTTTTTAAATATTAATCATGACCATAATATTAAACTTTGAATTTGGACAAATAAAAATCACGAGCAACAAACTTGTCTAAGCATGCTAGTCTGCTACCATATAAGTAAAAATGTTATATAGATTTAAACCTTAAAGTAATGCATTGTATTAATTGACTATACAAACATTTAAATCACCAACATTTGGTTGATTCGGATGGCATGACATTCGTTCTTCTTAAGTGAAGTCGTGAGTTCAAAACTTCATCGTGTGTGGAGCTACTGTGCTGAAAAACATTTGTACATTTGTGATCTAACTCAGGTCAAACAAAAATATATATATACGAAATACTCAGACACTGTAATGGCTTTAGTGGTGATTATGGAACAATACTCAGGACACTGTCAATTCATTCCTTCTCTAAGGGACACATAGATGCCATAATTACGGATGACCAACATAGATGCCATAAAATTTAGAGGCAACTATTTAAACCACAAAAAAGCCATGTTTCTACCACATTCTATTTCTATCACAAAATTTAATAAATTGTTATCCTTACCCCTATAAACTTTTCAAAACACCCTTTTCATTCTCTCTATGATTTCAACCATTTTCAACTCCCTCTTTATTTTTTTCAAATTTTCAACACTCAAAACCCTAAGGGGGCGTTTGGCTTGGGGATGAGAATGAGAATCTTGAAAATTTTCATGTTTGTTTCACTATTTACATTTTTTTTTAAGAGAAAGTGATTCTTGGAAAAGTAGGATTCTCACCCAAGATGGAAAAGTGATTCCTATGAAGATAAATGATATTCACTTTTCTGAGAAAGTGCTTACCATGGAAAAAATTTTATTTCTTTTAAAAAAAAGACAAAAAGAGAAAAAAAAAACTTACGACAACCTAAAAAAACAAAATCATTATTTCACTTATGTTAATATAAATATGATAATTTTTTATTAAAAATGATATTTTAATAGAATATATTGATTTTATTAACTTAATATTAATAATAATATTTTTTATATTTTTATTAAATATTCATTTTATGATGTAAAAAAATAATTGTATTATTATTTTTCATCTTTTATTATTTTTAATAAAAACAATTTCACTATTTTTAATTAAAATAAAGTTTATTATTTTAATAAAAATACTATATTTTGAAAAATATTTTTTATTCTAACTGAAAAATATTTTTTATTCTAACTTTCTATTATTAATAATAATTTTTCATTTTTAAAATATTTATTTTATAATTTTTTTTAAATTATTTTATTATTATTTTTTCATTACAAATAATAAAAAGAGTAGTTAAATAAACCCCACTAATGGACTATCTATACCCCAGTCCACAGTTTTTTGCTTATCCCTAAAATATCCTCAATCAAATTTACTAAACTAACGTTAAAAAAAATAAAAAAAATACCCCTCCTATTCACACCCCACTGTCTTCTTCTTCTTTCCAACGGCAACACCATCGGTTCTTCTTCTTTTTTCCAATGCCAACGCCCTTGCATATTTGTCTACAAGTCGTAATCGTTATAAGCAGACTATTGCAAGACTATTTTTCTTCATTTTTTAACCGGTTTTTTGGATGTTTTGTTCAACGGATGATTGTTTGATTTTCTAGGTTAAATAATTCAAAAAACAACACCATCAACACACATTTCAATCAATATGGCCAAAGAAGATTGTTCTCATGACGACGCACATCAAGGAGAGATAAGTTTTGGTTGTGAGCGAATGGAAATAAATTTTTTTTTTCAAAAAATCTGGTTGAAGGTCGGCCCTGTGAGGCCGACCATTATACAGGAGAGTTGGCCACATAGGGATGACCTTTGTTTATTACGGTCGGTCACAATTAGCCGACCTTAGTGTAAAAGGGTCGACCCTTCCATTTATTACACCTATCCAAATTTTTGTGCATGAAATTGTTATTTTATGCATTTGAGTGTATTTGATGTCGTTAATGACAATTTTAATTTATTTATTGTCTAATTATAAAATTCTACATAATTTCAGGGTGAAGAACTTGCAATGGTCATTGATTACACAGAACAGTTCACCCCCAACAGAGAGTTTAGTACACGGGAGAAACTTGTTTCCTGGGACCAAGAAGTTGGTAGAAGGAATGGTTTAGTGATCATAATCCAAAACTCAAATGCTGAGGGTAATGGTAGGTGAGCCCGGGCCAATTTTGCTTGCGAGAGATGGCCGTCATAGATCCACTGCTCAAAAATCTTCTGTTGGTAAGAAGCCAAACTGGCACGAAGAAGTGCGGATGCCATTTCTTATTAAATGACAAGAATCCTTGAGACGGTGAGTGGACGTTAAAAGTTGCATGTGGCACCCATAACCACGCCGCTGCGAAGTACTTTGAAGGACACTCATACACCGTAAGGTTGAATAATGATGAAATAGAAGTCATGGTACAAATGTCAAAGAGTAATGCCCAACCAAAAGACATATTGATGACTTTAAAAGAAAGAAGTGTCAATAATGCATCGACACTGAAGACAATATACAATGCCAGACAAAAGCATAGGTTGTTCGAATATGAAGGAAGATCTCAAATGCAACAACTGTTGCACAAGTTAGAGGAAGAGAAGTACGTCGAGTGGCACAGGTGCGAAGAAGGCACTGATGTTGTTGAAGATATATTTTGGGCTCATCCTGTTTTAGTAGATTTGTTGAGGTGTTTCCCATATGTGTTTCTGATGGACTGTACATACAAGACGAACAAGTACAAATTTTCATTACTGGAGATTGTTGGTGTCACATCGACGGATATGACATTTTCAGTGGCATTTGTGTATATTGCATCTGAAAACAAAGAAAATTACATGTGGGCACTACAAAAATTGAGGGAGTTGTTGGATGAGTGGTCTCTTCCAAAGATAATTGTGACAGACAGGGACTTGGCCTTGATGAATGTTATTTCATGTGTGTTCCCTGATATAATGAATATGTTATGTACATGGCACATAAACAAGAACGTGCTGGCCAACTCAAAGAGCAAGTTTGCAAAGAATGAGGACTTTGAAGCTTTTATGAGGAAGTGGAATGAATTGATTTTTTCTGATACAGTGGAGGAAAACAATCATCAGAAAAATGTATTGTTTCAAGAATATGCTGAGTACCCTGAGGTTATTACATACATCGACACGACTTGGTTGGTACCCCACAAGGAAAGATTAGTGAAGGCGTGGATGGATCAATTTGTGCACCTTGGCAATACTACAACCAATAGGGTGAAGAGAACTTTAGGGTCTTCTCAAGGCAACTTCGAGACATCATGGACTAAAATCAATACAATGTTGGCTTTGCAACACACAGAGATCAAGTCATTATTTGAAAAAAAGTTTGAATAATGTTCAGCATTACTTCCAAGATTCTACATTCATGCATTTGCATGGGTTCGTCTCTAGAGCTGCACTAGACAAGATATGGGAGGAGTTAGCTCGTGCTGAGAGTGTTGGGTTGGACCAAAATTTATGTGGGTGTGTTACGCAAAACGAATGGATTGCTATGCGCACATGAGCTTGCTTTGTGTAAGCAATGTAGCATGCCCATACCTCTAGTTGATTGGGATGCCCATTGTAAAAAACTAGATCTTACTCTTGTGAAAGTAGAGGACAATGAGATGAATTTCAATTTTAGGGCTGAGTTGGGTCTACTTGAGGATAAATTTAATAGTTTTGATACATCTGGAAGAGCTAGAATTGTACAGAAAATCAAAGAGATACTTGTTCCATTGACCTCTTCTCTCACTGTGCCCATAGACAAAAAGAAAACAAAAGGGCGGCCGACTAAGAAGAGTGATCGGTCTACAAAATGAGATCCCTTATTTTTTGAGCATGTGTCTGCGTACTCCACTCGTTCATCAATCTCATCATTGCAAAAGACCAGACCGAAAAATGATGAACCAAGGAAGGTCCATGAGACACGCTTACAAATGTCTCATAGATCTCGTGGATATCTAAATCAACTCCCTCATGACTGACATCAATACATAGCCCCCGTCAGAGATGTTATGGCTGATGGACATTGTGGGTACCGAGTCATCGCTAAGTCCATGGGTATGGGAACAAACGGTTAGAGCGAAGTCAGAGGTGACTTACTAAGAAAGGTACAAAGGTTTTAGACACACTACACAACGCTTTTCGGTAATGTTTAGAGGGTTCAAAAGATTATGAGTTCTCTACAGTGTAGTGACCCTGTGGCACCCCTAGAGAAGTAGATGACTTTTTCAGATATGGGGTTGTTGATAGCATCGACATACAATGTCGTGTTGGTGCTTTTATCTATGCAGCAATGTCTTACATTTTTTCCCCTCAGAACCGAACCTCTACCAATGCCATTGGGGTGAGGATTGACATTGGTTTCGTGAATGATAACCACTTTGTGCAGGTAAAAGCTATTTTCAATGTAAGTTATAAAATAATGAAAATAATGATTGTAATGTTATACTTTCCACAGGTGATGTTTGCCCCTACATCATCGATACCTCCCATATCGCCAGATTGGCATAGATTCCAACTACGACAAGGACATGGATGAGAAACTCCTTATTTTGTTGTCAACGTTGAAGGTAGCAGAGTGACAAGCAATGCAGGTGATAGACAAGATGTACTAGTTGACTTAGACGATGACTAGTTGTTTTAGAAATGTTAATATGTAGGGAGATGTCAACATGTTTTTTTGAAAATGTTGACATGTCTAGACTTGTTTTATTATTGAAAATGTTGATATGTAGAGGGATGTGGATATGTTGATATGCAAGGGGATGTCAGCATGTTTTTTGGAAATGTTGACATGTTTAGTCATGTTTTTTTCTTTTTGAAAATGTTGACATATAAGGAGATGTGGATATGTATAGACTTTCTTTTTTTGAAATGTGGATATAAAAGATGTAATTGACTTCGATGTTGATGATATAGACATATTTGTTTTCTTCGAATGGTACTATGTTGTTTTGATGTTTGAATTATTATTCTCTTTCTATATATATGTAGAGGGATGTCAAAGTTCACCTTACGAGTGGGGAACGGTACCCCCGCCGCCCAAACAAACCCGAAATTATTAAAAACACATCAAAAACTTGATGGAATGCATCCCAATGCATAATGGAAGGGGGAAATGCAAAAAAAAAACAAGAAAAATACGAGGGTCGTCCATCATAGACCCAACAATTTAAAGTACACTCGGTCCTGATCAACCGAACAAAGAGCTGTTGGTAAAAATTAAAATATCGAACCTCATTTACATAAATCGGTCTATGATGGCCGACCGTATCTTTTCCCAAATTTTTTTGCATTTTCCCATTCCATCATGTATTGGGATGCATTCCATTAAGTTTTTGACGTGTTTTTAACAATTTCGGGATAGTTTGGGGGGTGGGGTACCGTTCCCCACCTGTACCCTACATTAGAGTTACGAGTAGGGAACGGTGCCCCACTGCCCAAACCAACTTGAAATTGTTAAAAACATGTCAAAAATGTGATGAAATGTATCCCAATGCGTGATGGAAGAGGGAAATGCAAAAGAAACCCGAAAAAATATAGGGTCGGCCATCATATATCGATTGTTATAAATGAGGGTCGGTATTTGAATTTTCACCAACACCTCTCTGTTCGGTTGATCAGGACCGACTGTGATTTGAATCGTTCAGTAGATGATGGTCGATCCTCATATTTTCCCCATTTTTTTGTATTTCCCCATTCCATTATGCATTGGGTTGCATTCCATCAAGTTTTTGATGTGTTTTTAACAATTTTGGGTTAGTTTGGGTGGCGGGGTATCGTTTCCCACTCGTAACTCTAATGTGGGGTACGGGTGGGGAACGGTACCGTACCCCTCAAGACGTTGTCTTTATGTCTATGAACACGACATGTCAACATTTAGACCTCGTTTCGGCGGTAGGGTGTCATACCCCAACTGTACCCGACCCGTACCCCACATTAGAGATACAAGTGGAGAACGATACCCCGCCGCCCAAACTAACCCAGAATTATTACAAACACGTCAAAAACTTGATGGAATGCATCCTAATGCATAATGGAAGGGGGAAATGCAAAAAAATCGGGAAACTATGAGGGTCAGCCATCATCTACTGAACGATTTAAAGGACGGTCGGTCCTGATCAACCGAACAGAGAGGTGTTGGCCAAAATTCAAATACCCATCGTCCTTTACAATAGTCGATTTATGATGGCCAACCCTATATTTTCCCGGGTTTTTTGCATTTCCTCCTTCTATCATGCATTAGGATGCATTCTATTAGGTTTTTGACGTGTTTGTAATAATTATGGGTTCGTTTGGGTAGTGGGGTACTAAAACCCACTCGTAACTCTAATGTGGGGTACGGGTGGCGAACGGTACCTTGCCTTCAAAATTAACCCGGAATTGTTAAAAAAGGTCAAAAACTTGATGGAATGCATCCCAATGCATGATGAAAGAGGGAAATGCAAACGGGGAAAAGATAGGGTCGGCCATCATAAACCGACTGTTGTAAAGGACGGTCGGTATTTGAATTTTGGCCAACACCTTTCTGTTCGGTTGATCAGGACCGACCATCCTTTAAATCGTTCGGTAGATGATGGCCTACCCTCGTATTTCTATGGTTTTTTTGCATTTTCCCCTTCCATTATGCATTGGGATGCATTCCATCAAGTTTTTGACGTGCTTGTAATAATTCTGGGTTAGTTTGGGCGGCGGGATACCGTTCCCCACTCGTAACTTTAATGTTGGGTACGGGTTGGGTACAGTTGGGTACAGTTGGGGTATTGCACCCCACCGCCCAAATGAGGTCTAAATGTTGACATGACGTGTTCATAGACATAAAGACAACGTCTAAAGGCAGAAATAACAGCTAATACATTCACAATCAATATAAAGGAAATTTCATTCATCAAATTTTGCAAATCGTCTCAAGATACATGATAGACAACAAACAAATTCATTACATGTACTTGTTGTCACACCCCGCTCGGACGTGCCTAAACCAGCAGAACACTCACAGGCGAGGCGCGAATGCATTATAACAATAACCGAATACGTAGGAACATAATTGAGTACAAATCTGATTATATTAATTTCAGAATGTATTTTTGTATAGAATATGATTGAGGGAACATCCTCCCAAAATCTCCCTTTAATTAACAAGGGTTACAAAATGTGGGACACAAGGTCCACTTAACTACCAATTGTCTAGAGCAGCACTCTGCCTCCCGTTCACTATTTAAAGTTATTGAGGATAAGACAATGTTTGGTTGAGTCAGATTGACCACTAATTCGGCATAGTAACAATATAATATATGAACTCCAAATATACAGGTATAAGTATGACAGGTATGAACATTGTACACAATAATGCAGTGTAAATGAATAGTAAACATAATGATAAATGAATGTAAACTTTAATAAAATTTAGAAGACACCCAAACCTATGTTTCGTTCCCCACCTTCAGATAAAAACTCCTTGAACTGGCGCTTTCTCTTGAGTAGAACTGCGTTGCACCGCGAAGAGAGTCTCAAAAAGAGAAGAGAGAAATCACAAAGAGAACAAGAGAGAGAGAGAGAGAGAGAGAGAGTGATTTGGTGTGAAAATAACAAAGAGGGGGGGTCCTTATATAGGAAAAGGAACGCCCGAACCTTCGAGCGGGCTGTCCAGTTGTCCGGGTAGATGCCCGAAGTTCAAATTTTTTATTTTTTTGTGTGCAAACCTAGTGTATTACACTTTCACCCTCTAAAAAAAATAATAAACAGACACTAATGAAGTATTATCCGCTTTGCTTGCGTGAATATGCTCTAACCCCTGACGAACCCGCTTCATCACACCTTGGAATTGATGGCCCCAGCCCTTGCTCTTGTTCCATCGTAGAGGAAGGCCCCGCTTCATCACTGACGTTCAGCCCAGACAGAACACCAACAATTGACTCCATGGAGATTCTCCCATTACGAATTGTTACTTCTGGTTCAGGCATGGACATCCATTGTAATGTGATGTCCAGGGTTTGTCTGTTTCGTTATTGTACATATCCCAATGCAAATGAACAATTACATGTGAATAAAAAATAAATCTAATTCAATATAAAAAAAAAGAAAGGAATGCAAACTTTATTACCAGGGTGGTATCATCATCAAACATATATGTAACGCCCGTACATTTGAGTCAAACATAATCGTTGACTTATACATATTGTCAAATGTATTTATACACGTATACATGTACAATGCTCTTCGATCAGTGTATTTGACTTAAAATAGTGTAATTGAGTGGTTTATGGGTGATTGGTATCGTTGGATGTCATTGGTATCACGAAAAACCCTTTAAAAATGAAAATATGAATTTTGGAACGCGAGAAGCGTGCTCCTCGCCGTCTGCAACTTTAAAAAAAAAATGATGCGGTTGCGTGTTGTTGAAACAGGTGTCTTAACTCATTTTAGCCACTTAATTGATGAATTAAACACGTATGAGCTTGCTGGAAAGAGAGACCAGACACGTTTTAAGCATAATAAGCTGCTGGCAAGATCAAATTTTAAGTTGTTGAATTGAAAAGAAAGAAACCAAATTGAGCACGAGAAGTTGCAGAGGAAAGCTGAGGAAGAAGGCCAAGAGCTTGGGAGCTCCAAATTGAGGTAAAAACCCTGGTCTTTTGAACTGAATTTTCCAGATTTGAAGCGCCCTAAGTTGTTCAACATATCTGAAAATTTTTGGATTTCCATGGCTAGAATAGATGATTGGAAAAATGGGTTTTGTGCTGGAGATTTATGATTTTGAAGTGCAATTGGATGGTAATTGTAGGTAAGTTTAGTTATGTTGGTGGTGTGATTTTGATCCTGAATATCTGAATTAGTATAATTGAAACTGTTTGAATGGGAATTTGCAGAGAATTGAGTTTGAAAATTGGGAAATTGATGAACAATTTGGTGACCAGCGCTGGAATGGTATGAATGAGCGTGGGAAATTGATCAAGGTGAACAAATTGTGCTGAAAAAACGTGAATGAGGGGAATGCATTGTTAAGGTATTTCTGATGGGTTTAATTGTA
Source organism: Paratinospora sagittata (assembly GCA_035771175.1). Classification (NCBI taxonomy): domain Eukaryota; kingdom Viridiplantae; phylum Streptophyta; class Magnoliopsida; order Ranunculales; family Menispermaceae; genus Paratinospora; species Paratinospora sagittata. Next base: position 12,012,069 of record CM069608.1, read on the forward strand.
TGTTTGGTGGGCCGACTTACAACCATTTTTTCTTTTGTATCACTAACTTTGGAGTGGTATGGGACACAATAAAATTGGAAGATACTAAATAAAACGTGGAAGTAAGAAAACCCACGACCTTGTGTGAAAAGAAACATTTGGGAAAAGTTAAATTACTAACATTATCACTAAGTTTACACGGTATGGGACGAGTAAACTTGGACGATACTATTAGTGAACTCCTCTCTCGTCAATGTTTCATAGAGACCGTGTTCTTACAACTTAACTTGGTTGAAACCCTTATTACCAAATTCATGTGGTATGGGACACACGAATTTGGATAATAGTTGAAAAGACTAAGCGAAAGAGTTCGAATACATAAGATTGCGATAGAACGTTAAATTATGATATTTACCGAGGTAAATCTTTGAACCTTTATGACTCGTATGAATTTTCAAAGAAATATATATGTATGTTCACACAAACCAGAACTAAAACATTTGAAATACTTGCAAAGTTTTATACCGATTATATGAACACTCTAACCTTGTTTTACACCATGGCCAAACATACGAGGCACATAAGATTCTTTGATTCCTCAACAAAAACCTTACAGCATACCTAGAAAAATAGGTGGTTTTACATTGCAGTATTCTCGAACTTATTGCTGAGAATATCATAACATTATACTTGGCTACAGTTCCTACATCAGGGTTTTATTTTCTCCTTGCCAGTGAGAAAATGCAAACCAGGAAGAGAGGAAGGCCACACACAGGGCAACATGACAATCAGAGAGTATGCTGTCAGGCTCAAAGAATTATCGGTCTACTCTCTCTCCACCATCTCAACGGAGCAAGATAAGATCGAGAAATTCTACAACGGCCTTCGTCCTAACATCCGACAAGCCCTGTCGATCTTGGATCTCAAGATTTACAGGAAGGTCGTAGACAAGGCCATGAGCTTTGAGCAGGAGCAGAGAATGAATAAGGGAAAATGACCTGCAACGTTTTCCCAACAGGGCTCGCAGCAGGGCAACAAGAAGAAGCCCTACTATAATCAAAACCCAGCCCTCCCAGCCCCTGTTCAGAAGAATGAAACCATGGCACCTTCGGCTGAGCTGTCTATCCCTGACCATCATGATTTTTGCAATTATGGCTGAGGAGGTCGTAATAGAAGGGGTGGCCGTCACAACGGCAAAGGCAGGGGTGGTGGTCAGCACCACAATTAGTATGGCCATCAGAACCAGCAACAGAGGCCGACATGTTATAACTGTGGCCAACAGGACCATGTAAGAAATGCCTGTCTCCACCCTCGGCAACTGCGACAACCTGTTCTCGCTATTCCAGTCTAACAAGCCTCACCTGCTACTAATGCCCAACCCAGGCAAGACCAGTAGAACCAAGGGCATTGGAACTAGGGCAGAGCGTTTGCCATCGCTCAACAACCCCTCCCAGACAACAATGTAGTCAAAGGTACATTTTTCTTGTTCAATACAATGTTGCATATCTTGTTCGATTCGGGTGCTACACATTCCTTTATATCTTCTGCATTGGTAAGGCATTTAGGGTTGCATCCTGAACCCACAGACATCACAATCCATGTCACATCACCATTAGGATCTGGTACTGACTTGAATTTGCAGTGTTCTCGATGTGAGCTTCGAATGTCAGAACATATAATATATGCAGATCTCCTTGTGATGGATATTGAAGACTTTGACATCATCCTTGGCATAGACTGGCTCACACCTTTGAATGCAAAGATCGATTGTATGAAGAAGTAAGTTCAGTTATCTTTGCCTACTGGAGAGTTTGTCAAGATTCGGGGAACAAGGAAATGAATACACAACTCGACTGTTGCACTTCTCAAGGCACAACTTCGAGCTCTTTCCATTGGTGATGAAAATAAATCACCAACATTGTACCCTCTCGAAGTACATGATATCTCGATTCCACCATACAAAATGTCAAATGTCCAGTTGGTTGAGTTGGACAAGCAACTGAAGGAATTGTAGAGAAATGGCTTCATCAAGAAAAGTTCATCACCTTGGGGCACTCCAGTTCTGTTTGTTCGCAAAAAGGATGGTTCGTTACGATTTTGCATTGACTATCTCAAGTTGAATAACGCCACCATCAAGAATAGATACCCATTACCCAGGATCGATGACTTGTTCGACCAACTTAGAGATGACAAGTACTTCTCTAAGATTGATTTACGATCCGGTTACCATCAACTCCGGATCAGAGAGTCGGACATTAATAAAACGACTTTCAAAACTCGGTACGGTCATTACGGGTTCTTGGTTATGTCGTTCGGTTTAACAAATGCAGCGTTTATGGATTTGATGAACTGCATCTTCAGGTTAAACTTAGATCGATTTGTGGTGGTCTTTGAGGATGATATCTTGATATTTTCCTCAACTGAGGATGACCATAAGATACATTGACGATTGTCCTCTAGACCTTGAAAAGCTACCAGTTGTATGCAAAGTTGAGTAAGTGCAAATTTTGGGCAAAACGAGTTCAATTCCTAGGCCATGTGGTTTCGGGCATTGGCATTGAGGTGGATCCTTCAAAGGTTGAAGCGGTTTTAAACTAGAAGCAGCCTACCACTGTTATAGAAATTCGAACTCTTTCGCTTAGTCTTTTCGACTATTATTCAAAAGTTGAAGTGGTTTTAAACTGGAAGCAGCAACCATACGAGTCATAAAAATTCTAAGATTATCCTTGGTAAATATCCTGATCTAACGTCTGATTGCAATCTTATGTATTCAAACTTTTTCGCTTAGTCTTTTCGACTATTATCCAAATTTGTGTGTCCTATACCACATGAATTTGGTAATAAGAGTTTCAACCAAGTTAAGTTGTATGAACATGGTCTCTATAAAACATTGACGGGAGAGGAGTTCACTAATAGTATCGTCTAAATTTACTCGTCCCATACTGTGTAAACTTAGTGATAATGTTAGTAATACAACTTTCCCCAAATGTTTCTTTTCACACAAGGTTGTGGGTTATCTTACTTCCACGTTTTATTTAGTATCTTCCAATTTTGTTGTATCCCATACCACTCCAAAGTTAGTGATACAAAAGAAAAAAATGGTTGCAAGACGGCCCACCAGTTACTACATTGGGTCTATTGGGTCTCAAAATAAGGGACCCGATATTATCGGGTAAGGTGTCGAATCTTGGGGAAAACCGACCCGAGTAACCTGACCCGACCCGCATATCATTAAAATAACCACATTATTAGGAACTTTACTTATAATTATGACTTGATACAATGTGTATTTGGGTCTTTTTTGTTTTGCAGGTTCGTGATCAACAATCCACCAAAGGCCAATGATAAGAATGTTTATTTGTACAATTTAAATAAGTTTTGATTTTGAATTATATGTCATGCATGTTAGGTTATTTTTATTTTACAGATTTATGGGCAAGAATTCACCAAAAGGATAGATAATAGTGTTTCTTATATATATTATTTAAATAGGTTTTGAATTTTTATTTTATAAATTTATGAGAAATAACTTTTTTTTTATGTAAAAATGTGTTTAATTTCAAGTTGGGCTTTTTTTTAATCACAATTGGCCCATTTTAATGCTGAAAAAAGAGTTAAAAAATGATTTTTTGGGCTTAATTTTTTTTTTTAAAGAAGAGATTATGGTCGGGTTAACCCGACCACCCGACCACCCGACCCGGATGAAATAGGGTCTGGTGGTCACCCTTTTTTGGGTGATGTCAGGTGGCATTGGGTTGGCTGCGATGCCACCGGACATTTGCGGGTCGGGTGGGGTTGGGGCAAAACCCAACCCGTGCTCACTCCTATATTTTTATTTTATTTTAGAACCTCATGATAATGATATTTGTTCATTTGTTGTATATATTTCATCTTATGTCTTTCTACAGTGCATTGAGAATAGATTCTTAAATATATATATCATATTTCATAATTCATAAAAATTAAAATTAAAGTTTACTATTTTACTAGTGTCGTGTCCAAGTACCCGTGTCAGGACCCCATCACAATCCCCCAGGGCATCCTGACCGACACAGGAATCTAACCATCCTATTCCCTCATAGGACCATTAGATCCCTATTAAGCTTCAACCCGAGACTCCGACATAGTCTCTCCTGTAAATTAGACATCTCACCATCTCAAAAAACATTACATCCACACATATATCACATCAACCCAAATATATATATATATATATATATATATATATATATATATATATATATATATCAACATTCCCACCATAGATTACATCATACTCATATTTAAAGTTCCAACCCTGCTAACATCTAGCAGTTTTTCTAACATTAATAACACATTCATCTACTTAGTTATACATGCGGGGTTATATACATATATTTACAAAATCAAAATACATGTTTACCAAGTCTTCAACCTACATCAAAACAAAACTTTGGCAAGGCTCTCCTATCTTACTGATAAGCTATTCCATTGCCTTTATCTGCAACTGAAGGACCTGAAAATTTTGGAAACGGAATGACTCAACGGTGCCCAGTGAAATAGAATATTCAATTATACCATCATTCACACATCTACATAATCATGCACACTCATTTATGTTATGCAAATCAGCATGCAAACACCAATGTATATGCACATTCAATATAATATGCAATTCACATTCATATGCAATCATAGCAATCCATTCTCATTCTCATTTCAGCTAGCTTTTCCAAGACTTATGTAATACATAGTCAATAGGTACTAACATAACTCATTACAACATTTCAGCCAGATGATAAAGTGGTCTAGTTCTATATACTATCCAGGAGCTCTAAAAATTATTCTAAAGAACGAATGTAACCGTACTTTAATTCTGAGAAAACATTCTCTTTTTTTTAACCTAATTAGCTTTCATTGCATATAATACTAGAACAATGACTCGCTTCCCAACCGAATAGATTCTCATATAGACCTTTAAATCTAACTAGGATCACTAAACTCGATTATTCTCGTAGGGAGCAGCTCAACTTACTTTGAATGTCCAAAAGTTTAGCTCTAATAGATTTACCAGTCAATATAGACAATCTCTGCCTTTTCTCATGCAACAACCACCATACACATGTACAAACATTTAATTACACGTAATGTGATGACAAAAATGATGAAATAAGATTGAAATTCTACTCACAACCAATGCTAGAATATAAGTCCCACAAAATCTCTATTATTTCTTATTTCACAAAATCTCTAACTCATTAGAATTTTAACTCTAACTAATTCATTTAAATAAATTCAACTAAGTTCTGGCAACATGAAATGAACTCTAACTTTCCAATTCAGTCCCATAATTATATTTGAGTCTCTCAGACACGTGATGATCAGTCTAAATAATTTTTACCACCCTCTAAAATATTGTCACAGTGAAAGACAGTAGAAATAAGTTTTTTAACCTTATTTCTACAAGTTTCCAAGTCCAATGTATTTACTAAAATCATTCAATCACATACTAAAAATACCAATCGATATCCAAAAATCATGATCTTGGTATAGAAGCATCCGAAATTCAATCCTCTACGATTCTATGGTTTCAAACATGAATTTCAGCAGAGTTTGACATGGTTCCAAAGGCCCTCAATGTCAAATTTGGTTTCCGGCAGTTATACCGACACCAATATGACATATGAACGCAAACAAGCTACATATTCGGGATCTACATGACTATAGGAGTGGCAATATATAATATTTACGTGTTTCTATTCAAAGTGGGTCAAAACCCCATTTTTGAAAACACCACAAAACACCTCCTATAGCAAAAATTAAACCGCTAGGAACATCACACGTACCTTAAATATCACTTTTGCAACGAAAAAAAGGGAAAATGGCTTACCGGCATGTCGAATTCGGCCGCGAAATATAGCGAAACCCTCGCCCTTTCTTTCTCTCTATTCAGTTTCTTCTCTGGACGTTTGTTTTTCTTCTTCTTTTTTTGCCTTAGGTAGCAAATGGAAACAAGATTAGCAAGTGAATAAGAGTTATTTGATTTTTTTTTTATTCCATGCACCTCATGCACTTACTCAACCAACTCCCCCTTTATTATTATTTTTTTTCTAATTTCATAATACCTCTCATTCCATAATCATACCTTTCTCATTTAAATATAGTTTTCATGCTTCCATTTGCTCCATTTAACTTTATGAACACATGCACTACATTTAATAAACCAATATTATATAATATTCATAACATAAATACACTCATAAGAAATTCACATCACAAGAACATACCACACAACATTTAAAAATTCTTAGGGTCCCATTTTATGAAAATGAGGGTCGTTACAACCTCCCCAACTTAAAAAAAATTTCATCCTCGAAATTTAAAAGTTAGGAAACATACCTCATTTCATAAATTCTGAGAAATACTCCTTCATGTAATCTTCACACTCCTAGGTATATTGTTCCTCACCCTGAAACTGCCACTTAACCTTGACCATAGGAATTTCTTTATTCCTAAGTTTCTGCACTTTCCTATCAAGAATCACCACTGGCATCTCATCATAGGTGTTATCTCAATGATCCCCATGACATGAATGTTTTGATGATTCCAAATATCTTCAGTTGGTCTATCTAATGATCTTGTCAAGTGTTTCAGATTTATCAAGAATCAAGATCAAGGAACTGTGATCACAAGCCTATTGAACATCAAAGTAAAGTTTCGACTCTGTCAGTACTTAAAATGTAATGTCTATCGATCGTCTTACTCTCAGCAAGATTTTTATTGTTTGCATATTTTGATCGTAACATTTTAATCGTACCTTATGATTTCTAAAGTTTTTGTTTTGATTAAAAGAAACAATGATGTTTAATCTAGTTTTAATTAAGAAATCAAAAACCACTTTCATAAAGTCTTTCAGGACGCTAATGTTTTAGCAGCGCCCTCCTGGACTTGATGAGTTAGGACGTTGATAAAATGTAAGGACACTCAAGGTTGAGTTGAACTATTTAATAAGGACGCTTACTCGTTAGTAGTGACCTTTCTTTTATCAACCTTTGAGAATGTCTGGACGCTGACTTAATTTCAGTTCGCTGAAAAATTTTCTTTTATCTTTAAGTGATTTCTATCTTTAAGGACGCTGATAAGTTATAAGTTGAATGAATTATTAGGACGCTACTTGTGTAGGAGCGCCCTGATCCTTAGAATCAACTTAAGTAACTTTCAGGATGCTCACCGTCCCTTAGCGCGCTTAAACATTATTTTAAAACTGCTTTTAATAGTTTGGGACGCTTACTCATAAGTAGCGCCCTCATATGTTTTGCGTTTTAAGACCAAACAGGACGCTTATTGCGAAGTAGCACCCTCATGCTTTAAGTCGTTTAATTGTCAAAGCAAGTCAGAACGGTTACAACTTAGTAGCGCCCTCACTTCATTATTCAGTAGGACGTTGATATTTTAGGAGCGCCCTCAAAGGAACAAAACAACAGAAATGATATTTTTGCTGTTCTGACATGTACGTCCTTTTAGCCAACCTTTTAGAACAACTTTTCGTACAAAATCAATTTTCTGTATTTGTAAGAGATATTCTCTAATTCACGAACCACGTCTTCTAAAACTTTCCTTATTTGTGTATATGGAGAAAAACAAAATATTCATGAATTGTGCAGTTGCGATTTTCGTGGTATATTCTAGCTGTTGTGAGTAAACGTTCATATTTGAAATTTAAATTCAAATGAACAACAACTTCATCTCTACAAGTCTATAAACACAGACACTTAACAATTTGTTAAGCACCGAAAATTCTCTAAGCTAAAACACTTTTTCAAAGTTAGTTGAATTTTCATCTAGTCAAGAAAACGTTTAAGTCAATTTGTTTTCACAGTAGTTTTCTTTGAGACTTTACGTATTCAAAAGATTTTCATACTGAGCTAACATCTTATCTTTATCTAAAAATCTATTTGAAGTTTTGAGCTGTTTTCACTCAAATCGTTCAGCACTGTTTTAACTTATATCATTCTTGCTGAAAGAGTAATTTGAGATATAGTTCATAGGATACAGTTGTACTCAATTTCATATCATGTGTATTGTATCAAGGTTGTAACACTAGTTACATAAACTACTGAGTTGATATTCTTCTGTCAACAAAGTTAGGTTGTCTTACACCCGTAAGTTGAGAAACGGTAGTTCTCACATCCGTAAGTTGAGATAGGTTGGTCTCACGCTTTGAAGCTGAGTAGTATAACTGTTGTTCTCACACCCGCAAGTTGAGAAAAGGTGTAACGGTTTGATCTTCATCCGTAAGAAGGTCTATAGTGGTAAGGTTAAAATCCTAACAGAGGAGGTTAGGTAGTGGACGTAGGCAAGTAGTCGAACCACTATAAATCGACAGTGCATACTTGCATATTTTTCTACACTTTAATCTTGCCATTGTAATTAATTTTAAATTGTCTAAGTGTCCAATTCACCCCCCTCTTGGACGTAACTGGGACAACAATTGGTATCAAAGCAGTGTTGCTCTTCAAAGAAACATCACAATTTCTTTGATGTCAATGGAAATGACCAGAGGGAACGTCATAGAAGTAGGTCAACCTTTAGAGAGACCACCTCTGCTCAATAAATATTGGTTTGAAGATTGGACGATAAGGATGAAAACCTTTCTACGATCTAAGGATATCGGTCTATGGGAAATGGTTGTAAATGGCTACACCATGCCCAACAAGCCTATTGAGTTATGGACAGATAAGGAAAGACTAAATGACAAACTTAATGCTCAAGCAGTCTATGCCTTGTATTATTCTCTACCCGAGGAAGAAGTAGAAAGGGTAGTTCATCTTGAGAGTGCCAAGGAAATTTGGGAAACTCTCAAATCACTTCATTGTGATAAGATTAACATTCGAGATGAAAAGCTCAAAGAGTCTGATAGACTATTCAATGCCTTGGAGATATTGGAGAATGAATCTCACGATACGACATGCAACAGATATCAATCCATTCTTGACGGAATGCAAGAACTGAATCAGGAAATACATGTTGATATATCTTTAGTATATTTCTGTGACAAGCTTCCAAAAAGATTAAATGATAAGCTGACTATGTTAGCTGAATCTGTTGAACCATGGGAAATGAATTCAAAAGAGCTCTGTGATCTCTTGCAAACCATGAAAAGAAGGGATGAAACTAGAAACCAAGTTAGAATATTAGAAGAGTCAATAGCCCAGTTTAGGGTTCTAGAAAGTGAGTCTGTTCATGAGAACCTGCAATGTTTTATATGTCTTGTAAATGAATTTGAACACTTTGGAAAAACATTATCTCATTCTACTTTAGTACAATATTTTTTCAATAGTTTTCTTGAGAACTGGAAATATAAAATAGATTTTATAAACGAGTTCTCAAATCCATTTGAAATCAGTTTTCAAAAAATTGATTATATTTTGAGTGGGATAGATATGTCAACTGAGAGAGAAGACATTCTTGCAAATTTACCAACCAGGAGTGGAAGTGAACTGGCTGATGATATACACTCTCTGTGTCATCAATCCTGAACAAGCACATCCAGAATGCCAATGAAAGACCTCCTGATAGAATGTCGATAAAGAAGTCGGGATGGAGGAAAAAGATAGTGAACTATCTCAGCTGCTTCAAATTGAGACAGAGCGCTCTAATCGAGGACTTTGCAGTACCTTGAGGTAAAAGTCAAAAACTATGCAAAGGTATAAAAGTCTCTCTCATCACAAATGCTATTATCAGAATATTTTTATCAGTGATAAATAATTGTCTTTAATCATGCAATGCTTAGAATGTTCAAACAATTTCTTCATGTTCAAATTATTATGGAATGGTTAATGGTGTATAACTTATGATATTGTTCAACCATGCGTTACTTAAGGCTATTTGGTCAAATCTAACAAATAGCAATGTTTAATGTCCTGAAGAGAGATATCGACAAGTGAGGACGCTAACGCGTATATTAGCTCTAGTCGATGATGATCGCTAGTTAAAAGTAGGGCACTGCTCGGTCACAAATGTAAAATAACATAAACCGCATTTAGTGATTAGGAAGTGTCACGTGCTGGAGTGTGCGTCAGGAGGGAGCTTATCGCTTTCTCACTATAAAATCCAACTTTTGTAATTTAGCTGTTACTTTTCATCTTTTGTGCCCTAGGACACTTCAACGAGAATTTACCTGAACTCGCCTCAGATTTACCGCTGAATCTTCATCTTTAACCCTTGGTAAATCTCGTTATATGTTTGTTTCTGAATCTTCTATTCTCTATTGTATTAGTCCCTGTTTTGTTATCTCAGTTCTTCATATCCTTTTATCTGATGTTGTCAATGGCACACAAACCCGAAAATCTTCGTCCCTTTTCTGCTAGAAAGCGAGTTGTGTCGCCATCATCACCTCCAGATAGGAGTATGAGACCAAGAACTAAACCAACTCAAGTCGCACTGGCTGAGGAACCCACACCAGTGATACTCACACCTCCTACCGAAATTGCTTCTGAACCAACTCACCCACCTTCTCCTTCTCAGATGAGAAGAAAAGGAGATAATGCCGAAAAGCTCATGAACCGAGCTGTGATTGATGGAAGCTATGTCGATTTCGACTTTTTCATCAACTCCCATCTAGACATTTTCTCTCTGTTTGAGTTCCAAGGTTGGATTGATTTACTTACTTTAAACTCAAGATGGTACCCCAACCTCGTCAGACAATTCTATGCAAACATGGTCAATAAACCCGGCTCTGAACTCTCAAAACAATTAGTGGTAAAGGGAAAATCAGTTGAAATTTCTCCCGGATTCTTCTCTGAAGCATTCTCTTTGCCAAATGATGAAAGTGCTCACAAAATTTCATTTACCAAAAATAAAGTTCAGTATCCAGGTTACAACAGCCTTGCCGCTCTCAATCTTGTTTCCAGGAAAAATGACCTATCTTATGTTGACAAGAAGCTTACCAACCAGTCCTTTGAACTCATTCCCAGAATCATCCACAACATCATTACCCACATTACTCAGCCTAAGACCGGTAGCAGGGGTAATGTGAATGATTTAGAGTTATTCTTAATCTGGTGTATTCTGGAGAAGAAGAAAGTGAATCTCGCCCACATTCTCATGCATGTAATGAATACAGTGGTTAGTAGAGGAGGAGGTCTGCCACTTGGTATGTACCTCACCACTCTGTTCGAGAGATGTGGCATTGATTTCAGTGGAGAAACCATCAAGGAGACTAGCAGATACAACTGCATTGGTCAAACCACTGTTAAATTAATGAGATACACTTATGTCCCTGCTTTGGAAAGATGGTTTCCAATGTCAGAAGTTCCACTTGAAGGTGAATCCAGTGGAAAAGATGAAACAAGATAAGAAGATGTCTCAGCAATAGTGAATGAAGCTACCCAAGCTTCTACCACTCATAAAGAATAGGCTGCACAAGAAGAAGTTGTTTCCACAGTTAATCCAGAGCATATTTCAATTGATGATGTAGAAATTGAACATGTAGAACAAGTTGTTCATGCTGAGGGACATCCAGTGGAAGAGGTGATCCAGATTGCTCAAGTTGTTGTTGAAGAACATCTGCATGAGTCGGAAACCTTTGATGCAATCTTGGAGGACATCACCAGAGAACGAGTTAGTGAGGACTCAGATAAAACCATCTCCAGACCACCATCTCCATTTGATATCCCTGTACCAATAGAATCTCAAGACTCGCAGAAAAATCAGTTTGATGGTATACAAAGTAAGGATTCAGAGGGCTATGATCTGGCTATCGTACCCTATCAGGGAGATGACATGAATGAAGAGGTTGATGAAGATGATCATGTTGAATATTTTCATGAGGCCAATGCTGAATTTCAAGCAGAAGATGAAGTGGAAAATATTTATGAGGAAAGCTTATCCGATCATGAACAACCTTCTTATCCATCCACAAGCAGGCCAAAAGATGAATTCTTCAGAGAGGAAGACTTTCTCAAACGAGTAAGAGAAGATCAGATTTTTGTCATGTCTCAACTAATGACTCGTTTGGAACATAACCAAGTTCAGGTGAAAAATGAGACATTGTCAGAAGTCCGAGAATCTCTGAAATCTCAGGAGAGAGTTGAGATTAATGAGATCAAAGAACTTAACTCTCACATGATCAAGGCAATTGAATTGCTCGAGAAGCTGTCTCAACAAATGGACAGCCAGTTAAAAGTCATGCAGTCATTGCCTTCATCGAGCTCCACTCCATCATCATCACTTGATGATTTTATTAAAACAATTCAGGAGGACATGCGACAGATCAAGATATTCATAAATGCCTTTGTTGTTGTTGTTCCGCCGAGATTGGCAGCTCCTCAACAACCTCTAGCCAAACCTCAAGATCCACAGAGTCGCACAATGACAGCTACGCCAAGTCGTGCTGCCAGTGCTATAACTGAAGAAGCTTTGAAGAGATTCTTGAAGAAATTCAAAGCTTGAGAGGTAAAATGGCTGGCTCCTCTAAAGAAAAGTCCATCTCTGAAACTCTGCAATCAGTTTTGGATGCTATCTTGGATCAAGTAACAAGCAAGACAGTGCTTGATCCGGTGCTGCAGGCCATCTCCAGTCTGAAGGAGAATTTAGATACTGCAAGGCCAGCACCAACAGAGGATGATAGACTAACCAAGATTCTAGACTTGGTTACTTGTGTTTTTGAGAAATTACAAAACTTGGAGAACAAGATGCATTTCCTTGCCACAACCATTATGGATCTGTCTTATACTATCATCAAAGCTGCAGATCGAGTGGAAGGAGTCGTAGGCTTTTTTGAAAACCTCTTCAAGGCAATGAAAAGTCGGATGCCTTCTACCATTTGGTATATTGCCTCTAGCATGAAACATTTTACAATGCTCTTTCATCTGTTGAAGAAGAAAGGTGCAAAGTTTCACCTACACCACGAGCTTCAGCCTTCACACATCCTCAAGGACCCCACGAGTTTGACAATCTTCTTGGAATATTAGAATGTGAAGATGAAGATGATTCGAATGAAGAGCCATTGCATAGAATCAGTCGAAGAGTGTATCCATCCCCAGATCCCTCATCAGAAACTTTTTCAGATCCTAAATGCAAGCGACCAATCAGGCCAGAAATAGAAGGTCACACACTTTCTCCTGAGTTTGTTCAAGGTCTTGCGGAACGAAAAGGAAAAGGTTTCAAACCTGGTCCACTTCTTGATCCATTTAAATTTGGTGTTTCCAATCATGCTCATGAAAAATTCATTGAAAAATCTAGGAAGGGTATTGTAATTGATGAATTTATCAGCAGTGTGAGAAACAGCACACGTAGTTCTTCAAGACCACAAGCACCGAGGAAACCCAAGAATTTTGTACCTAGTTCCAATGGATCCAAGAAGGATGAGGAGGCCGAAAGAAAAAGGAAAGGGAAGGGTCCAAGTACGGGCTAAGCCTACCCATTTTTTGATGTTTTCAAAAGGGGGAGAAGAGATTGTAGATATTAAGGCTAAATTAACTCAAGAGAGAAGCAACATGTAAAGGAGAGTTTACATGTAAGGGGGAGTTCTATCCAAGTTATTGTGTTCTATCAGAGTTAATGTATTCGTTCTTGTTTATAATTCACATTGTTTGTATTCTGCGATGTTTGCATCTTACCATGTAAATTGTATGATCAAAATCAAATAGAACTGACATGACTGCAGATATCGTTCTAAATTCGTTATATGTTTGATTACATGAATATATTTGTCTACATGATCTCTGAGTATTTGAAATCATCAAAAAGGGGGAGACTATTATCTCAATGAACCCCATGACATGAATATTTTGATGATCCCAAATATCTCCAGTTGGTCTATCTAATGATCTTGTCAAGTGTTTCAGATTTATCAAGAATCAAGATCAAGAAACTGTGATCACAAGCCTATTGGACATCAAAGTAAAGTTCTGAGTCTGTCAGTACTTAAAATGTAAAGTCTATTGATCATCTTACTCTCAGCAAGATTTTTATCGTTTGCATATTTTGATCGTAACATTTTAATCGTATCGTATAATTTTTAAAGTATTTGTTTTGATTAAAAGAACCAATAATGTTTTATCTAGTTTTAATTGAGAAATCAAAAACCATTTTTATAAAGTCTTTTAGGACGCTAATGTTTTAGCAGCGCCCTCCTGGACTTGATGAGTCAGGACGCTCAAGGTGGAGTTGAACTATTTAATAAGGACGCTTACTTGTTAGTAGTAACCTTTCTTTTATCAATCTTTGAGAATGTCAGGAGGCTAACTTAGTTTCAGCTCGCTGAAAGATTTTCTTTTATCTTTAAGGACGCTGATAAGTTATAAGTTGAATGAATTATCAGGACGCTACTTGTGTAGAAGTGCCCTCATCCTTAGAATCAACTTAAGTAACTTTCAGGGCACTCACAGTCCGTTAGAGCACTTAAACATTATTTCAAAACTGCTTTTAATATTTCAGGACGCTTACTCTTGCATAGTGCCCTCATATCTTTTGCGTTTTAAAACCAAGCAGGACTCTTACTGCGAAGTAGCGCCCTCATGCTTTAAGTCGTTTAATTGTCAAAGTAAGTCAAGACGCTTACTACTTAGTAGCGCCCTCACTTCATTGTTCAGTAGGACGTTGATATTCTATGAGTGCCCTCAAAGGAGAAAAACGACAAAAATGATATTTTTGTGGTTCTGACATGTACGTCTTTTTAGCCTATTTTTCATACAAAATCAATTTTCTATATTTGTAAGAGATATCCTCTAATTTACGAACTATGTCTTCTAAAACTTTCCTTATTCGTGTATCTGGAGAAAAACATAATACTTATGAATTATGCAGTTGCCATTTTCGTGGTATATTGTAGCTGTTGTGAGTAAATGTTTATATTTGAAATTTAAATTCAAATGAACAACAGCTTCATCTCTACAAGTCTATAAACACAGACACTTAACAATTTGTTAAGCACCGAAAATTCTCTGAGCTAAAACACATTTTGAAAGTTAGTCAAATTTTCATCTGGTCAAGAAAACGTTTAAGTCGACCTATTTTCACAGTAGTTTTCTTTGAGACTTTACGTATTTTAATGATTTTCATACTGAGCTAACATTTTATTTTTATCTAAAAATCTATTTGAAGTTTTGAACTATTTTCACTCAAATCGTTCAGCACTGTTTTAACTTATATCATTCTTACTGAAAGAGTAATTTGAGAGATAGTTCATAGGATACAATTGTACTCAATTTCATATCTTGTATACTATATTAAGGTTGTAACAGTAGTTACATAAACTTCATAAGCATGATAGGCTGCTAACCAATCCATTCCTAGCGTAACATCAAATTCTAAGAACTCTAAAGTTCACAGACATTTCATAATCACCCAATCTAACAATCCAGTACTCACAAATCATGTTAGGGTAGATTCTTTACCCTGCTGTCGTACTCAACATTAACCATGAACTAGCTCTAACAGGAGTAAGTTTTAATCTATCTACCACATGTCTAGAAATAAAAGATAATGTAGAACCAACATCAATAAGCACATACATAGGTATATCAC
This sequence comes from Paratinospora sagittata, assembly GCA_035771175.1. Taxonomy (NCBI): domain Eukaryota; kingdom Viridiplantae; phylum Streptophyta; class Magnoliopsida; order Ranunculales; family Menispermaceae; genus Paratinospora; species Paratinospora sagittata. The sequence continues at coordinate 12,027,558 of CM069608.1, forward strand.
AAATAATGATCATATCTTCCACTAATGTCTTTGATGCTTCTGGATCAGGTTCAGTCATTGTTTTAGCTTTCTCTTTACTAATAAGCTGAGGAATGCTTCCTTTAGATACTACTGGTGGATTCAGACACTCAAACCTCCGATGTCCAGGTTTTCAACACTGATAACAAATATACGGTGCTCTAAGTGTAGTAGATCCCACCTGTGAAATTGTGTCAGGTACTCTAAAAGTCTAACTCTTACTCCCTTTGCCTTTACCTCTGCCTCTGGCATATGTCTGCTGAACTGGTGGTTTAGTCATAGTACTATGAGTTTGTATAGCAGTTGGTATGGATAGAGTAGTCTCAGACTAAATCACAACTCCTCCTAGTACAGTATGGAACTTACTCGGTGCACCCTTACTGAACTTCTGTCATTTCCCCCACTTCTTCTTACCCCATGAAGATTGTGGCTTACTAGCAAAAGTTGCATGTATCTGTGGTGCCCCACTCTGAATCGCTTGCACCATACTAGTGCTCTGCTGCTCCACCAACTCAAATTTCAAAGCCCTATTAACAACTTGTCTATACTAATCTATCCCAGTCACGGACAATGCCTGCTGAATCACTGGTCTCAATCCCCCACAAAAGTATGAAATCATTTCTTCCTCATCCTTAACTAACTTAGGTGCATAAGCAGACTGTTGAGTAAAATGAAACTCATACTCACGTACTGTCATGTCGTCTTGCTTGAGATTCAAAAATTCAAGCTTTTTCCTCTCTCTCTCAGTAGCAGGAACATACATTTGAAGGACCTTCCGTAGTCAACATTGATAGCCACTACTGCCCTGCATTACTTTTCATCATGTGGGCAGCAAACAAAACCTGAGTCTCATCATCAAGTTTTAAGGATCTGGCATTCTTCTCCATATTAAAGATCCAATCCTCTGTCTGCTTGAGATTTACACCACCATAAAACTTCTAAGGTTTCATTCTCATAAACCTCTGCATCAAATCAGACTGATGCTTCATCACCTCTCTTGCTGATGATGTGCGTGTGGAGGGCAGTTGGGATACAGCTACAGCAGGCTTTGCTGCAATCTTTGTCCTACTAGTCTCTACCTCGACCCTACTAGGTCCAGTCGGGAGTTGGTTGGCATATTACAACCTCCATTCTTGCCATCCACTCCTGCATCTATTAATTATGGGCCGCCATTAATCGACCCTGAGCCTCAACTAGTTCTTCCAACCTCTTAATCCTGATCTGTAGGCTTCATACGTGTAATCTTTCTCGGTCTGCCTCTCTTTCTCATACAACTGAGAAAAAAAATGAGGCAACTATCACATATAGAGAAGCAACGGATCATCTAATATCATATCTACCATACTATATTACTACACAGAGAAAATAATATAGTAAGACTTATGCATTATCTTGAAGCTTTTAAATTCCTAAGTATTTTAGAAAACCTAAGCTCTGATACCAACGATGTCAGGACCCCATCACAATCCCCCAGGGCATCCTGACCGGCACAGGAATCTAACCATCCTATTCCCCCATAAGACGATTAGATCCCTGTTAAGCCTCAACTGAGACTCTAACAGAGTCTCCCCTGAAAATTGGACATCTCACAATCTCAAATAACCTGATAAACATCACATCCACACATATATATCAAATCAATCCAAATATATATATATATATATATCAACATTCGCACCATAGATTACATCATACTCATATTTAAAGGTCCAACCCTGCTAACATCTAGCAGTTTTTCTAAAATTAATAACACATTCATCTACTTAGTTATACATGTGGGGTTATATCCATATATTTACAAAATCAAAATGCATGTATACCAAGTCTTCAACCTACATCAAAACAAAACTCTAGCAAGGTTCTCCTAACTCACTGATAAGCTATTCCTTTGCCCTTATCTGCAGCTGAAGGACCTGAAAATTTTGGGAATAGAATGAGTCAACGGTGCCTAGTGAAATAGAATATTCAATCATACCATCCTTCACACATCTACATAATCATGCATGCTCATGTATGTTATGCAAATCAACATGCAAACACCAATGTATATGCACATTCAATATAATATGCAATTCACATTCACATGCAATCAAAGCAATCCATTCTCATTCTCATTTCAATTAGCTTTCCCAAGACTTACGTAATACATAGTCAATAGGTACTAACATAACTCACTAAAACATTTCAGCCAGATGGTAAAGTGGTTTAGTTCTATATACTATCTAGGAGCTTGGGATCCTCGTCATAGGCAGAACGGTCTCATCACTTCCAGTGGACAATGAAGACGCAATCACGTTACTCATTCGAGGTTTGGGAGTATCGTAAGTCAATGCATATGATGAGATCAATATTTGTTGATGGACCTGTCACTTATCTATATTTGTTGACATAACATTTATAAACACAAATGCATCAATTGAAATATAACATACATGATTCAAACTAATCATATGGTTTATGCATCATTTTCATAAAAAGTATGCAAACGCCTCTATGAGGTCACGTCAGGATAACACATGCCTACACTTTCCCCATTGCGTTATGGGTTCAGACCAGCGCATTATCCATCACAAATCCTTTCACCCTTACATTCCTCATAGAGATTCCCATTCATTACACACTTGTAAGTGACTCCGGAGGTACATTTTCCAAAGGAACAAATATGAGAAAAGATAACCAATGCCAAAGTATTCAATCCAAAATACTCAAGGCAATATTATACATATAAATCCATTTTTCATGATCATAAATACTATGCACATATACAATAAAATGCATATCATTCAACAAATTTATTTTATACAAATACAATGCCATAAATGGAGAAATAAAGAGAGAAATACTCACTACCAACCACAAGCCAATTACCCAAGCCAAAAGCCCTCAAATTGGCTAATCAAAACACAATGACCTGAAATGAATCAAATTCATATATGATCAATTTCAAGTTCAATTATTCCTAATTGCATAATTCTCATAAAATCCCCAAATCCCTACAATTCAACACTTAACTCCAAATTATCAATGTCCACCCCATAGGCATCCATCTTGCCAAATTACATGATCATACAAAGTCTAGGCCTAGGCCACATAAATCACTTACATTCCATCACATGCTCAATTTATCAATTCTAAATCAATTACATCAAAATCTCCAATTTAGGAAAATCTCTACAATAGGCCAACATGGCCAAATTAAACTAATCAACAATCCATAACATGAGAATTCCTCAATTGACACTACCAATGTTTCAAGCATGCCAATTTATGCAATATAGGTCACATGCATTCCAAATGGAAAGCTATAGGTCACGTTTCTAGAGTTAGAGTCAAATACATGGCTTCACATGTAAAGACCTTTAATAATGGAGTTAGAAACATTAATTACACTCCTAATTCAATGCACTGTTCGGATGTAACAAACTGCCAAACAAAATATCCAATAACTAAATTAATTGTTTAGATTCAAGAATATCAAGAGACAAACCTTCTGTCCAAAATTGAGCTAAATCCAACGGCAGATCAAAGAGATACGCCTTTTTGATTAAGACAACTGTAATTGGACTGTTTCTCCCCTCCTACTGAAAATACTTGAACTCAAATGATTATATCTCACAAAATAACATCTTAACCGTTCATAATTCAAAAAAGTTCAGTTGTGAACTATCTTCGGAAGTATCACATCCATCCAACGGTAGATTTAGGAGATCCATCAGTTTCATCAAAACTGTGTGAGAAATCCAGATTTTCTGACCAATTGTATTTGGAAGGTTATAACTCTTAACATCAGACTCCGATCACGATCTCCACCGACCATAACAAAGAGATATCAAAGATGAACAAGCTGACCAATTTTAAGCTTAATCCAACTATTGATCAAAGAGATCGGCTTCTGATGCTAAATGCTGCAAGGAAGATTTCTTCTCTCCTTCCTCTCCTTTTTTTTTTTCCTTTCTCTCAACCTTACTCTCTCAAAAACGTCCCCCAAGGAAGAATTTGAGAGATTGAGGCACATGTTACACCCACATCACCCATTTTACCAAGTGTTAATCATGCTCTAACACCATGCCAAGGGTTTGCTCAAGGGCTCATTTGTTAGCCACATGTCCTCTACCCAATCGCAACCTCACATGTGAGTTGTTAACCAATCCACTAATTCCAACAATTTCATCATTTTTTTTCATTTATTTAATCAATACATGCCCATTTCAAATCATGGTCCAAATGACCCCATTATACACTTAATAACACATACATTAATATTAATATGTCACTATTAATATATTACTTTTAGTGATGTATATTATTATCACTATCAATGTCATTAGCACATAAATGACAATATTAATAATGATAATTCTCTAAAATAGCATACATTTGACACATCATCATCTACGCAATAAATAAAAATCACACATTATATATATATGATCAAAATATAAGTATAATACACATTAAAAATTTACACAAGCATTTAGAGTTGGGCAATCTACCTCACTGCGACGTCATTTGTGAATGTGGGTCGTTACAATTCGCCACTAGGCATGAAGTTTCTGGAATTGCAGGGTATCTCGCCTTGCTTGAGGTATAGTTTTTTCTTATTTTTCCATTTGGTTTATACTACTTTGAGCAAAATGTTTATTATACTTGTCATTATTTTTCTAGGCTTAGTGCTATGAGCATTTTAAATTAGTTTGTCCACACGCCAACCCTTCATATACAAACAACCTCCCACAAACTCAAAGATGGATCCCAAGAAAAAAAATGGGATTAGGAGACAATTATGTCTACACTTTGTACACACCAAACGTTTTACTTTGGATCACGATGTTGAGCTTCCTTCTAATCTTAATCTTGTTATTTCTATTCTTGGTTATATTTCCTTTACTGTTAATCCTGTTTGTTGTCCCACAATTTATCCCTCCAAAAACCTTGGTGCTCAATGTGCTAATTTATCTACTAGTAATGTGGTTGCACCAAAAAATGACGCGACTGATCCAGGGAATGATGACTCAATGAAAATGGTGGAAGTTGATATTAAGCCCAAGGCCACGAAGCGAGGAAAGAATGGCAGTATTAGAGGAGAGATCTCTTTTGATTCTAATGATCATCTTGGTTCTCTTGAGCCTCTGGCACATTTTAGAAAAGGATCGAAGAAGTCTAAAAAGAAAAAGGACAAGCCATCAGCAAAGTAAATTGTTAATCAGTATTATCGTTGCAACCAATATAGGAGAGCCAGAGGTTTGTCTATGAAAAAGAAGTACGGGGTTCATCGATGAAGATTCTTTCCTGGAATATTTGAGGGTGTGAGTCGAGCAAAAAATGATGTCTCATTAAAATGATGCTTGGGTCTGCCAAACCTGATATAGTTATCTTGCAGAAAATTAAAAAAGAGTCTCTGGATCGTGGTTTTATCAGTCAGTTGTGGGGTTCTAGATTAAAAAGTTGGGTAGTGCTTCCGGCGTGTGGGTTTGCGGGAGGTTTGGCCATTATTTGGGATTTCAGGTCTGTTGATGTGATGAAAAATCTTCTTGGAGGCTTCTCTGTGTCTATTCAAATTAGGGGTGACGATGAAAATCATTATTTGGTGGTTGTCAGGCATCTACGGGCCATCTGTGCATTCTGAGAGGGAGAGTTTTTGTACCGAATTGGCCGACCTCAGTGTCATATGTGGTGACTATTGGTGCCTGGGTGGTGACTTTAATACTATAAGAAATGTTAGAGAAAAGATCAATAGCCCTAGGCTTACTACTAGCATGCAGATGTTCGATGCTCTATTATGCGATCTTCAGTTGATTGATCCCCCACTTTTAATTGTGCAGGTTACATGGTCAAATTTCAGAGAAACCCCTATTTGTTGCCACCTTGATCGTTTCCTCTATTCAGCTGGTTGGGAATCTCATTTTTCCTCGTCGAGACAAAAAGCCTTGCCTATGGTGGTCTCTGATCATTGTCCCATTGTCTTGGATTCTTCAAAGATTTGTTGGGGCCCGTCCCCTTTCAGATTTGAAAATGCTTGGCTTGACCATGGAGACTTTCTCCCTTTGGTGGAAAGGTGGTGGAACTCGGCTCTTCTGTCACGACCCCCTCCATAGGGTGACGTCACAACCGATAAAAAATACTATATAGGCCATACATAAACGTATACGATACCATGTTAGCATTCATTCTTAAAAACATAACGAAATTCACTAAATTTTTTTGACAAAACCTCCCCATAAATACGAGGTTTCACATACACCTAATAGTCATCATCAAGTTCATTTCACATCCACAATTTCTCACAACCATACATACATGATATCAAGATCAAAATCTCATATATATCTTTCCATATCATCGTATGTATCAAATTCAAGTATATACAACTCCACTATCCATGTTATACATATCATAGTGTTCTATATATATACGTATTTGCAAAACATGAAACTAAAACTAACTCCCTGTTCATACATACTTTGAAGAAGATAATCGGCAAGTACAGCTCAACCCTCTGTCACCTTGCCCTTACCCTTGTAGTCACCAACTGTAATAAGGAGGGAATGGGGTGAGCTACAACAAGCTCAGTGAATAATCTATCTGTGGCATTACATATGCATTTAAATAAATCATGGCATTTGAAACAACATTATAAACCATATGCATGCCAATATGAAATAACAATACATGATCAAGATAATTCATGTCATTCTTTTGCAATTTAATCAATGCATATTTTCATAAAACATATACTCACGATCCTGGTGTATGGGCTGAGTTTGTATCCTTTTTATACATTTATAAAAGGAGAACCAAACCTCATATGACTAGATCAACACTATCAGGTAATGAGCGAGTTTATATCCCTATCATGCATACATAAGGAGAACTCGACCTCATCTACGATCCAATTCAATAATTCTCAATGCCACAAAGGGAATCATTCCATACCTTACTTACTCTGGTAAGCCTCGGTATTATCAATGCTCAAAATACATTTTTATGCATTCAATCCATAATGCAATAATTCATAACATGCTTACATTTTATAAAACATGATTTATATACTACAATGCCATACATAATTTATATACTACAAGATAGAAATACTCACAATGTACACAATTTACAAAAAAATTAGCTAAGTCCAATACACTTATCTACATACACTTAACTCAAATGCACAATTTACAGCACAAGCACCTCCATTGAATGTGTTGTTCAATTCATCCATTCATCAATTCTCTCCAGTTTCTCTACAATTCAATATTTCCAACCATTTACCATCAGTTACCAATCATAATCCACTTTTAATTGCCAATTTTCGCACAACATTCCCTTTTAGCGCTGCGACGCTCCAAGTGTTGAATTCTTCCGCTTTTCTTCACCTTTCAGTTCCACGGCGCTGCATTTGAGCACCGTGGCGATCAAAACGTCACTTGGTGCCTTTTTTTTCTTTTCTGTGACTTCGTGGACTTAGCCAATTTTTATTCTTTTTGACTTGGGTTCTTCTTGTTCCTCTTTTTCTTTTTTTTATACATGTTTGCATCATCCAAAACCATGACTAACACATCTAAATACCTACAAAACAAAGCAAATCAAATCAATAACACACTAAAATACGAAATGGATCAAATTATATACTAATAAACAAAAATAATGCATAAAAAATCAAATTAATCCTAAACTAACATATGCATCAAAACTAACATAAACACATAAAACTAATGCATAGAATGTCCTAAAACACACCTAAAACATGCTCTAAAACCTATCTAAATATGGAACTATCAATGCCCTTATTCTACATTCTTATGAAGGGAATGACATTTGAGACTTGAAGTTAGATTTGAGCCTCCATCTTCGTTCGAGGAGTGTATCACTTGGGAGAATGCTCGCGGTCTGCATAACCATGGCGATAATGTGATGAGAGCTGCCTCTTTAGCTACATTATGGATGGTTTAGAGGGAGCGTAATCAGCGTATTTTTTAGAGGGTTGTTAGAAGTTGTGGTTGTCTTTAGAATGATTTAATTATCATGGCTAGTTCTTGAGTCGTTGCATTTAAGCTTCATGGTGACTATTCTCTCAACGAGTGAGTTAGATATTGCGGAGAGTCTCTTTATTGATTATACTTTGTGTCTGTGTCTTTCGATGTTGCTGCTTTGTTGTTTTGGTTTCCTTGTACTTAATGTTGAGTACCACTGGTTCTCCTCTTTGTTTGTTGTAAACCTTTCATTTTTAATATAACTTGTATTTGTTTTTTCTCAAAAAAAAAAAAACAAAAAAAAAAATTGCCTCATATCAAACTTAGGTTATCAGAAACCATGTCTTTTTCTTTCCTTTGACTTATATATATATATATATAGTATATAACCAATTAAATTTGTTTTCAAAAAGTTTAGAATGATTTTTCAAATCTTACTGGATCAACCTTATTAAGTGCTATAACTTATTTTTGTACATTTGCTAGTTTTTTTTAGCTTATTCAAAAGATTACATCAAGATACAATTGATTTGAGTAACTCTCTGTAAGACAAAGTCATATTCTCAAGAATTTTCTTTGCAAGACAGTCAGATTATAGGTTGGATTAGTAAGTCTTTGATTTGAATTTGCCATAAGCCAAACATAATTCTTCTGTATAACTTTTCCACTCCAAACTTCAAGTTGATTGAATATATTTGGACATCTCTAATTTTCTTCACAACTTAAAGAATCAATTAAACCATATTAAAGTGTCAAACCGTAGCTTCGATACTAATTGTTGGGTAAGTACCTAAAATCATCATATCTTAAAGATTCAATAAAGAAAAAAATTCCCCTCGACTCAAGGATATAAGTGGAAAACTCAAAATCAAAGAATAAATCACATCCAAGACAAAACTGAAATGAAGGAGATCAAACCTTGTTTAACTTGACTTCTACTCATTTGAAGATTCCAACATCCGTGCAGGCTCTAGTTCTCTTTATGTTTGACCTTAATAAAGACTTTTAAAGCCCAAGTTTAGCCATTGGCCCATTGGAAGTAACCTCAGTCCGTGCATGTGTCGCATGGATAAAATAGTCAAAAATCATAGTTTAAAAAAAATAGAAATAAAGATTGGGAGCTTCAATTTGTACCCCAAAAAACACTATCATTACCTACCAAAATAATATAATTTCTACCATACCCTTAGAAGATTTGTCCAAAATGCCTTTAGTTTAATTCCAAATCATTTATTAACCCGCCACTATTTTCATGTTCATCTTCTTTCCTAAACCCTAAACTCTTCTTCTATTTTTATCTTCCCTTTCTTCTCACATTTTGTCTTTCAAATACTTCTTGAGACCTTTAAGAGTTATTTTGAAAGGGTTAAGACCCTTTTTAAAGGATTTTTGAGTGTTTTAAACCCTGTTTAGTTGGTCTTCTAGTGTAGTAAAAACTCACTCGCGGGCATTCAAAATCTCTACTCTTCTAGTTTGAAAGGAGTTAAATCGAAGTTCTCAAGGTCATAAACGCCATAAAACTGGTCCATATGTCTTGTAGAGCCATAAAAACAGACTTAAAGCACCATATTCCTGAAAAAACATCGAAAACACTCGGTAGGACCCTACCGAACTTATGATTTTTGAATACTTGGGCAGTATGCAGCTTCACCTTGAAGAGCTTATAATAAACAACAGCCCTTTTCTGACCAAAAAATAAATAAAAACAGCCCTTAAAGGTAACTTCAACACAAAGCCCACCAAGTAAGTTAAAATGCTCTCAAACCATACATTGGCTTGTTATACATAATTCAAAGCCATTAAATGTAAACTACTACCTATAAGCACGCATGAGGTTGAAGAAAATTCTTTTCACTATCTCATCTTGTGTATAGCTTGAAATGTAAAGAATTTCATTGAAAAGAATAAGTAATGGTTACAACTGTCATGGGTCAAAACAACCCTAAAAAATATGAATAATGAACACCTATTTACACAATGAATAGTTAGGGAGTGTTAGTTCAAAGTCATCTTCTTGATTGTGTGGATCTTCCCAGGTATCAATCTTTCCATTTTCACCAGCAGCAAGGACTAGTAGGAGGAAGCTTCAGAATGTCTTATTGAGCAAACTTCCATACTTTAAGTTCGCCAGCTCCATCACCAGTAAAAAACAACCCACCAACACCATTTCTGATAACCCGAATCTCTTGCTTGAAAATATCCTTCCTCTCTCTTTAAACCTGAAACACACACAACAGTAATTCCCATCTCATTGTCCATGCACACATTCTTCATCAAATTAGAGAGACAAGTAATAAACATGGATGCATAAATAATTTAAGTGTTTTGTCTTTGGGTGCAGAACTTACGATGGCAGTTCATAGAAACGTACAATATTGTCGTTACATGAACACATTAACACTGGCTTGGCATCTGCATCAGTCATGCCATTAAGTGCAAGTACACCCTGTAATAAACAAAGCAATGTGAAGATACAAATAATTAGTAAATCTCTGTAACATGGTCCATAAGAGCAAGAGAGAGAGAGTCAGTCCATAAGTGGCTTACATGTTCTTCGATGTGGGCATAGACTACTTCCAAGCTCCCACTTTCGGTAGCGCCCCACACCTGCAGAACCAGAACAGAAACGAAATATTAAACAAAGGAAACTTTTTTCTTCTTTTCCTTAGTCTGAATGGGTATTCTTACCTGCCTTATGTTGTCCTTTTCAGTTCATCCCACCCACATTTATATATTATCAAAATTAAATAAAACAATCATGTAAGAAACCAACCTTTATTGTTCCATCCAATGAGCTTGATAAAAGATACTGATCCCAACAAAGAACAAACATAACGACATCTTTGTGTTCAGTCAAGACATGCATACACTGTAGATTCTCGAGGTCCCATACCTGAAAATAAGTGTAATATGTAATGCCAATGAAAAAATACAACCCAATAAGATGACAATCTCTGTAACACAGACAATATGATTGTTTACAACACAAGGCTTCAAAGAAGCATCCCCTATTTAGGTCAAAAACTATGTGCTACCAAAAAAATTATTTGCAAATAATACACACCAACAACTAAAAGCCAAAAAAATAAAAATAAAAAGATTGGAGGAAAACAAACTTACTCTAACTGTATGGTCCATGGAGCCAGAGTATAGCCTGTTTGCTCCAACAACTAATGAAACAACAGGAAGATTATGGCCTTTCAGAGTGGCTGCTGGATCATAGGAGTTGGTCGCAGCATTATATCTCCAAACCAATATATTGCCATCCTGAACAATGAGAATCATATCTTATGCTAAAACCCCACCTGTCTAAGAAGATAAAAGAAAGTCGAAAAAAAATAATAAGAAGTCAATAACAGGAAATAATGAAAACAATACCTGGGTCCCAGCAAAAAGCATATCACCATTAATGCTAGCTTCAAGGGAATAAACTTGTCCAACAGGCCCATTCAGATTAAGATCAGTATTGGTTTGACCATTCCAAGCCTGCAATATTCATCATCGTCATTATGTGGAAAAATAAGTAATATAATTGCATGCATGCCTAGATAAAAAGAAACAATAAAATAAAATGGACATAAAAACAAAACAATAGCATCTCTTCCGTAAAAGTGCAGTTTACCTTGACAACATTTGAAGCCCCAACGAAGACCCAAGGCCCTTCAGTAATCATACAGCCAATTTCACTTCCGAGGTTAACCACATTAACACACTACGATGAAAGAAAGTGTTAGTGGTGTTCAACAAAGAGTCAAAAATAGCTTAAATCAAATCCAAAAGACTACAAGCTTGTAAGTAGGAACCTGTCCAGTGTTACAATCCCAAATGCGCACTGTTCCATCTTTGCTTCCTGAAAAAAGCTTATCAGATCCCAGGGGAAGAACAATTCCATTGATGCCCTGTCACAAAAAAAATAAATTCAATAAGAAATCATTCAAAAGCAACACCCATAAAAAGAAAAAGAAGATATACAAGACGTTGCAGTGTAGTTAATCAAAAACAGCAATAATACCAACCTTCTCGTGTCCTTGGAGCTGTGTTAAGAAAGAGAAGCTATCGCTGACGAACCACTTGTGCTGATATCTACAGCTATCCCCATAAGTGCAATTTCCATTCATCCAATAGTGACAGCACTTGTCCTGAACCTTATTCTGAGGAGCAGGAGGAGGAGCCTTGACTGCTCCATCATCTCGGACCCATTTTGATTTTGAGGGCAGTTGCCCACGATTAGTGCCTTTCAAATTAGGGTTTGGCTTTTCATTGGAATTAGGGTTTGGCTTTCTGTGCGTAAGTGCTTGAGAAGTAGTAGTAGTAGTAGTAGAAACTGTGCCATTATTCTTGCTCAACTGTGGCATTTCGGCGTGAAGGAAGGGGCAACGGTATCTATTGCACCTCCCAGCCTGCCAATGATAGCATATTTTGCGAGATTGAGTTGTAGCAGGTGCCGCTCCCAAACGATTAAAAACTCTCCTGTTTCCAGCAACAACGGCCATGTCTACCAAAAACAAATACACAAAAACTCTTATTCAGGATAAAAATCCACCGCAAGCAATTTCTGATGAAGAAGAAGAAGCCGCTCTGCCATGAAACACCTAAAACCCTAATCAAGTCCTTGTATCCACATCTCAAATCACAAGTTCGCTCAAACTCTAACATAGATGATGAGATGATGGTGGAAATCACTGTATACAAGCTCAGCCATGAAAAACTCTCTTATTCAGGATAAATCCACCACCACCAGTCGTTCCTTCCATGAAACCCCTAAAAACCCAAATCAAATCCTTATATCCGCATCATCTCAAATCACAAGTTCGCCTAAACTCCGAGATCGATGCGATTAAGGGGGAAACCACAAATTTTGAAGCACAATACACAAACTCAAGAAGCGCTGAGAGATCAAACAATATCTTATGGCGAAAAATTCCATAGAAACGATCAAATGAGAAGAAGTAGCAAACCTGAATCGATCGAGAATCAGTTGTAGTATGTGAAGACGATGATGAGCAGCGACAGAGAGAGATTATTGCGATTCCTCTCAACTTGATCTTCGACCACAACTTCTTCCAAAAAAACCACGAAACAATATGAAGATTTGCAGAGATTTCAAACACGGCCCTTGAGAAGACGAATCGATGAACTGTCGATAGAAGAAGAAGAAGGCGCTGAAATCTGCTGTGTATATATAGCTTTTGGCTCACGTACTTGTTTCTAGAAACTTTTCTTTAAACGCGTAGCGTATTAATCACGCATTACATTAAACTAAATCTAATCTAAATCCTTTTTTTTTTTTTTTGCGTACTTTACATTTCTAATTTTTTATTCTTTAAGTTTTTATTATTTTTATCCTTACCCCTATAAACTTTTCAAAACACCCTTTTCATTCTCTCTCTGATTTCAAAACTCCCTCTTCATTTTTTTTCAAATTTTCAACACTCAAAACCCTAAGGGGGCATTTGCCTTGGGGTAATCTTGGGATGAGAATGAGAATCTTGAAAATTTTCATGTTTGTTTCACTATTTACATTTTTTTAAGAGAGAAAGTGATTCCTGGGAAAGTAGGATGATTCCTATGAAGATAAATGGTATTCACTTTTCTAGAAAAGTGCTTACCATGGGAAAATTTTATTTCTTTTAAAAAAAAGGCAAAAAGAGAAAAAAAAAAAACAAAATCATTATTTCACTTATGTTAATATAAATATGATATTTTTTTATTAAAAATGATATTTTAATAGAATATATTGATTTTATTAACTTAATATTAATAATAATATTTTTATATATTTTTATTAAATATTCATTTTATGATTTAAAAAAATAATTGTATAATTATTTTTCATCTTTTATTATTTTTAATAAAAACAATTTCACTATTTTTAATTAAAATAAAGTTCATTATTTAATAAAAATACTATATTGTGACAGACAGGGACTTGGCCTTGATGAATGTTGTTTCATCTGTGTTTCCTGATATAATGAATATGTTATGGACATGGCACATAAACAAGAACGTGCTGGCCAACTCAAAGAGCAAGTTTGCAAAGAATGAGGACTTTGAAGCTTTTATGAGGAAGTGGAATGAATTGATTTTTTCTGATACAGTGGAGGAATACAATCATCAGAAAAATGTATTGTTTCAAGAATATGCTGAGTACCCTGAGGTTATTACTTACATCGACACGACGTGGTTGGTACCCCACAAGGTAAGATTAGTGAAGGCGTGGATGGATCAATTTGTGCACCTTGGCAATACTACAACCAATAGGGTGAAGAGTGCACATTCAAAGCTGAAGAGAACTTTAGGGTCTTCTCAAGGCAACTTCGAGACATCATGGACTAAAATCAATACAATGTTGGCTTTGCAACACACAGAGATCAAGTCATTATTTGAAAAAAGTTTGAATAATGTTCAGCATTACTTCCAAGATTCTACATTCATGCATTTGCATGGGTTCGTCTCTAGAGCTGCACTAGACAAGATATGGGAGGAGTTAGCTCGTGCTGAGAGTGTTGGGTTGGACCAAAATTTATGTGGATGTGTGTTACACAAAACGCATGGATTGTTATGCGCACATGAGCTTGCTTTGTGTAAGCAATGTAGCATGCCCATACCTCTAGTTGATGGGGATGCCCATTGTAAAAAACTAGATCTTACTCTTGTGAAAGTAGAGGACAATGAGATAGATTTCAATTTTAGGGCTGAGTTGGGTCTACTTGAGGATAAATTTAATAGTTCTGATACATCTGGAAGAGCTAGAATTGTACAGAAAATCAAAGAGATAGTTGCTCCATTGACCTCTTCTCTCACTGTGCCCGTAGACAAAAGGAAAACAAAAGGGCGGCCGACTAAAAAGAGTGATCGGTCTACAAAACGAGATCCCTTATTTTTTGAGCATGTGTCTGCGTACTCCACTCGTTCATCAATCTCATCATTGCAAAAGACCAGACCGAAAAATAATGAACCAAGGAAGGTCCACAAGACACGCTTGCAAATGTCACATAGATCTCGTGGATATCTAAATCAACTCCCTCCTGACTGACATCAGTACATAGCCCATGACAGAGATGTTATGGCTGATGGACATTGTGGGTACCGAGTCATCGTTGAGTCCATGGGTATGGTAACAAATGGTTAGAGCGAAGTCAGAGGTGACTTACGAAGAGAGGTACAAAGGTTTTTGGCACACTACACAACGCTTTTCAGTAGTGTTGAAAGGGTTCAAGAGATTATGAGTTCTCTACAGTGTAGTGACCCTGTGGCACCGCTAGAGAAGTAGATGACTTTCTCAGATATGGGGTTGTTGATAGCATCGACATACAATGTCGTGTTGGTGCTTTTATCTACGCAGCAATGTCTTACATTTTTTCCCCTTAGAACCGAACCTCTACCAATGCCATTGAGGTGAGTGATTGACATTGGTTACATGAATGATAACCACTTTGTGCAGGTAAAAACTATTTTCAATGTAAGTTATAAAATAATGGAAATAATGATTGTAATGTTATACTTTCCACAGGTGACGTTTGCCTCTACATCACCGATACCTCCCATATCGCCAGATTGGCATAGATTCCGACTACGACAAGGACATGGATGACAAACTCCTTATTCTGTTGTCAACGTTGAAGGTAGCAGAGTGACAAGCAATGCGGGTGATAGACAAGATGTACTAGTTGACTTAGACGATGACTAGTTATTTTAGAAATGTTGATATGTAGGGAGATGTCAACATGTTTTTTTGGAAATGTTGACATGTCTAGACTTGTTTTATTATTGAAAATGTTGATATGTAGAGGGATGTGGGTATGTTGATATGCAAGGGGATGTCAGCATGTTTTTTGGAAATGTTGACATGTTTAGCCATGTTTTTTTCTTTTTGGAAATGTTGACATATAGGAAGATGAGGATATGTATAGACTTTCTTTTTTTGAAATGTGGATATAAAAGATGTAATTGACTTCGATGTTGATGATATAGACATATTTGTTTTCTTCGAATGGTACTATGTTGTTTTTGATGTTTGAATTATTATTCTCTTTCTGTATATATGTAGAGGGATGTCAAAGTTCACCTTACCAGTGGGGAACGGTACCCCGCTGCCCAAACTAACCCGAAATTATTAAAAACACATCAAAAACTTGATGGAATGCATCCCAATGCATAATGAAAGGGGGAAATGCAAAAAAAAAAAAAACAAGAAAAATACGAGGGTCGTCCATCATAGACCCAACAATTTAAAGTACAGTCGGTCCAGATCAACCGAACAGAGAGGTGTTGGTAAAAATTAAAATATCGAACCTCATTTACATAAATCGGTCTATGATGGCCGACCCTATCTTTTCCAAAATTTTTTTGCATTTTCCCATTCCATCATGTATTGGGATGCATTCCATTAAGTTTTTGACGTGTTTTTAACAATTTCGGGTTAGTTTGGGGGGTGGGGTACCGTTCCCCACCTGTACCCTACATTATAGTTACGAGTAGTGAACGGTACCCCGCCTCCCAAACCAACTTGAAATTGTTAAAAACATGTCAAAAATGTGATGAAATGTATCCCAATGCAAGATGGAAGAGGGAAATGCAAAAAAACCCGAAAAAATATAGGGTCGGCCATCATATATCGACTGTTATAAATGAGGGTCGATATTTGAATTTTCACCCACACCTCTCTGTTCGGTTGATCAGGACCGACTGTGATTTGAATCGTTCGGTAGATGATGGCCGACCCTCATATTTTCCCCATTTTTTTGTATTTCCCCATTCCATTATGCATTGGGTTGCATTCCATCAAGTTTTTGATGTGTTTTTAATAATTTTGGGTTAGTTTGGGCTGCGGGGTATCGTTTCCCACTCGTAACTCTAATGTGGGGTACGGGTGGGGAACGGTACCGTACCCCTCAAGACGTTGTCTTTATGTCTATGAACACGACATGTCAACATTTAGACCTCGTTTCGGCGGTAGGGTGTCGTACCCCAACTGTACCCGACCCGTACCCCACATTAGAGATACGAGTGGAGAATGGTACCCCGCCGCCCAAACTAACACAGAATTATTACAAACACGTCAAAAACTTGATGGAATGCATCCCAATTCATAATGGAAGGGGAAAATGCAAAAAAATCAGGAAACTATGAGGGTCAGCCATCATCTACTGAACGATTTAAACGACGGTCGGTCCTGATCAACCGAACAGAGAGGTGTTGGCCAAAATTCAAATACCCACCGTCCTTTACAATAGTCGGTTTATGATGGCCAACCCTATGTTTTCCCGGGTTTTTTTGCATTTCCCCCTTCTATCATGCATTAGAATGCATTCTATTAGGTTTTTGACGTGTTTGTAATAATTATGGGTTCGTTTGGGTAGTGGGGTACCAAAACCCACTCGTAACTCTAATGTGGGGTACGGGTGGTGAATGGTACCCTGCCTTCAAAATTAACCCAGAATTGTTAAAAAAGGTCAAAAACTTGATGGAATGCATCCCAATGCATGATGAAAGAGGAAAATGCAAACGGGGAAAAGATAGGGCCGGCTATCATAAACCGACTGTTGCAAAGGACGGTCGGTATTTGAATTTTGGCCAACACCTCTCTGTTCGGTTGATCAGGACCGACCGTCCTCTAAATTGTTCGGTAGATGATGGCCTACCCTTGTATTTCTATGGCCTAAACCAGCAGAACGCTCACAGGAGGGGCGCGAATGCATTATAACAATAACAGAATACGTAGAAACACAATTGAGTACAAATCTGATTATATTAATTTCAGAATGTATTTTTGTATAGAATATGATTGAGGGAACATCCTCCCAAAATCTCTCTTTAATTAACAAGGGTTACAAAATGTGGGACACAAGGTCCACTTAACTACCAATCGTCTAGAGCAGCAAGCTGCCTCCCGTTCACTATTTAAAGTTACTGAGGATAAGACAATGTTTGGTTGAGTCAGATTGACCACTAATCCGACATAGTAACAATGTAATATATGAACTCCAAATATATAGGTATAAGTATGACAGGTATGAACATTATACACAATAATGCAGTGTAAATGAATAGTAGACATAATGATAAATGAATGTAAACTTTAATAAAATTTATAAGACACGTAAACCTATGTTTCGTTCCCCACCTTCAGATAAAAACTCCTTGAACTGGCGCTTTCTCCCGAGTAGAACTGCGTTGCACTGCGAAGAGAGTCTCAAAAAGAGGAGAGAAATCACAAAAAGAACAAGAGAGAAGAGAGTGATTTGGTGTGAAAATAACAAAGAGAGGGGGTCCTTATATAGGAAAATGAACGCCCAAACCTTCGAGCGGGCTGTCCAGTTGTCCGGATAGATGCCCGATGTTCAAATTTTTTATTTTTTTGTGTGCAAACCTAGTGTATTGCACTTGCACCTTTTAAAAAAAAACAATAAACAGACACTAATGAAGTATTGTCCGCTCCGCTTGCGTGAATATGCTCTAACCCCTGACGAACCCGCTTCATCACACCTTGGAATTGATGGCCCCTGCCCTTGCTCTTGTTCCATAGTAGAGGAAGGCCCCGCTTCATCACTGATGTTCAGCCCAGACAGAACACCGACAATTGACTCCATGGAGATTCTCGCATTACGAATTGTTACTTCTGGTTCAGGCATGGACATCCATTGTAATGCGATGTCTAGGGTTTGTTTGTTTCGTTGTTGTACATATCCCAATGCAAATGAACAATTACATGTGAATAACAAATAAATCTAATTCGATATAAAGAAAAAAGAAAGGAATGCAAACTTTATTACCAGGGTAGTATCATCATCAAACATATATGTAACGCCCCGTACATTTGAGTCAAACATAATCATTGACTTATACGTATTGTCAGACGTATTTATATGCGTATACATGTACAATGCTCTTCGATCAGTATATTTGTGTGTATTTGACTTAAAATAGTGTAATTGAGTGGTTTATGGGTGATTGGTATCGTTGGATGTCATTGGTATCACGAAAAACCCTTTAAAAATGAAAATATGAATTTTGGAACGCGAGAAGCGTGCTCCTCGCCGTCTGCAACTTTAAAAAAAAAAATGATGCGGTTGCATGTTGTTGAAACAGGTGTCTTAACTCATTTTAGCCACTTAATTGATGAATTAAACACGTATGAGCTTGCTGGAAAGTGAGACCAGACACGTTTTAAGCTTAATAAGTTGTTGGCACGATCAAATTTTAAGTTGTTGAATTGAAAAGAAAGAAACCAAATTGAGCACGAGAAGTTGCAGAGGAAAGCTGAGGAAGAAGGCCAAGAGCTTGGGAGCTCCAAATTTAGGTAAAAACCCTGGTCTTTTGAACTGAATTTTCCAGATTTGAAACCCCCTAAGTTGTTCAACATATCTGAAAAGTTTTGGATTTCCATGGCTAGAATAGATGATTGGAAAAATGGGTTTTGTGTTGGAGATTTATGATTTCGAAGTGCAATTGGATGGTAATTGTGGGTAAGTTCAGTTATGTTGGTGATGTGATTTTGATCCTGAATATCTGAATTAGTATAATTGAAACTGTTTGCATGGGAATTTGCAGGGATTTGAATTTGAAAATTGGGAAATTGATGAACAATTTGGTGACTAGCGTTGGAATGGTATGAATGAGCGTGGAAAATTGATCAAGGTGAACAAATTGTGCTGAAAAAACGTGAATGAGGGGAATGCATTGTTAAGGTATTTCTAATGGGTTTAATTGTATGTTTGGTGGGCCGACTTACAACCATTTTTTCTTTTGTATCACTAACTTTGGAGTAGTATGGGACACAATAAAATTGGAA
Source organism: Paratinospora sagittata (assembly GCA_035771175.1). NCBI lineage: Eukaryota > Viridiplantae > Streptophyta > Magnoliopsida > Ranunculales > Menispermaceae > Paratinospora > Paratinospora sagittata. The sequence goes on from CM069608.1 coordinate 12,047,337, forward strand.
GATACTAAATAAAACGTGAAAGTAAGAAAACCCACGACCTTGTGTGAAAAGAAACATCTGGGAAAAGTTAAATTACTAACATTATCACTAAGTTTACATGGTATGGGACGAGTAAACTTGGACGATACTATTAGTGAACTCCTATCTAGTCAATGTTTCGTAGAGGCCATGTTCTTACAACTTAACTTGGTTGAAACCCTTATTACCAAATTCATGTGGTATGGGACACACAAATTTGGATAATAGTTGAAAAGACTAAGCGAAAGAGTTCGAATACATAAGATTGCGATAGAACGTTAAATTATGATATTTACCGAGGTAAATCTTTGAACCTTTATGACTCATATGAATTTTCAAAGAAATGTATATGTATGTTCACAAAAACCAGAACTAAAACATTTGAAATACTAGCAAAGTTTTATACTGATTATATGAACACTCTAACCTTGTTTTACACCATGGCCAAACATACGAGGCACATAAGATTCTTTGATTCCTCAACAAAAACCTTACACCATACCTAGAAAAATAGGTGGTTTTACATTGCAGTACTCTCGAACTTATTGTTGAGAATATCATAATATTATACTTGGCTACAGTTCTTACATCATGGTTTTATTTTCTCCTTGCTACTGAGAAAATGCAAACCAAGAAGAGAGGAAGGCCACACACAGGGCAACATGACAATTAGAGAGTATGCTGTCAGGTTTAAAGAATTATCGGTCAACTCTCTTTCCACCATCTTCACGGAGCAAGATAAGATCGAGAAATTCTACAACGACCTTCGTCCTAACATTCGACAAGCCCTGTCGATCTTGGGTCTCAAGATTTACAGGGAGGTCGTTGACAAGGCCATGAGCTTTGAGCAGGAGCAGAGAATGAATAAGGGAAAATGACCTGCAATGTTTTCCCAACAGGGCTCGCAGCAGGGCAACAAGAAGAAGCCCTACTATAATCAAAACCCAACCCTCCCAGCCCCTGTTCAGAAGAACGAAACCACGACACCTAGGCTGAGCTGTCTATCCATGACCATCAGGATTTTTGCAATTATTGCCGAGGAGGTCGTAATGGAAAGGGTGGTCGTCGCAACGGCAAAGGCAGGGGTGGTCGTCGCAACGGCAAAGGCAGGGGTGGTGGTCAGCATCACAATCAATATGGCCATCAGAACTAGCAACAAAGGCCGACATGTTATAACTGTGGCCAGCAGGGCCATGTAAGAAATGCCTGCCCCCACCCTCAGCAACCGCGAAAACCTTGTTCTCGTTGTTCCAGTCTAACAAGCCTCACCTGCTGCTAATGCCCAACCCAGGCAGAACCAGTAGAACCAAGGGCAACAGAACCAGGGCAGAGCGTTTGCCATCACTCAACAACCCCTCCCAGACAACAATGTAGTCAAAGGTACATTTTTCTTGTTCAATACAATGTTGCATGTCTTGTTCGATTCCGGTGCTACACATTCCTTTATATCTTCTGCATTGGTAAAGCATTTAGGGTTGCATCCTGAACCCACATATATTACAATCCATGTCACATCACCATTAGGATCTGGTACTGACGTAAATTTGTAGTGTTCTCGATGTGAGCTTCGAATGTCAGGACATATAATATATGCAGATCTCTTTGTGATGGATATTGAAGACTTTGACATCATCCTTGGCATGGACTGGCTCGCACCTCTGAATGCAAAGATCTATTGTATGAAGAAGTAAGTTCAGTTATCTTTGCCTACTGGAGAGTTTGTCAAGATTCGGAGAACAAGGAAATGGATACACAACTCGACTGTTGCACAACTTCGAGCTCTTTCCATTGGTAATGACAACAAATCACCAGTATTGTACCCTCTCGAAGTACATGATATCTCGATAATACCTGAATTTCCAACGATTTTTCTAAATGACCTTCTTGGTCTACCTCCGGTTAGGGAATTCGATTTTGAGATCAAACGCATACCTGGGACCGGGCCTATCTCAATTCCACCATACAAAATGTCAAATGTCGAGTTGGTTGTGTTGGACAAGCAACTGAAGGAATTGGAGAGAAATGGCTTCATTAGGAAAAGTTCATCACCTTGGGGCACTCCAGTTCTGTTTGTTCGCAAAAAAGATGGTTCGTTACGATTTTGCATTGACTATCGCAAGTTGAATAACGCCACCATCAAGAACAGATACCCATTACCTAGGATCGATGACTTGTTCGACCAACTTAGAGATGCCAAGTACTTCTCTAAGATTGATTTACGATCCGGTTACCATCAACTCCGGATCAGATAGTCGGACATTAATAAAACTACTTTCAAAACCCGGTACGGTCATTAGGAGTTCTTGGTTATGTCGTTCGGTTTAACAAATGCACTTACAGCGTTCATGGATTTGATGAACCACATCTTCAGGTTATACTTAGATCGATTTGTTGTGGTCTTTGAGGATGATATCTTGAATATTCCTCAACTGAGGAAGACCATAAGATACATCTGAGGATTGTCCTCTAGACCTTGAAAAGCTACCAGTTGTATGCAAAGTTGAGTAAGTGCAAATTTTGGGCAAAACGAGTTCAATTCCTAGGCCATGCGGTTTCGGGCAATGTCATTGAGGTGGATCCTTCAAAGGTTGAAGCGGTTTTAAACTAGAAGCAACCTACCAATGTTATAGAAATTCGAACTCTTTCGCTTAGTCTTTTCGACTATTATTCAAAAGTTGAAGCGGTTTTTAACTGGAAGTAGCAACCATACGAGTCATAAAAATTCTAAGATTATCCTCAGTAAATATCTTGATCTAACGTCTGATTGCAATCTTATGTATTCAAACTTTTTCGCTTAGTCTTTTCGACTATTATCCAAATTCGTGTGTCCTATACCACATGAATTTGGTAATAAGGGTTTCAACCAAGTTAAGTTGTATGAACATGGTCTCTATAAAACATTGACCGGAGAGGAGTTCACTAATAGTATTGTCTAAATTTACTCGTCTCATACTGTGTAAACTTAGTGATAATGTTAGTAATACAACTTTCCTCAAATATTTCTTTTCACACAAGGTTGTGGGCTATCTTACCTCCACGTTTTATTTAGAATCTTCCAATTTTGTTGTGTCCCGTACCACTCCAAAGTTAGTGATACAAAAGAAAAAAAAATGGTTGCAAGACGGCCCACCAGTTACTGCATTGGGTCTATCGGGTCTCAAAATAGGGACCCGATATTATCGGGTAGGGTGTCGAATCTTGGGGAAAACCGACCCGAGTAACCTGACCCAACCCGCATATCATTAAAATAGCCACATTATTAGGAACTTTACTTATAATTATGACTTGATATAATGTGTATTTGGGTCATTTTTGTTTTGCAGGTTCGTGATCAACAATCCACCAAAGGCCAATCATAAGAATGTTTATTTGTACGGTTTAAATAAGTTTTGATTTTGAATTATATGTCATGCATGTTAGGTTATTTTTATTTTACAAATTTAAGGGCAAGAATTCACCAAAAGGCTAGATAATAGTGTTTCTTATATATATTATTTAAATAGGTTTTGAATTTTTATTTATAAATTTATGAGAAATAACTTTTTTTATGTAAAAATGAGTTTAATTTCAAGTTGGGCTTTTTTTTAATCACAATTGGCTCATTTTAATGCTGAAAAAAGAGTTAAAAAAATGATTTTTTGGGCTTAAATTTTTATTTTTTTTTAAAGAAGAGATTGTGGTTGGGTTAACCCGACCACCCGACCCGTATGAAATAGGGTCGGGTGGTCACCCTTTTTTGGGTGATGTCGGGTGGCATTGGGGTGGCTGCGATGCCACCGGACATTTGCGGGTCGGGTAGGGTTGGGGCAAAACCCAACCCGTGCTCACTCCTATATTTTTATTTTATTTTAGAACATCATGATAAAGATATTTGTTCATTTGTTGTATATATTTCATCTTATGTCTTTCTACTGTGCTTATGTCTTTCTACCGTGCATTGAGAATAAATTCTTAAATATATGTATCATATTTCATAATTCATAAAAATTAAAATTAAAGTTTACTATTTTACTAGTGTCGTGTCCAAGTACCCGTGTCAAGACCCCATCACAATCCCCCAGGGCATCCTGACTGGCACAGGAATCTAACTATCTTATTCCCTCATAGGACCATTAGATCCCTATTAAGCTTCAACCGAGCCTACGATATAGTCTCTCCTGTAAATTAGACATCTCACAATCTCAAAAAACATCACATCCACACATATATCACATCAACCCAAATATATATATATATATATATATATATATATATATCAACATTCCCACCATAGATTACATCATACTCATATTTAAAGTTCCAACCCTGCTAACATCTAGCAGTTTTTCTAACATTAATAATACATTCACCTACTTAGTTATACATGTGGGGTTATATACATATATTTACAAAATCAAAATACGTGTTTACCAAGTCTTCAACCTACATCAAAACAAAACTCTGGCAAGGCTCTCCTATCTTACTGATAAGCTATTCCGTTGCCCTTATCTGCAACTGAAGGACCTGAAAATTTTGGAAATAGAATGAGTCAACTGTGCCTAGTGAAATAGAATATTCAATTATACCATCATTCACACATCTACATAATCATGCATGCTCATGTATGTTATGCAAATCAGCATGCAAACACCAATGTATATGCATATGCAATCATAGCAATCCATTCTCATTCTCGTTTCAACTAGCTTTTCCAAGACTTATGTAATACATAGTCAATAGGTACTAACATAACTCACTACAACATTTCAGCCAGATGATAAAGTGGTCTAGTTCTATATACTATCCAGGAGCTCTAAAAATTATTCTAAAGAAGGAATGTAACCGTACTTTAATTTTGAGAAAACATTCTCTTTTTTTAACCTAATTAGCTTTCCTTGCATATAATACTAGAACAATGACTCGCTTCCCAACCGAATAGATTCTCATATAGACCTTTAAATCTAACTAGGATCACTAAACTCGATTATTCTCGTAGGGAGCAGCTCAACTTACTTTGAATGTCCAAAAGTTTAACTCTAATAGATTTACCAGTCAATATAGACAATCTCTGCCTTTTCTCATGCAACAACCACCATACACATGTACAAACATTTAATTACACGTAATATGATGACAAAAATGATGAAATAAGATTGAAATTCTACTCACAACCAATGCCAGAATATAAGTCCCACACTATCAACTTACTCCACCACCTCTAATAGAACCTGCACATATCATATAATTCATATTAACATATTTCTCTATTATTTCTTATTTCACAAAATCTCTAACTCATTAGAATTTTAACTCTAACTAATTCATTTAAATAAATTCAACTAAGTTCTGGCAACATGAAATGAACTCTAACTTTCCAATTCAGTCCCATAATTATATTTGAGTCTCTCAGACACGTGATGATCAGTCTAAATAATTTTTACCACCCTCTAAAATATTGTCACAGTGAAAGACAGTAGAAATAAGTTTTTTAACCTTATTTCTACAAGTTTCCAAATCCAATGTATTTACTAAAATCATTCAATCACATACTAAAAATACCAATCGATATCCAAAAATCATGATCTTGGTATAGAAACATCCGAAATTCAATCCTCTACGATTCTATGGTTTCAAACATGAATTTCAGCAGAGTTTGACATGGTTCCAAAGGCCCTCAATGTCAAATTTGGTTTCCGGCACCAATATGACATATGAACGCAAACAAACTACATATTCGTGATCTACGTGACTATAGGAGTGACAATATATAATATTTACGTGTTTCTATTCAAAGTGGGTCAAAACCCCAGTTTTGAAAACACCACAAAACACCTCCTATAGCAAAAATTAAACCGCTAGGAACGTCACACGTAGCTTAAATATCACTTTTGCAACGAAAAGAAGGAAAAATGGCTTACCGGCATATTGAATTCGGCCGCGAAATATAGCGAAACTCTCGCCCTTTCTTTCTCTCTATTCAGTTTCTTCTCTGGACGTTTGTTTTTTTTTTTTTTTGCCTTAGGTAGCAAATGAAAACAAGATTAGCAAGTGAATAAGAGTTATTTGATTTTTTTTTTATTCCATGCACCTCATGTCACTTACTCAACCAACTCCCCCTTTATTATTATTTTTTTCTAATTTCATAATACCTCTCATTCCATAATCATACCTTTCTCATTTAAATATAGTTTTCATGCTTCCATTTGCTCCATTTAACTTTATGAACACATGCACTACATTTAATAAACCAATATTGTATAATATTCATAACATAAATACACTCATAAGAAATTCACATCACAAGAACATACCACACAACATTTAAAAATTCTTAGGGTCCCATTTTATGAAAATGATGGTCGTTACAACCTCCCCAACTTAAAAGAAATTTCATCCTCGAAATTTAAAAGTTAGGAATTTCTTTATTCCTAAGTTTCTGCACTTTCCTATCAAGAATCACCACTGGCATCTCATCATATGTGTTATCTCAATGATCCCCACGACATGAATGTTTTGATGATTCCAAATATCTTCAGTTGGTCTATCTAATTATCTTTTCAAGTGTTTCAGATTTATCAAGAATCAAGATCAAGGAACTGTGATCACAAGCCTATTGAACATCAAAGTAAAGTTTCGAGTCTGTCAGTACTTAAAATGTAATGTCTATCGATCATCTTACTCTAAGCAAGATTTTTATTATTTGCATAATTTGATCGTAACATTTTAATCGTACATTATGATTTATAAAGTTTTTGTTTTGATTAAAAGAAACAATGATGTTTAATCTAGTTTTAATTGAGAAATCAAAAACCACTTTCATAAAGTCTTTCAGGACGCTAATGTTTTAGCAGCGCCCTCCTGGACTTGATGAGTTAGGACGTTGATAAAATGTTAGGACGCTCAAGGTTGAGTTGAACTATTTAATAAGGACGCTTACTCGTTAGTAGTGACCTTTCTTTTATCAACCTTTGAGAATGTCAGGACGCTGACTTACTTTCAGCTCGCTGAAAATTTTTCTTTTATCTTTAAGTGATTTCTATCTTTAAGGACGATGATAAGTTATAAGTTGAATGAATTATCAGGACGCTACTTGTGTAGGAGCGCCCTCATCCTTAGAATCAACTTAAGTAACTTTCAGGATGCTCACCGTCCCTCAGCGCGCTTAAACATTGTTTTAAAACGGCTTTTAATAGTTTAGGACGCTCACTCTTGAGTAGCGCTCTCATATGTTTTGCGTTTTAAAACCAAGCAGGACGCTTATTGCGAAGTAGCGCCCTCATGCTTTAAGTCGTTTAATTGTCAAAGCAAGTCAGGACGCTTACTACTTAGTAGCACCCTCACTTCATTGTTCAGTAGGACGCTGATATTCTAGGAGCGCCCTCAAAGGAACAATGTTTGCCATTTTCGTGGTATATTCTAGTTGTTGTGAGTAAACGTTCATATTTGAAATTTAAATTCAAATGAACAACAACTTCATCTCTACAAGTCTATAAACACAGACACTTACCAATTTGTTAAGCACCGAAAATTTTCTGAGCTAAAACACTTTTTCAAAGCTAGTTGAATTTTCATTTGGTCAAGAAAACGTTTAAGCCGATTTGTTTTCATAGTAGTTTTCTTTGAGACTTTACGCATTCAATAGATTTTCATACTGAGCAAACATCTTATCTTTATCTGAAAATCTATTTGAATTTTTGAACTGTTTTCATTCAAATCGTTCTGCACTATTTTAACTTATATCATTCTTGCTGAAAGAGTAATTTGAGAGATAGTTCATAGGATACAGTTGTACTCAATTTCATATCATGTGTATTGTATCAAGGTTGTAACAGTAGTTACATAAACTACTGAGTTGATATTCTTCTGTCAACGAAGTTAGGTTGTCTTACACTCGTAAGTTGAGAAACGGTAGTTCTCACATCTGTAAGTTGAGATAGGTTGGTCTCACGCCTTGAAGCTGAGTAGTATAACGGTTGTTCTCACACCCGCAAGTTGAGAAAAGGTGTAACGGTTTGATTTTCACCCATAAGAAGGTCTATAGCGGTAAGTTTAAAATCCTAACAGAGGAGGTTAGGTAGTGGACGTAGGCAAGTAGTCGAACCACTATAAATTGACTGTGCATACTTGCATATTTTTCTACACTTTAATCTTGCCATTGTAACTAATTTTAAATTGTCTAAGTGTCCAATTCACCCCCCTCTTGGACGTAACTGGGCCAACAATTGGTATCAGAGTAGTGTTGCACTTCAAAAAAACATCACAATTTCTTTGATATCAATGGCAATGACCAGAGGGAACGTCATAGAAGTAGGTCAACCTTTAGAGAGACCACCTCTGCTCAATAAAGAATTGTTTGAAGATTGGACGATAAGGATGAAAACCTTTCTACGATCTAAGGATATCGGTCTATGGGAAATGGTTGTAAATGGCTACACCATGCCCAACAAGCCTATTGAGTTATGGACAGATAAGGAAAGACTAAATGACAAACTTAATGCTCAAGCAGTCTATGCCTTGTATTGTTCTCTACCCGAGGAAGAAGTAGAAAGGGTAGTTCATCTTGAGAGTGCAGAGGAAATTTGGGAAACTCTCAAATCACTTCATTGTGATAAGATTAGCATTCGAGATGAAAAGCTCAAAGAGTCTGATAAACTATTCAATGCCTTGGAGATATTGGAGAATGAATCTCTCGATACGACATGCAACAGATATCAATCCATTCTTGACGGAATGCAAGAACTGAATCAGGAAATACATGTTGAAATATCTTTAGTATATTTCTGTGACAAGCTTCCAAAAAGATGGAATGATAAGCTGACTATTTTAGCTGAATCTGTTGAACCATGGGAAATGAATTCAAAAGAGCTCTGTGATCTCTTGTAAACCATGAAAAGAAGGGATGAAACTAGAAACCAAGTTAGAATATTAGAAGAGTCAATAGCCTAGTTTAGGGTTCTAGAAAGTGAGTCTGTTCATGAGAACCTGCAATGTTTTATACGTCTTGTAAATGAATTTGAACACTTTGGAAAAACATTATCTCATTCTACTTTTGTACAATATTTTTTCAATAGTTTTCTTGAGAACTGGAAATATAAAATAGATTTTATAAACGAGTTCTCAAATCCATTTGAAATCAGTTTTCAAAAAATTGATTATATTTTGAGTGGGATAGAAATGTCAACTGAGAGAGAAGACATTCTTGCAAATTTACCAACCAGGAGTAGAAGTGAACTGACTGATGATATACACTCTCTGTGTCATCAATCCTCAACAAGTACATCCAGAATGCTCAATGAAAGACCTCCTGATAGAATGTCGATAAAGAAGTCGGGATGGAGGACAAAGATAATGAACTATCTCAGCTGCTTCAAATGGAAAGGTATAAAAGTCTATCTCATCACAAATGCTATTATCAGAATATTTTTATCAGTGATAAATAATTGTCTTTAATCATTCAATGCTTAGAATGTTCAAACAATTTCTTCATGTTCAAATTATTATGGAATGGTTAATGGTGTATAACTTATGATATTGTTCAACCATGCGTTACTTAAGGCTATTTGGTCAAATCTAACAAATAGCAATGTTTAATGTCCTGAAGAGAGATATCGACAAGTGAGGATGCTAACGCGTATATTAGCTCTAGTCGATGATGATCGCTAGTTAAAAGTAGGGCACTGCTCAGTCACAAATGTAAAATAACATAAACCGCATTTAGTGACTAGAAAGTGTCACGTGCTGGAGTGTGCATCAGGAGGGAGCTTATCGCTTTCTCACTATAAAATGCAACTTTTGTAACTTAGCTGTTACTTTTCACCTTTTGTGCCCTAGGTCGCTTCAACGAGAATTTACCTGAACTCGTCTCAGATTTACCGCTGAACCTTCATCTTTAACCCTTGGTAAATCCCGTTATATGTTTGTTTCTGAATCTTCTATTCTCTATTGTATTAGTCCCTGTCTTGTTATCTCAGTTCTTCATATCCTTTTATCCGATTTTGTCAATGGCACACAAACCCAAAAATCTTCGCCCCTTTTCTGCTAGAAAGCCAGCTGTGTCGCCATCATCACCTCCAGATAGGAGTATGAGACCAAGAACTGAACCAACTCAAGTCCCACTGGCTGAGGAACCCACACCAGTGATACTCACACCTCCTACCGAAATTGCTTCTGAACCACCTCATCCACCTCTCCTTCTCAGATGAGAAGAAAAGGAGATAATGCCGAAAAGCTCATGAACCGAGCTATGATTGATGGAAATTAAGTCGATTTCGACTATTTCATCAACTCCCATCTAGACATTTTCTCTCTGTTTGAGTTCCAAGGTTGGATTGATTTACTTACTTTAAACTCAAGATGATACCCCAACCTCGTCAGACAATTCTATGCAAACATGGTCAATAAACCCGGCTCTGAACTCTCAAAACAATTAGTGGTAAAGGGAAAATCTGTTGAAATTTCTCCCGGATTCTTCTCTGAAGCATTCTCTTTGCCAAATGATGAAAGTGCTCACAAACTTTCATTTACCAAAAATAAAGTTCAGTATCCAGGTTACAATAGCCTTGCCGCTCTAAAACTTGTTTCCAGGAAAAATAACCTATCTTATGTTGACAAGAAGCTTACCAACCAGTCCTTTGAACTCATTCCCAGAATCATCCACAACATCATTACCCACATTATTCAGCCTAAGACCGGCAGCAGGGTTAATGTGAATGATTTAGAATTATTCTTAATCTGGTGTATTCTGGAGAAGAAGAAAGTGAATCTCGCCCACATTCTCTTGCATGTAATGAATACAGTGGTTAGTAGAGAAGGAGGTCTGCCACTTGGTATGTACCTCACCACTCTGTTCGAGAGATGTGGCATTGATTTCAGTGGAGAAACCTTCAAGGAGACTAGCAGATACAACTGCATTGGTCACACCACTGTTAAATTAATGAGATACACTTATGTCCCTGCTTTGGAAAGATGGTTTCCAATGTCAAAAGTTCCACTTGAAGGTGAATCCAGTGGAAAAGATGAAACAAGATAAGAAGATGTCTCAGCAATAGTGAAGGAAGCTACCCAAGCTTCTACCACTCATGAAGAATAGGCTGAACAAGAAGAAGTTGTTCCCACAGTTAATCCAGAGCATATTTCAATTGATGATGTAGAAATTGAACATGTAGAACAAGTTGTTCATGCTGAAGGACATCCAGTGGAAGAGGTGATCCAGATTGCTAAAGTTGTTGTTGAAGAACATCTGCATGAGTTGGAAACCTTTGATGCAATCTTGGAGGACATCACCAGAGAACGAGTTAGTGAGGACGTAGATAAAACCATCTCCAGACCACCATCTCCATTTGATATCCCTGTACCAATGGAATCTCAAGACTCGCAGAAAAATGAGTTTGAAGGTATACAAAGTAAGGATTCAGAGGGCTATGATCTGGCTATCGTACCCTATCAGGGAGATGACATGAATGAAGAGGTTGATGAAGAGGATCATGTTGAAGATTTTCATGAGGCCAATGCTGAATTTCAAGTAGAAGATGAAGTGGAAAATATTTATGAGGAAAGCTCATCCGATCATGAACAACCTTCTTATCCATTCACAAGCAGGCCAAAAGATGAATTCTTCAGAGAGGAAGACTTTCTCAAACGAGTAAGAGAAGATCAGAATTTTGTCATGTCTCAACTAAGGACTCGTTTGGAACATAACCAAGTTCAGCTGAAAAATGAGACATTGTCAGAAGTCCTAGAATCTCTGAAATCTTAGGAGAGAGTTGAGATTAATGAGATCAAAGAACTTAACTCTCACATGATCAAGGCAATTGAATTGCTTGAGAAGCTGTCTCAACAAATGGACAGCCAGTTAAAAGTCATACAGTCCTTTCCTTCATCGAGCTCCACTCCATCATCATTGCTTGATGATTTTATTAAGACATTTCAGGAGGACATGCGACAGATCAAGAAATTCATAAATGCCTTTGTTGTTGTTGTTGTTCCACCGAGATTGGCAGCTCCTCAACAACCTCCAGCCAAACCTCAAGATCCAGAGAGTCGTACAATGCCAGCTACGCCAAGTCGTGCTGCCAGTGCTATAACTGAAGAAGCTTTGAAAAAGACTCTTGAAGAAATTCAAAGCTTGAGAGGTAAAATGGCTGACTCCTCTAAAGAAAAGTCCATCTCTGAAACTCTGCAATCAGTTTTGGATGCTATCTTGGATCAAGTAACAAGTAAGACAGTGCTTGATCCGGTGCTGCAGGCCATTTCCAGTCTGAAGGAGAATTTAGATACTGCAAGGCCAACACCAACAGAGGATGATAGACTAACCAAGATTCTAGACTTGGTTACTCGTGTCTTTGAGAAATTACAAAACTTGGAGAACAAGATGCCTTTCCTTGCCATAACCATTATGGATCTGTCTTATACTGTCATCAAAGCTACAGATCGAGTGGAAGGAGTCGTAGGCTTTTTTGTAGACCTCTTCAAGGCAATGAACAGTAGGATGCCTTCTACCATTTGGTATATTGCCTCTAGCATGAAACATTTTACAATGCTCTTTCATCTGTTGAAGAAGAAAGGTGCAAAGTTTCACCTACACCACGAGCTTCAGCCTTCACACATCCTTAAGGACCCCACGAGTTTGACAATCTTCTGTTGAATCGAATGAAGAGCCATTGCATAGAATCAGTCGAAGAGTGTATCCATCCCCAGATCCCTCATCAGAAACTTTTTCAGATCCTAAATGCAAGCGACCAATCAGGCCAGAATTTGAAGGTCACACACTTTCTCCTTAGTTTGTTCAAGGTCTTGCGGAACGAAAAGGAAAAGGTTTCAAACCTGGTCCACTTCTTGATCCATTTAAATTTGGTGTTTCCAATCATGCTCATGAAAAATTCTTTGAAAAATCTAGGAAGGGTATTGTAATTGATGAATTTGTCAGCAGTGTGAGAAAGAACACACGTAGTTCTTCAAGACCACAAGCACCAAGGAAACCCAAGAATTTTGTACCTAGTTCCAATGGATCCAAGAAGGATGAGGAGGCCGAAAGAAAAAAAAAGGGAAGGGTCCAAGTACGGGCTAAGCCTACCCATTTTTTTATGTTTTCAAAAGGGGGAGAAGAGATTGTAGATATTAAGGCTAAATTAACTCAAGAGAGAAGCAACATGTAAGGGGGAGTTTACATGTAAGGGGGAGTTCTAACCAAGTTATTGTGTTCTATCAGAGTTAATGTATTCATTCTTGTTTATAATTTACATTGTTTGTATTCTGCGATGTTTGCATCCTACCATGTAAATTGTATGATCAAAATCAAATAGAACTGACATGACTGCAGATATCCTTCTAAATTCGTTAAATGTTTCATTACATGAATATATTTGTCTACATGATCTCTGAGTATTTGAAATCATCAAAAAGGGGGATACTGTTATCTCAATGAACCCCATGACATGAATATTTTGATGATCCCAAATATCTTCAGTTGGTCTATCTAATGATCTTGTCAAGTATTTCAGATTTATCAAGAATCAAGATCAAGGAACTGTGATCACAAGCCTATTGAACATCAAAGTAAAGTTTCGAATCTGTCAGTACTTAAAATGTAAAGTCTATCGATCATCTTACTCTCAGCAAGATTTTTATCGTTTGCATATTTTGATCGTAACATTTTAATCGTATCTTATAATTTTTCAAGTATTTGTTTTGATTAAAGAACCAATGATGTTTTGTCTAGTTTTAATTGAGAAATCAAAAACCATTTTAATAAAGTCTTTTAGGATGCTAATGTTTTAACAGCGCCCTCCTGGACTTGATGAGTCAGGATGCTCAAGGTGGAGTTGAACTATTTAATAAGGATGCTTACTCGTTAGTAGTGACCTTTCTTTTATCAACCTTTGAGAATGTCAGGACGCTAACTTAGTTTCAGCTGGCTGAAAGATTTTCTTCTATTTTTAAGTGATTTCTATCTTTAAGGACGCTGATAAGTTATAAGTTGAATGAATTATCAAGACGCTACTTGTGTAGGAGTGCCCTCATCCTTAGAATCAACTTAAGTAACTTTCAGGGCACTCACAGTCCGTCAGCGTGCTTAAACATTATTTCAAAACTGCTTTTAATATTTCATGACGCTTACTCTTGCGTAGTGCCCTCATATCTTTTGTGTTTTAAAACCAAGCAGGACTCTTATTGCGAAGTAGCGCCCTCATGCTTTAAGTCGTTTAATTGTCAAAGTAAGTCAGGACGCTTACTACTTAGTAGCGCCCTCACTTCATTGTTCAGTAGGACGTTGATATTCTAGGAGCGCCCTCAAAGGAACAAAACGACAGAAATGATATTTTTGTTGTTCTGACATGTACGTCCTTTTAGCCAACTTTTCAGAACAACTTTTCGTACAAAATCAATTTTTTGTATTTGTAAGAGATATTCTCTAATTTACGAACTAAGTCTTCTAAAACTTTCCTTATTCGTGTATCTAGAGAAAAACAAAATATTCATGAATTATGCAGATGCCATTTTCGTGGTATATTCTAGTTGTTGTGAGTAAACGTTCATATTTAAAATTTAAATTCAAATGAACAACAGCTTCATCTTTACAAGTCTATAAACACAGACACTTAACAATTTGTTAAGCACTGAAAATTCTCTGGGCTAAAACGCTTTTTCAAAGTTAGTCAAATTTTCATCTGGTCAAGAAAACGTTTAAGTCGACCTATTTTCACAGTAGTTTTCTTTGAGACTTTACGTATTTTAAAGATTTTCATACTTAGCTAACATTTTATCTTTATCTAAAAATCTATTTGAAGTTTTGAACTACTTTCACTCAAATCATTCTGCACTGTTTTAACTTTTATCATTCTTGCTGAAAGAGTAATTTGAGAGATAGTCCATAGGATACAATTGTACTCAATTTCATATCTTGTATACTATATTAAGGTTGTAACTGTAGTTACATAAACTACATAGGCATGATAGGCTGCTAACCAATCCATTCCTAGGATAACATCAATTTCTAAGAACTCTAAAGTTCACAGACATTTCATAATCACCCAATCTAACAATCCATTACTCACAAATCATGTTAGGGTAGATTCTTTCCCCTGCTGCCATACTCAACATTAACCATGTACTAGCTCTAACAGGAGTAAGTTTTAATCTATCTACCACATGTCTAGAAATAAAAGATAATGTAGAACCAACATCAATAAGCACATACATAGGTATATCACAAATAATGATCATACCTTCCACTAATGTCTTTGATGCTTCTGGATCAGGTTCAGTCATTGTTTTAGCTTTCTCTTTACTAATAAGCTGAGGAATGCTTCCTTTAGATACTACTGGTGGATTCAGACACTCAAACCTCCGATGTCTAGGTTGTCCACACTGATAACAAATATATGGTGCTCTAAGTGTAGTAGATCCCACCTGTGAAATTGTGTCAGGTACTCTAAAAGTCTAACTCTTACTCTCTCTGCCTTTACCTCTGCCTCTGGCATATGTCTGCTGAACTGGTGGTTTAGTCACAGTATTATGAGTTTGTATAGCAGTCGGTATGGATAGAGTAGTCTCAGACTAAATCACAACTCCTCCTAGTACAGTATGGAACTTACTCGGTGCACCCTTACTGAACTTCTGTCATTTCCCCTACTTCTTTTTACCCCATGAAGATTGTGGCTTACTAGCAAAAGCTGCATGTATCTGTGGTGCCCCACTTTGAATCACCTGCACCATACTAGTGCTCTACCGCTCCACCAACTCAAATTTCAAAGCCCTATTAACAACTTGTTTGTACTAATCTATCTCAGTCACGGACAATGCCCGCTAAATCACTGGTCTCAATCCCCCACAAAAGTATGAAATCCTTTCTTCCTCATCCTTAACTAACTTATGTGCATAAGCAGACTGTTGAGTAAAATGAAACTCATACTCACGTACTGTCATGTCGCCTTACTTGAGATTCAAAAATTCAAGCTTTTTCCTCTCTCTCTCACAGTAGCAGGAACATACATTTCAAGGACCTTCCGTAGTCAACATTGATAGCCACTACTGCCCTGCATTACTTTTCAGCATGTGGGCAGCAAGCAAAACCTGGGTCTCATCATCAAGTTTTAAGGATCTGGCATTCTTCTCCATATTAAAGATCCAATTCTCTGTCTGCTTGAGATTTACACCACCATAAAACTTCTGAGGTTTCATTCTCATAAACCTCTGCATCAAATCAGACTGATGCTTCATCACCTCTCTTGCTGATGATGTGCGTGTGGAGGACGGTTGTGATACAGCTGTAGCAGGCTTTGCTGCAATCTTTGTCCTACTAGTCTCTACCTCGACCCTACTAGGTCCAGCCGAGAGTTGGTTGGCGTATTACAACCTCCATTCTCGCCATCCACTCCTGCATCTATGAATTCTGGGCCGCCATTAATCGACCCTAAGCCTCAACTAGTTCTTTCAACCTCTTAATTTTATCCTGATCTGTAGGCTTCATACGTGTAATCTTTCTCGGTCTGCCTCTCTTTCTCATACAACTGAGAAAAAAATGAGGCAACTATCACATATAGAGAAGCAACAGATCATCTAATATCATATCTACCATACTATATTACTACACAGAAAAAATAATATAGTAAGGCTTATGCATTATCTTGAAACTTTTAAATTCCTAAGTCTTTTACAAAACCTAGGCTCTGATACCAACGCTGTCAGGACCCCATCACAATCCCCCAGGGCATCCTGACCGACACAGGAATCTAACCATCCTATTCCCCCATAGGGCGATTAGATCCCTGTTAAGCCTCAACCAAGACTCTAACAGAGTCTCCCCTGAAAACTGGACATCTCACAATCTCAAATAACCTGTTAAACATCACATCCACACATATATATCACATCAACCCAAATATATATATATATCAACATTCGCACCATAGATTACATCATACTCATATTTAAAGTTCCAACCCTGCTAACATCTAGCAATTTTTCTAAAATAATAACACATTCATCTACTTAGTTGTACATGTGGGGTTATATCCATATATTTACAAAATCACAATACATGTTTATCAAGTCTTCAACCTACATCAAAACAAAACTCTGGCAAGGTTCTCCTATCTCACTGATAAGCTATTCCTTTGTCCTTATCTGCAGCTGAAGGAACTGAAAATTTTGGGAATAGAATGAGCCAACGGTGCCCAGTGAAATAGAATATTCAATCATACCATCATTCACACATCTACATAATCATGCATGCTCATGTATGTTATGCAAATCAACGTGCAAACACCAATGTACATGCACATTCAATATAATATGCAATTCACATTCACATGCAATCATAGCAATCCATTCTCATTCTCATTTCAATTAGCTTTCCCAAGACTTACGTAATACATAGTCAATAGGTACTAACATAACTCACTAAAACATTTCAGCCAGATGGTAAAGTGGTTTAGTTCTATATACTATCTAGGAGCTTGGGATCCTTGTCATAGGTAGAACGGTCTCATCACCTCCAGTGGACAATGAAGAGGCAATCACGTTACTCATTCAAGGGTTGGGAGTCTCGTAAGTCGATGCATATGATGAGATCAATATTTGTTGATGGACCTGTCACTTATCTATATTTGTTGACATTACATTTATAAACACAAATGCATCAATTGAAATATAACATACATGATTCAAACTAATCATATGGTTTATGCATCATTTTCATAAAAAGTATGCAAACGCCTCTATGAGGTCACGTTAAGATAACACATGCCTACACTTTCCCCATTGCGCTATGGGTTCAGACCAGTGCATTATCCATCACAAATCCTTTCACCCTTACATTCCTCATAGAGAGTCCCATCCATTACACACTTGTAAGTGACTCCGGACATACATTTTCCAAAGGAACAAGTATGAGAAAAGATAACCAATGCCAAAGTATTCAATCCAAAATAGTCAAGGCAATACTATACATATAAATCCATTTGTAATGATCATAAATACTATGCACATATACAATAAAATGCATATCATTCAACAATTTTATTTTATATAAATACAATGCCATAAATGGAGAAATAAAGAGAGAAATACTCACTACCAACCACAAGCCAAAAGCCCTCAAATTGGCTAATCAAAACACAATGACCTGAAATGAATCAGATTCATATATGATCAATTTCAACTTCAATTATTCATAATTGCATAATTCTCATAAAATCCCCAAATCCCTACAATTCAACACTTAACTCCAAATTATCAATGTCCACCCCATAGGCATCCATCTTGCCAAATTACATGATCATACAAAGTCTAGGCCTAGGCCAACATAAATCACTTACATTCCATCACATGCTCAATTTATCAATTCTAAATCAATTGCATCAAAATCTCCAATTTAGGAAATTCTCTACAATAGGCCAACATGGCCAAATTAAACTAATCAACAATCCATAACATGAGAATTCCTCAATTGACACTACCAATGTTTCAAGCATGCCAATTTATGCAATATAGGTCACATGCATTCCAAATGGAAAGCTATAGGTCACGTTTCTAGAGTTAGAATCAAATACATGGCTTCACATGTAAAGACCTTTAATAATGGAATTAGAAACATTAATTACACTCCTAATTCAATGCACTGTCCGGATGTAACAAACTGCCAAACAAAATATCCAATAACTAAATTAATTGTTCAGATTCAAGAATATCAAGAGACAAACCTTCTGTCCAAAATTGAGCTAAATCCAACGGCAGATCAAAGAGATACGCCTTTTTGATTAAGACAACTGTAATTGGACTGTTTCTCCCCTCCTGCTGAAAATACTTGAACTCAAATGATTATATCTCACAAAATAACATCTTAACCGTTCATAATGCAAAAAGTTCAGTTGTGAACTCTTTTCTGAAGTATCACATCCATCCAACGGTAGATTTAGGAGATCAAGCAGTTTGATCTAAATTGTGCGAGAAATCCAGATTTTTCGACCAATTGTATTTGGAAGGTTATAACTCTTAACATCAGACTCCGATCATGATCTCCACCGACATAACAAAGAGATATCAAAGATGAACAAGCTGACCAATTTTAAGCTTAATCCAACTATGGATCAAAGAGATCTAGCCTCTGATGCTAAATGCTGGAAGGAAGATTTCTTCTCTCCTTCCTCTCCTTTTTTTTTTTTCCTTTCTCTCAACCTTACTCTCTCAAAAACGTCCCCCAAGGAAGAATATGAGAGATTGAGGCACATGTTACACCCACATCACCCATTTTGCCAAGTGTTAATCATGCTCTAACACCATGCCAAGTGTTTGCTCAAGGGCTCATTTGTTAGCCACATGTCCTCTACCCAATCGCAACCTCACACGTGAGTTGTTAACCAATCCATTAATTCCAACAATTTCATCATTTTTTTTTCATTTATTTAATCAATACATGCCCATTTCAAATCATGGTCCAAATAACCCCATTATACACTTAATAACACATACATTAATATTAATATGTCACTATTAATATATTACTTTTAGTGATGTATATTATTATCACTATCAATGTCATTAGCACATAAATGACAATATTAATAATGATAATTCTCTAAAATAGCATACATTTGACACATCATCATCTACGCAATAAATAAAAATCATACATTATATATATATATGATCAAAATATAAGTATAATACACATTAAATATTTACACAAGCATCTAGAGTTGGGCAATCTACGTCACTGTGACGTCATTTGTGAATGTGGGTCGTTACAATTCGCCACTAGGCATGAAGTTTCTAGAATTGCAGGGTATCTCGCCTTGCTTGAGGTATAGTTTTTTCTTATTTTTCCATTTGGTTTATACTACGTTGAGCAAAATGTTTATTATACTTGTCATTATTTTTCTAGGCTTAGTGCTATGAGCATTTTAAATTAGTTTGTCCACACGCCAACCCTTCATATACAAACAACCTCCCACAAACTCAAAGATGGATCCCAAGAAAAAAAATGGGATTAGGAGACAATTATGTCTACACTTTGCTAGTGTTCATGTACACACCAAACGTTTTACTTTGGATCACGATGTTGAGCTTCCTTCTAATCTTAACCTTGTTACTGCTATTCTTGGTTATATTTCCTTTACTGTTAAACCTGTTTGTTGTCCCATAATTTATCCCTCCAAAAACCTTGGTGCTCAATGTGCTAATTTATCTACTAGTAATGTGGTTGCACCAAAAAATGATGCGACTGATCCAGGGAATGATGACTCGATGAAAATGGTGGAAGTTGATGTTAAGCCCAAGGCCACGTAGCGAGGAAAGAATGGCAGTATTAGCGGAGAGATCTCTTTTGATTCTAATGATCATCTTGGTTCTCTTGAGCCTCTGGCACATTTTAGAAAAGGATCGAAGAAGTCTAAAAAGAAAAAGCCATCAACAAAGTAAATTGTTAACCAGTATTGTCGTTGCAACCAATATAGGAGAGCCAGAGGTTAACCCGCCACTATTTTCATGTTCATCTTCTTCCCTAAACCCTAAACTCTTCTTCTATTTCCATCTTCCCTTTCTTCTCACATTTTGTCTTTCAAATACTTCTTGAGACCTTTAAGAGTTATTTTGAAAGGGTTAAGACCCTTTTTAAAGGATTTTTGAGTGTTTTAAACCATGTTTAGTTGGTCTTCTAGAGTAGTAAAAACTCACTTAAGGGCATTCAAAATCTCTACTCTTCTAGTTTGAAAGGGGTTAAATCGAAGTTCTCAAGGTCATAAACGCCACAAAACGGGTCCATATGTCTTGTACAGCCATAAAAATAGACTTAAAGCACCATATTCCTGAAAATACATCGAAAACACTCGGTTCGGTAGAACCCTACTGAACTTATGTCTTTGGTTCGGAAGTACAAGATCGAACCTAAGACAGTAGGTTCAGTTGGGTCCTACCGAACTTTTGCCCTCAGCTTGGTAAGAGAGGACCGAACATATATCTTCGGTTCGGTAGGACACTACCGAATGTGTCATGATGCAATTATTCATATATTTTCAATTAAACTATCTAATGTGTCAACTATAAATTAGAGATTATGGAACATACCTGATCATCTCATGCCATGAGATGCAAATTTGTTCTCTTTTTCATTCCACGAATAATTTATTTTTGCTTGAATCATCCCAAGCTATCTTACAAGAATATATATTAGAGAGAGAGAGGATGGAAACACACACGATCAGAGCCAGAAGCATCCCTTCCTGGTAATTTTATTTTTTTTCATTTGACATAAGCATTCTATCTTTGCTGCGTGTGTTATTTTGTTGCCTCCAGAAAAGATCTCACCTTGTTCTACTTATTTGCTTCTTTCATGTCAGTCGAGAGAGCCTCCCTTTTTTTCTTTAAGTCATATTCTCATCATTTTGCTCACTCACTTTTGAAGATACTAAGGGCAATATTTTTCTTTGTCATTGCACTTCTTCATAAATCCCATGATAATCTCATAAGAAATAAATTTATTGCAAAGCTAATGTCTTTTAGCTCCTTTGTATTTTCATGGGACATTAGCTACTAAATCCTTATACCACAGCTTAATATATAGGAAATGATTTTTGAATACTTGGGCAGTATGCAGCTTCACCTTGAAGAGCTTATAAGTAAACAACAGCCCTTTTCTGACCAAAAAATAAATAAAAACAGCCCTTAAAGGTAACTTCAACACAAAGCCCAGCATGTAAGTTAAAATGCTCTTAAACCATACATTGGCTTGTTATACATAATTCAAAGCCATCAAATGTAAACTACTATCTATAAGCACGCATGAGGTTGAAGAAATTCTTTTCACTATCTTATCTTGTGTATAGCTTGAAATGTAAAGAATTTCATTGAAAAGAATAAGTAATGGTTAGAACTGTCATGGGTCAAAACAACCCTAAAAAATATGAATAATGAACACCTATTTACACAATGAATAGTTAGGGAGTGTTAGTTCAAAGTCATCTTCTTGATTGTGAGGATCTTGCCAGGTATCAATCTTTCCATTTTCACCAGCAGGAAGGACTAGTAGGAGGAAGCTTCAGAATGTCTTATTGAGCAAACTTCCATACTTTACGTTCTCCAGCTCCATCACCAGTAAAAAAAAACCCACCAACGCCATTTCTGATAACCCGAATCTCTTGCTTGGAAAATATCCTTCCTCTCTCTTTAAACCTGAAACACACACACAACAGTAATTCCCATCTCATTGTCCATGCACACATTCTTCATCAAATTAGAGAGACAAGTAATAAACATGGATGCATAAATAATTTAAGTGTTTTGTCTTTGGGTGCAGAACTTACGATGGCAGTTCATAGAAACGTACAATATTGTCGTTACATGAACACATTAACACTGGCTTGGCATCTGCATCAGTCATGCCATTAAGTGCAAGTACACCCTGTAATAAACAAAGCAATGTGAAGATACAAATAATTAGTAAATGTCTGTAACATGGTCAATAAGAGCAAGAGAGAGAGAGTCAGTCCATAAGTGGCTTACATGTTCTTCGATGTGGGTATAGACTACTTCCAAGCTCCCACTTTCGGTAGCGCCCCACACCTGCAGAACCAGAACAGAAACGAAATATTAAACAAAGGAAACTTTTTTCTTCTTTTCCTTAGTCTGAATGGGTATTCCTACCTGCCTTATGTTGTCCTTTTCAGTTCATCCCACCCACATTTATATATTATCAAAATTAAATAAAACAATCATGTAAGAAACCAACCTTTATTGTTCCATCCAATGAGCTTGATAAAAGATACTGATCCCAACAAAGAACAAACATAACGACATCTTTGTGTTCAGTCAAGACATGCATACACTGTAGATTCTCGAGGTCCCATACCTGAAAATAAGTGTAATATGTAATGCCAATGAAAAAATACAACCCAATAAGATGACAATCTCTGTAACACAGACA
Organism: Paratinospora sagittata; assembly: GCA_035771175.1. Lineage (NCBI taxonomy): Eukaryota > Viridiplantae > Streptophyta > Magnoliopsida > Ranunculales > Menispermaceae > Paratinospora > Paratinospora sagittata. The sequence continues at coordinate 12,070,252 of CM069608.1, forward strand.
ATATGATTGTTTACAACACAAGGCTTCAAAGAAGCATCCCCTATTTAGGTCAAAAACTATGTGCTACCAAAAAAATTATTTGCAAATAATACACACCAACAACTAAAAGCCAAAAAAATAAAAATAAAAAGATTGGAGGAAAACAAACTTACTCTAACTGTAAGGTCCATGGAGCCAGAGTATAGCCTGTTTGCTCCAACAACTAATGAAACAACAGGAAGATTATGGCCTTTCAGAGTGGCTGCTGGATCATAGGAGTTGGTCGCAGCATTATATCTCCAAACCAATATATTGCCATCCTGAACAATGAGAATCATATCTTATGCTAAAACCCCACCTGTCTAAGAAGATAAAAGAAAGTCGAAAAAATAATAATAATAAGTCAATGACAGGAAATAATGAAAACAATACCTGGGTCCCAGCAAAAAGCATATCACCATTAATGCTAGCTTCAAGGGAATAAACTTGTCCAACAGGCCCATTCAGATTAAGATCAGTATTGGTTTGACCATTCCAAGCCTGCAATATTCAACATCGTCATTATGTGGAAAAATAAGTAATATAATTGCATGCATGCCTAGATAAAAAGAAACAATAAAATAAAATGGACATAAAAACAAAACAATAGCATCTCTTCCGTAAAAGTGCAGTTTACCTTGACAACATTTGAAGCCCCAAGGAAGACCCAAGGCCCTTCAGTAATCATACAGCCAATTTCACTTCCGAGGTTAACCACATTAACACACTACGATGAAAGAAAGTGTTAGTGGTGTTCAACAAAGAGTCAAAAATAGCTTAAATCAAATCCAAAAGACTACAAGCTTGTAAGTAGGAACCTGTCCAGTGTTACAATCCCAAATGCGCACTGTTCCATCTTTGCTTCCTGAAAAAAGCTTATCAGATCCCAGGGGAAGAACAATTCCATTGATGCCCTGTCACAAAAAAAATAAATTTAATAAGAAATCATTCAAAAGCAACACCCATAAAAAGAAAAAGAAGATAAACAAGACGTTGCAGTGTAGTTAATCAAAAACAGCAATAATACCAACCTTCTCGTGTCCTTGGAGCTGTGTTAAGAAAGAGAAGCTATCGCTGACGAACCACTTGTGCTGATATCTACAGCTATCCCCATAAGTGCAATTTCCATTCATCCAATAGTGACAGCACTTGTCCTGAACCTTATTCTGAGGAGCAGGAGGAGGAGCCTTGACTGCTCCATCATCTCGGACCCATTTTGATTTTGAGGGCAGTTGCCCACGATTAGTGCCTTTCAAATTAGGGTTTGGCTTTTCATTGGAATTAGGGTTTGGCTTTCTGTGCGTAAGTGCTTGAGAAGTAGTAGTAGTAGTAGTAGAAACTGTGCCATTATTCTTGCTCAACTGTGGCATTTCGGCGTGAAGGAAGGGGCAACGGTATCTATTGCACCTCCCAGCCTGCCAATGATAGCATATTTTGCGAGATTGAGTAGTAGCAGGTGCCGCTCCCAAACGATTAAAAACTCTCCTGTTTCCAGCAACAACGGCCATGTCTACCAAAAACAAATACACAAAAACTCTTATTCAGGATAAAAATCCACCGCAAGCAATTTCTGATGAAGAAGAAGAAGCCGCTCTGCCATGAAACACCTAAAACCCTAATCAAGTCCTTGTATCCACATCTCAAATCACAAGTTCGCTCAAACTCTAACATAGATGATGAGATGATGGTGGAAATCACTGTATACAAACTCAGCCATGAAAAACTCTCTTATTCAGGATAAATCCACCACCACCAGTCGTTCCTTCCATGAAACCCCTAAAAACCCAAATCAAATCCTTATATCCGCATCATCTCAAATCACAAGTTCGCCTAAACTCCGAGATCGATGCGATTAAGGGGGAAACCACAAATTTTGAAGCACAATACACAAACTCACGAAGCGCTGAGAGATCCTTAAACAATATCTTATGGCGAAAAATTCCATAGAAACGATCAAATGAGAAGAAGTAGCAAACCTGAATCGATCGAGAATCAGTTGTAGTATGTGAAGACGATGATGAGCATCGACAGAGAGAGATTATTGCGATTCCTCTCAACTTGATCTTCGACCACAACTTCTTCCAAAAAAACCACGAAACAATATGAAGATTTGCAGAGATTTCAAACACGGCCCTTGAGAAGACGAATCGATGAACTGTTGATAGAAGAAGAAGAAGGCGCTGAAATCTGCTGTGTATATATAGCTTTTGGCTCACGTACTTGTTTCTGGAAACTTTTCTTTAAACGCGTAGCGTATTAATCACGCATTACCTTAAACTAAATCTAATCTAAATCCTTTTTTTTTTCTTTTTTAGCGTACTTTACATTTCTAATTTTTTATTCTTTAAGTTTTTATTATTTTTTAAATATTAATCATGATCATAATATTAAACTTTGAATTTGTACAAATAAAAATCACGAGCAACAAACTTGTCTAAGCATGCTGCTACCATATAAGTAAAAATGTTATATAGATTTAAACCTTAAAGTAATGCATTGTATTAATTGACTATACAAACATTTAAATCATCAACATTTGGTTGATTCGGATGGTGATATCCGTTCTTTTTATGTGAGATCGTGAGTTCAAAACTTCATCGTGTATGGAGCTACTGTGCTGAAAAACATTTGTACCTTTGTGATCTAACTCAGGTCAAACAAAAATATATATATATACGAAATACTCAGACACTGTAATGGCTTTAGTGGTGGCTATGGAACAATACTCAGACACTGTCAATTCATTCCTTCTCCAAAGGACACATAGATGCCATAATTACGGATGACCAACATAGATGCCATAAAATTTAGAGGCAACTATTTAAACCACAAAAAAACCATGTTTCTACTACATTCTATTTCTATCACAAAATTTAATAAATTGTTATCCTTACCCCTATAAACTTTTCAAAACACCCTTTTCATTCTCTCTCTGATTTCAAAACTCCCTCTTCATTTTTTTCAAATTTTTAACACTCAAAACCCTAAGGGGGCATTTGCCTTGGGGTAATCTTGGGAATGAGAATGAGAATCTTGAAAATTTTCATGTTTGTTTCACTATTTACATTTTTTTAAGAGAGAAAGTAATTCCAGAAAAAGTAGGATTCTCACCCAAGATGGGAAAGTGATTCCTATGAAGATAAATAGTATTCACTTTTCTAGGAAAGTGCTTACCATGGGAAAATTTTATTTCTTTTAAAAAAAGGCAAAAAGAGAAAAAAAAAAAAAACAAAATCATTATTTCACTTATGTTAATATAAATATGATATTTTTTTATTAAAAATGATATTTTAATAGAATATATTGATTTTATTAACGTAATATTAATAATAATTTTTTTTATATTTTTATTAAATATTCATTTTAGGATTTAAAAAAATAATTGTATTATTATTTTTCATCTTTTATTATTTTTAATAAAAACAATTTCACTATTTTTAATTAAAATAAAGTTCATTATTTAATAAAAATACTATATTGTGACAGACAGGGACTTGGCCTTGATGAATGTTGTTTTCATGTGTGTTCCCTGATATAATGAATATGTTATGGACATGGCACATAAACAATAACGTGCTGGCCAACTCAAAGAGCAAGTTTGCAAAGAATGAGGACTTTGAAGCTTTTATGAGGAAGTGGAATGAATTGATTTTTTCTGATACAGTGGAGGAATACAATCATCAGAAAAATGTATTATTTCAAGAATATGCTGAGTACCCTGAGGTTATTACATATATCGACACGACGTGGTTGGTACCCCACAAGGAAAGATTAGTGAAGGTGTGGATGGATCAATTTATGCACCTTGGCAATACTACAACCAATAGGGTGAAGAGTGCACATTCAAAGCTGAATAGAACTTTAGGGTCTTCTCAAGGCAACTTCGAGACATCATGGACTACAATCAATACAATGTTGGCTTCGCAACACACAGAGATCAAGTCATTATTTGAAAAAAGTTTGAATATTGTTCAGCATTACTTCCAAGATTCTACATTCATGCATTTGCATGGGTTCATCTCTAGAGCTGCACTAGACAAGATTTGGGAGGAGTTAGCTCGTGCTGAGAGTGTTGGGTTGGACTAAAATTTATGTGGATGTGTGTTATGCAAAACGCATGGATTGTTATGCACACATGAGCTTGCTTTGTGTAAGCAATGTAGCATGCCCATACCTCTAGTTGATGGGGATGCCCATTGTAAAAAACTAGATCTTACTCTTGTGAAAGTAGAGGACAATGAGATGGATTTCAATTTTAGGGCTGAGTTGGGTCTACTTGAGGACAAATTTAATAGTTCTGATACATCTGGAAGAGCTAGAATTGTACAGAAAATCAAAGAGATAGTTGCTCCATTGACCTCTTCTTTCACTGTGCCCGTAGACAAAAAGAAAACAAAAGGGCGGCCGACTAAAAAGAGTGATCGGTCTACAAAACGAGATCCCTTATTTTTTGAGCATGTGTCTGCGTACTCCACTCGTTCATCAATCTCATCATTACAAAAGACCAGACCGAAAAATAATGAACCAAGGAAGGTCCACATGACAGGCTTGCAAATGTCTCATAGATCTCGTGGATATCTAAATCAACTCCCTCCTGACTGACATCAGTACATAGCCCATGTCAGAGATGTTATGGCTGATGGACATTGTGGGTACCGAGTCATCGCTGAGTCCATGGGTATGGGAACAAACGGTTAGAGCGAAGTCAGAGGTGACTTACGAAAAGAGGTACAAAGGTTTTTGGCACACTACACAACGTTGTTCGGTAGTGTTGAGAGGGTTCAAGAGATTTTGAGTTCTCTACAGTGTAGTGACCCTGTGGCACCCCTAGAGAAGTAGATGACTTTCTCAAATATGGGGTTGTTGATAGCATCGACATACAATGTCGTGTTGGTGCTTTTATCTATGCAGCAATGTCTTACATTTTTTCCCCTTAGAACCGAACCTCTACCAATGCCATTGAGGTGAGTGATTGACATTGGTTACATGAATGATAACCACTTTGTGCAGGTAAAAACTATTTTCAATGTAAGTTACAAAATAATGGAAATAATGATTGTAATGTTATACTTTCCACAGGTGACGTTTGCCCCTACATCACCGATACCTCCCATATCGCCAGATTGGCATAGATTCCGACTACGACAAGGACATGGATGACAAACTCCTTATTCTGTTGTCAACGTTGAAGGTAGCTGAGTGACAAGCAATGTGGATGATAGACAAGATGTACTAGTTGACTTAGACGATGACTAGTTGTTTTAGAAATGTTGATATGTAGGGAGATGTCAACATGTTTTTTTGGAAATGCTGACATGTCTAGACTTGTTTTATTATTGAAAATGTTGATATGTAGAGGGATGTAGGTATGTTGATATGCAAGGGGATGTCAGCATGTTTTTTGGAAATGTTGACATGTTTAGTCATGTTTTTTTCTTTTTGGAAATGTTGACTTATAGGAAGATGTGGATATGTATAGACTTTCTTTTTTTGAAATGTGGATATAAAAGATGTAATTTACTTCGATGTTGATGATATAGACATATTTGTTTTCTTCGAATGGTACTATGTTGTTTTTGATGTTTGAATTATTATTCTCTTTCTATATATATGTAGAGGGATGTCAAAGTTTACCTTACCAGTGGGGAACGGTACCCCGCCGCCCAAACTAACCCGAAATTATTAAAAACACATCAAAAACTTGATGGAATGCATCCCAATGCATAATGAAAGGGGGAAATGCAAAAAAAAAAAAAAAAACAAGAAAAATACGAGGGTCGTCCATCATAGACCCAACAATTTAAAGTGCAGTCGGTCCAGATCAACCGAACAGAGAGGTGTTGGTAAAAATTAAAATATCGAACCTCATTTACATAAATCGGTCTATGATGGCCGACCCTATCTTTTCCCAAATTTTTTTGCATTTTTCCATTCCATCATGTATTGGGATGCATTCCATTAAGTTTTTGACGTGTTTTTAACAATTTTGGGTTAGTTTGGGGGGTGGGGTACCTTTTCCCACCTGTACCCTACATTAGAGTTACGTGTAGGGAACGGTATCCCGCCGCCCAAACCAGCTTGAAATTGTTAAAAACATGTCAAAAATGTGATGAAATGTATCCCAATGCAAGATGGAAGAGGGAAATGCAAAAAAACCCGAAAAAATATAGGGTCGGCCATCATATATCGACTGTTATAAATGAGGGTCGGTATTTGAATTTTCACCAACACCTCTATGTTCGGTTGATAAGGACCGACTGTGATTTGAATCGTTCGGTAGATGATGGCCGACCCTCATATTTTCCCCATTTTTTTGTATTTCCCCATTCCATTATGCATTGGGTTGCATTCCATCAAGTTTTTGATGTGTTTTTAATAATTTTGGCTTAGTTTGGGCGGCGGGGTATCGTTTCCCACTCGTAACTCTAATGTGGGGTACGGGTAGGGAACGGTACCGTACCCCTCAAGACGTTGTCTTTATGTCTATGAACACGACATGTCAACATTTAGACCTCGTTTCGGCGGTAGGGTGTCGTACCCCAACTATACCCGACCCGTACCCCACATTAGAGATACGAGTGGAGAATGGTACCCCGCCGCCCAAACTAACCCATAATTATTACAAACACGTCAAAAACTTGATGGAATGCATCCCAATTCATAATGGAAGGGGAAAATGCAAAAAAATCAGGAAATTATGAGGGTCAGCCATCATCTACGAACGATTTAAACGACGGTCGGTCCTGATCAACCGAACAGAGAGGTGTTGGCCAAAATTCAAATACCCACCGTCCTTTACAATAGTAGGTTTATGATGGCCAACCCTATGTTTTCCTGGGTTTTTTTGCATTTCCCCCTTCTATCATGCATTAGGATGCATTCTATTAGGTTTTTGACGTGTTTGTAATAATTATGGGTTCGTTTGGGTAGTGGGGTACCAAAACCCACTCGTAACTCTAATGTGGGGTACGGGTGGTGAATGGTACCCTGCCTTCAAAATTAACCCAGAATTGTTTAAAAAGGTCAAAAACTTGATGGAATGCATCCCAATGCATGATGAAAGAGGAAAATGCAAACGGGGAAAAGATAGGGCCGGCTATCATAAACTGACTGTTGCAAAGGACGGTCGGTATTTGAATTTTGGCCAACACCTCTCTGTTCGGTTGATCAGGACCGACCGTCCTCTAAATTGTTAGGTAGATGATGGCCTACCCTCGTATTTCTATGGCCTAAACCAGCAGAACACTCACAGGCGGGGCGCGAATGCATTATAACAATAACCGAATACGTAGGAACACAATTGAGTACAAATCTGATTATATTAATTTCAGAATGTATTTTTGTATAGAATATGATTGAGGGAACATCCTCCCCAAATCTCCCTTTAATTAACAAGGGTTACAAAATGTGGGACACAAGGTCCACTTAACTACCAATCGTCTAGAGCAGCAAGCTGCCTCCCGTTCACTATTTAAAGTTACTGAGGATAAGACAATGTTTGGTTGAGTCAGATTGACCACTAATCCGACATAGTAACAATGTAATATATGAACTCCAAATATACAGGTATAAGTATGACAGGTATGAACATTATACACAATAATGCAGTGTAAATGAATAGTAGACATAATGATAAATGAATGTAAACTTTAATAAAATTTATAAGACACATAAACCTATGTTTTGTTCCCCACCTTTAGATAAAAACTCCTTCAACTGGCGCTTTCTCCCGAGTAGAACTGCGTTGCACCGCGAAGAGGGTCTCAAAAAGAGAAGAGAGAAATCACAAAAAGAACAAGAGAGAAGATAGTGATTTGGTGTGAAAATAACAAAGAGAGGGGGGGTCCTTATATAGGAAAATGAACGCCCAAACCTTCGAGCGGGCTGTCCAGTTGTCCAGATAGATGCCCGATGTTCAATTTTTTTATTTTTTTGTGTGCAAACCTAGTGTATTGCACTTGCACCTTTTAAAAAAAAAACAATAAACAGACACTAATGAAGTATTGTCCGCTCCGCTTGCGTGAATATGCTCTAACCCCTGACGAACCCCACTTCATCACTGATGTTCAGCCCAGACAAAACACCGACAATTGACTCCATGGAGATTCTCACATTACGAATTGTTACTTCTGGTTCAGGCATGGACATCCATTGTAATGCGATGTCCAGGGTTTGTCTGTTTCGTTGTTGTACATATCCCAATGCAAATGAACAATTACATGTGAATAACAAATAAATCTAATTCGATATAAAGAAAAAAGAAAGGAATGCAAACTTTATTACCAGGGTAGTATCATCATCAAACATATATGTAACGCCCCGTACATTTGAGTCAAACATAATCGTTGACTTATACGTATTGTCAGACGTATTTATATGCGTATACATGTACAATGCTCTCCGATCAGTGTATTTGTGTGTATTTGACTTAAAATAGTGTAATTGAGTGGTTTATGGGTGATTGGTATCGTTGGATGTCATTGGTATCACGAAAAACCCTTTAAAAATGAAAATATGAATTTTGGAACGCGAGAAGTGTGCTCCTCGCCGTCTGCAACTTTTTAAAAAAAAAAAATGATGCGGTTGCATGTTGTTGAAACAGGTGTCTTAACTCATTTTAGCAACTTAATTGATGAATTAAACACGTATGAGCTTGCTGGAAAAAGAGACCAGACACGTTTTAAGCTTAATAAGTTGCTGGCAAGATCAAATTTTAAGTTGTTGAATTAAAAAGAAAGAAACCAAATTGAGCACGAGAAGTTGCAGAGGAAAGCTGAGGAAGAAGGCCAAGAGCTTGGGAGCTCCAAATTGAGGTAAAAACCCTGGTCTTTTGAACTGAATTTTCCAGATTTGAAACCCCCTAAGTTGTTCAACATATTTGAAATTTTTTGGATTTCCATGGCTAGAATAGATGATTGGAAAAATGGGTTTTGTGTTGGAGATTTATGATTTCGAAGTGCAATTGGATGGTAATTGTGGGTAAGTTCAGTTATGTTGGTGGTGTGATTTTGATCCTGAATATCTGAATTAGTATAATTGAAACTGTTTGAATGGGAATTTGCAGAGATTTGAATTTGAAAATTGGGAAATTGATGAACAATTTGGTGACCAGCGTTGGAATGGTATGAATGAGCGTGGGAAATTGATCAAGGTGAACAAATTGTGCTGAAAAGAAGTGAATGAGGGGAATGCATTGTTAAGGTATTTCTGATGGGTTTAATTGTATGTTTGGTGGGCCGACTTACAACCATTTTTTCTTTTGTATCACTAACTTTGGAGTGGTATGGGACACAATAAAATTGGAAGATACTAAATAAAACGTGAAAGTAAGAAAACCCACGACCTTGTGTGAAAAGAAACATCTGGGAAAAGTTAAATTACTAACATTATCACTAAGTTTACATGGTATGGGACGAGTAAACTTGGACGATACTATTAGTGAACTCCTATCTAGTCAATGTTTCGTAGAGGCCATGTTCTTACAACTTAACTTGGTTGAAACCCTTATTACCAAATTCATGTGGTATGGGACACACAAATTTGGATAATAGTTGAAAAGACTAAGCGAAAGAGTTCGAATACATAAGATTGCGATAGAACGTTAAATTACGATATTTACCGAGGTAAATCTTTGAACCTTTATGACTCATATGAATTTTCAAAGAAATGTATATGTATGTTCACAAAAACCAGAACTAAAACATTTGAAATACTAGCAAAGTTTTATACTGATTATATGAACACTCTAACCTTGTTTTACACCATGGCCAAACATACGAGGCACATAAGATTCTTTGATTCCTCAACAAAAACCTTACACCATACCTAGAAAAATAGGTGGTTTTACATTGCAGTACTCTCGAACTTATTGTTGAGAATATCATAATATTATACTTGGCTACAGTTCTTACATCATGGTTTTATTTTCTCCTTGCTACTGAGAAAATGCAAACCAAGAAGAGAGGAAGGCCACACACAGGGCAACATGACAATCAGAGAGTATGCTGTCAGGTTTAAAGAATTATCGGTCAACTCTCTTTCCACCATCTTCACGGAGCAAGATAAGATCGAGAAATTCTACAACGACCTTCGTCCTAACATTCGACAAGCCCTGTCGATCTTGGGTCTCAAGATTTACAGGGAGGTCGTTGACAAGGCCATGAGCTTTGAGCAGGAGCAGAGAATGAATAAGGGAAAATGACCTGCAATGTTTTCCCACCAGGACTCGCAGCAGGGCAACAAGAAGAAGCCCTACTATAATCAAAACCCGGCCCTCCCAGCCCCTGTTCAGAAGAACGAAACCACGGCACCTAGGCTGAGCTGTCTATCCCTGACCATCAGGATTTTTGCAATTATCGCCGAGGATGTCGTAATGGAAAGGGTGGCCGTCGCAACGACAAAGGCAGGGGTGGTGGTCAGCATCACAATTAGTATGGCCATCAGAACCAGCAACAAAGGCCGACATGTTATAACTGTGGCCAGCAGGGCCATGTAAGAAATGCCTGCCCCCACCCTCAGCAACCGCGACAACCTTGTTCTCGTTATTCCAGTCTAACAAGCCTCACCTGCTGCTAATGCCCAACCTAGGCAGAACCAGTAGAACCAAGGGCAACAGAACCAGGGCAGAGCGTTTGCCATCGCTCAACAACCCCTCCCAGACAATAATGTAGTCAAAGGTACATTTTTCTTGTTCAATACAATGTTGCATGTCTTGTTCGATTCCGGTGCTACACATTCCTTTATATCTTCTGCATTGGTAAAGCATTTAGGGTTGCATCCTGAACCCACATACATCACAATCCATGTCACATCACCATTAGGATCTGGTACTGACTTGAATTTGTAGTGTTCTCGATGTGAGCTTCGAATGTCAGGACATATAATATATGCAAATCTCTTTGTGATGGATATTGAAGACTTTGACATCATCCTTGGCATGGACTGGCTCGCACCTCTGAATGCAAAGATCGATTGTATGAAGAAGTAAGTTCAGTTATCTTTGCCTACTGGAGAGTTTGTCAAGATTCGGAGAACAAGGAAATGGATACACAACTCGACTGTTGCACAACTTCGAGCTCTTTCCATTGGTGATGACAATAAATCACCAGCATTGTACCCTCTTGAAGTACATGATATCTCGATAATACCTGAATTTCCAACGATTTTTCTAAATGACCTTCTTGGTCTACCTCTGGTTAGGGAATTCGATTTTGAGATCAAACGCATACCTGGACCCGGGCCTATCTCAATTCCACCATACAAAATGTCAAATGTCGAGTTGGTTGTGTTGGACAAGCAACTGAAGGAATTGGAGAGAAATGGCTTCATTAGGAAAAGTTCATCACCTTGGGGCACTCCAGTTCTGTTTGTTCACAAAAAGGATGGTTCGTTACGATTTTGCATTGACTATCGCAAGTTGAATAACGCCACCATCAAGAACAAATACCCATTACCTAGGATCGATGACTTGTTCGACCAACTTAGAGATGCCAAGTACTTCTCTAAGATTGATTTACGGTCCGGTTACCATCAACTCCGGATCAGAGAGTCGGACATTAATAAAACGACTTTCAAAACTCGGTACGATCATTACGAGTTCTTGGTTATGTCGTTCGGTTTAACAAATGCACCTGCAGCGTTCATGGATTTGATGAACCGCATCTTCAGGTTATACTTAGATCGATTTGTTGTGGTCTTTGAGGATGATATCTTGAATATTCCTCAACTGAGGAAGACCATAAGATACATCTGAGGATTGTCCTCTAGACCTTGAAAAGTTACCAGTTGTATGCAAAGTTGAGTAAATGCAAATTTTGGGCAAAACGAGTTCAATTCCTAGGCCGTGTGGTTTCGGGCAATGTCATTGAGGTGGATCCTTCAAAGGTTGAAGCGGTTTTAAACTAGAAGCAACCTACCAATGTTATAGAAATTCGAACTCTTTCGCTTAGTCTTTTCGACTATTATTCAAAAGTTGAAGCGGTTTTAAACTGGAAGCAGCAACCATACGAGTCATAAAAATTCTAAGATTATCCTCAGTAAATATCTTGATCTAATGTCTGATTGCAATCTTATGTATTCAAACTTTTTCGCTTAGTCTTTTCGACTATTATCCAAATTCGTGTGTCCTATACCACATGAATTTGGTAATAAGGGTTTCAACCAAGTTAAGTTGTATGAACCTGGTCTCTATAAAACATTGACCGGATAGGAGTTCACTAATAGTATCTTCTAAATTTACTCGTCCCATACTGTGTAAACTTAGTGATAATGTTAGTAATACAACTTTCCTCAAATATTTCTTTTCACACAAGGTTGTGGGCTATCTTACTTCCACATTTTATTTAGAATCTTCCAATTTTGTTGTGTCCCATACCACTCCAAAGTTAGTGATACAAAAGAAAAAAAATGGTTGCAAGACGGCCCACCAGTTACTGCATTGGGTCTATCGGGTCTCAAAATAAGGGACCCGATATTATCGGGTAGGGTGCCGAATCTTGGGGAAAACCGACCCGAGTAACCTGACCCGACCCGCATATCATTCAAATAGCCACATTATTAGGAACTTTACTTATAATTATGACTTGATATAATGTGTATTTGGGTCTTTTTTGTTTTGCAGGTTCGTGATCAACAATCCACCAAAGGCCAATCACAATAATGTTTATTTGCACGGTTTAAATAGGTTTTGATTTTGAATTATATGTCATGCATGTTAGGTTATTTTTATTTTACAAATTTATGGGCAAGAATTCACCAAAAGGCTAGATAATAGTGTTTCTTATATATATTATTTAAATAGGTTTTGAATTTTTATTTATAAATTTATGAGAATAACTTTTTTTTATGTAAAAATGAGTTTAATTTCAAGTTGGGCTTTTTTTTTAATCACAATTGGCCCATTTTAATGTTGAAAAAAGAGTTTAGAAAATGATTTTTTGGGCTTAAATTTTTATTTCTTTTTTTAAAGAAGAGATTGTGGTTGGGTTAACCCGACCACCCGACCCGTATGAAATAGGGTCGGGTGGTCACCCTTTTTTGGGTGATGTCGGGTGGCATTGGGTTGGCTGCGATGCCACCAGACATTTGCAGGTCGGGTGGGGTTGGGGCAAAACCCAACCCGTGCTCACTCCTATATTTTTATTTTATTTTAGAACTTCATGATAAAGATATTTGTTCATTTGTTGTATATATTTCATCTTATGTCTTTCTACCGTGCATTGAGAATAGATTCTTAAATATATGTATCATATTTCATAATTCATAAAAATTAAAATTAAAGTTTACTATTTTACTAGTGTCATGTCCAAGTACCCGTGTCAAGACCCCATCACAATCCCCTAGGGCATCCTGACCAGCACAGGAATCTAACCATCTTACTCCCTCATAGGACCATTAGACCCCTATTAAGCTTCAACCGAGACCACGCCTGTAATACCCAGAAAATCCATCCAAGAAACTCAAGAATCTGGAAAAAAAAAAAAAAAAAAAAGCTGCATCCAGAAAATTGAACAAAAAACAAAAATGAAAATTAGATCAAGCAAAAACACTCCTAAAGCTAAAGAAATTTAACGCTGAAACTAAAGAGGGAAAACAAATCCATCAAGGAATCTCGAAAACCTAAAAGTTAAAAACCTTTAAAAAAAAACTGATAATTACAGTAGAACAAGGAACCTCTAACTAAGAAAACAAAAGCGATATTAATCTCAAGAATCCCAGCGAAAACTTCTACAGAAGTAGAGAAGAAAAAAAAAAGTGATGTCAAACAAGATCCGGAAATCTCGCCGACATGTCGCCGGAAATTTCGGCGAGATCTCGGCCTCGGCGAGATTTCCGGATCTTGTTTGACATCACTTTTTTTTTTCTTCTCTACTTCTGTAGAAGTTTTCGCTGGGATTCTTGAGATTAATATCGCTTTTGTTTTCTTAGTTAGAGGTTCCTTGTTCTACTGTAATTATCAGTTTTTTTTTTTAAAGGTTTTTAACTTTTAGGTTTTCGAGATTCCTTGATGGATTTGTTTTCCCTCTTTAGTTTCAGCGTTAAATTTCTTTAGCTTTAGGAGTGTTTTTGCTTGATCTAATTTTCATTTTTGTTTTTTGTTCAATTTTCTGGATGCAGCTTTTTTTTTTTTTTTCCAGATTCTTGAGTTTCTTGGATGGATTTTCTGGGTATTACAACGCCATAGTCTCTCCTGTAAATTAGACATCTCACAATCTCAAAAAACATCACATCCACACATATATCACATCAACCCAAATATATATATATATATATATATATCAACATTCCCACCATAGATTACATCATACTCATATTTAAAGTTCCAACCCTGCTAACATCTAGCAGTTTTTCTAACATTAATAATACATTCATCTACTTAGTTATACATGTGGGGTTATATACATATATTTACAAAATCAAAATACATGTTTACCAAGTCTTCAACCTACATCAAAACAAAACTCTGGCAAGGCTCTTCTATCTTACTGATAAGCTATTCCTTTGCCCTTATCTGCAATTGAAGGACCTGAAAATTTTGGAAACGAAATGAGTCAACTGTGCCCAGTGAAATAGAATATTCAATTATGCCATCATTCACACATCTACATAATCATGCATGCTCATGTATGTTATGCAAATCAGCATGCAAACACCAATGTATATGCATATGCAATCATAGCAATCCATTCTCATTCTCATTTCAACTAGCTTTTCCAAGACTTATGTAATACATAGTCAATAGGTACTAACATAACTCACTACAACATTTCAGCCAGATGATAAAGTGGTCTAGTTCTATATACTATCCAGGAGCTCTAAAAATTATTCTAAAGAACGAATGTAATCGTACTTTAATTCTGAGAAAACATTCTCTTTTTTTAACCTAATTAGTTTTCCTTGCATATAATACTAGAACAATGACTCGCTTCCCAACCGAATAGATTCTCATATAGACCTTTAAATCTAACTAGGATCACTAAACTCGATTATTCTCGTAGGGAGCAGCTCAACTTACTTTGAATGTCCAAAAGTTTAGCTCTAATAGATTTACCAGTCAATATAGACAATCTCTGCCTTTTCTCATGCAACAACCACCATACACATGTACAAACATTTAATTACACATAATATGATGACAAAAATTATGAAATAAGATTGAAATTCTACTCACAACCAATGCCAGAATATAAGTCCCACACTATCAACTTACTCCACCACCTCTAATAGAACCTGCACATATCATATAATTCATATTAACATATTTCTCTATTATTTCTTGTTTCACAAAATCTCTAACTCATTAGAATTTTAACTCTAACTAATTCATTTAAATAAATTCAACTAAGTTCTGGCAACATGAAATGAACTCTAACTTTCCAATTCAGTCCCATAATTATATTTGAGTCTCTCAGACACGTGATGATCAGTCTAAATAATTTTTACCATCCTCTAAAATATTGTCACAGTGAAAGACAGTAGAAATAAGTTTTTTAACCTTATTTCTACAAGTTTCCAAGTCCAATGTATTTACTAAAATCATTCAATCACATACTAAAAATACCAATCGATATCCAAAAATCATGATCTTGGTATAGAAACATCTGAAATTCAATCCTCTACGATTCTATGGTTTCAAACATGAATTTCAGCAGAGTTTGACATGGTTCCAAAGGCCCTCAATGTCAAATTTGGTTTTCGGCTATACCGACACCAATATGACATATGAACGCAAACAAACTACATATTCGTGATCTACGTGACTATAGGAGTGACAATATATAATATTTACGTGTTTCTATTCAAAGTGGGTCAAAACCCCATATTTGAAAACATCACAAAACACCTCTTATAGCAAAAATTAAACCGCTAGGACCGTAACGCGTAGCTTAAATATCACTTTTGCAACGAAAAGAAGGAAAAATGGCTTACCGGCATGTTGAATTTGGCCGCGAAATATAGCGAAACCCTCGCCCTTTCTTTCTCTCTATTCAGTTTCTTCTCTGGACGTTTGTTTTTCTTCTTCTTTTTTTTGCCTTAGGTAGCAAATGAAAACAAGATTAGCAAGTGAATAAGAGTTATTTGATTTTTTTTTTTATTCCATGCACCTCATGTCACTTACTCAACCAACTCCCCCTTTATTATTATTTTTTTCTAATTTCATAATACCTCTCATTCCATAATCATACCTTTCTCATTTAAATATAGTTTTCATGCTTCCATTTGCTCCATTTTACTTTATGAACACATGCACTACATTTAATAAACCAATATTGTATAATATTCATAACATAAATACACTCATAAGAAATTCACATCACAAGAACATACCACACAACATTTAAAAATTCTTAGGGTCCCATTTTAAGAAAATGATGGTCGTTACAACCTCCCCAACTTAAAAGAAATTTCATCCTCGAAATTTAAAAGTTAGGAATTTCTTTATTCTTAAGTTTCTGCACTTTCCTATCAAGAATCACCACTGGCATCTCATCATATGTGTTATCTCAATGATCCCCATGACATGAATGTTTTGATGATTCCAAATATCTTCAGTTGGTCTATCTAATGATCTTGTTAAGTGTTTCAGATTTATCAAGAATCAAGATCAAGGAACTGTGATCACAAGCCTATTGAACATCAAAGTAAAGTTTCGAGTCTGTCAATACTTAAAATGTAATGTCTATCGATCATCTTACTCTAAGCAAGATTTTTATTGTTTGCATAATTTGATCGTAACATTTTAATCGTACATTATGATTTCCAATGATGTTTAATCTAGTTTAAATTGAGAAATCAAAAACCACTTTCATAAAGTCTTTCAGGACGCTAATGTTTTAGCAGCGCCCTCCTGGACTTGATGAGTTAGGACGTTGATAAAATGTTAGGACGCTCAAGGTTGAGTTGAACTATTTAATAAGGACGCTTACTCATTAGTAGTGACCTTTCTTTTATCAACCTTTGAGAATGTCAGGACGCTAACTTAATTTCAGCTCGCTGAAAATTTTTCTTTTATCTTTAAGTGATTTCTATCTTTAAGGACGATGATAAGTTATAAGTTGAATGAATTATCAGGACGCTACTTGTGTAGGAGCGCCCTCATCCTTAGAATCAACTTAAGTAGCTTTCAGGACGCTCACCGTCCCTCAGCGCGCTTAAACATGTTTTAAAATGGCTTTTAATAGTTTAGGACGCTCACACTTGAGTAGCGCTCTCATATGTTTTGCGTTTTAAAACCAAGCAGGACGCTTATTGCGAAGTAGCGCCCTCATGCTTTAAGTCGTTTAATTGTCAAAGCAAGTCAGGACGTTTATTACTTAGTAGCGCCCTCACTTCACTGTTTAGTAGGACGCTGATATTCTATGAGCGCCCTCAAAAGAACAAAACGACAGAAATGATATTTTTGTTGTTCTGACATGTACGTCCTTTTAGCCAACTTTTCAGAACAACTTTTCGTACAAAATCAATTTTTTGTATTTGTAAGAGATATTCTCTAATTCACGAACCACGTCTTCTAAAACTTTCCTTATTTGTGTATCCGGAGAAAAACAAAATATTCATGAATTGTGCAGTTGCCATTTTCGTGGTATATTCTAGCTGTTGTGAGTAAACGTTCATATTTGAAATTTAAATTCAAATGAACAACAACTTCATCTCTGCAAGTCTATAAACACAGACACTTAACAATTTGTTAAGCACCGAAAATTTTCTGAGCTAAAACACTTTTTCAAAGCTAGTTGAATTTTCATCTAGTCAAGAAAACGTTTAAGTCGATTTGTTTTCATAGTAGTTTTCTTTGAGACTTTACGCATTCAAAAGATTTTCATACTGAGCTAACATCTTATCTTTATCTGAAAATCTATTTAAAGTTTTGAACTGTTTTCACTCAAATCGTTCAGCACTATTTTAACTTATATCATTATTGCTGAAAGAGTAATTTGAGAGATAGTTCATAGGATACAGTTGTACTCAATTTCATATCATGTGTATTGTATCAAGGTTGTAACAGTAGTTACATAAACTACTGAGTTGATATTCTTCTGTCAACGAAGTTAGGTTGTCTTACACCCGTAAGTTGAGAAACGGTAGTTCTCACATCCGTAGGTTGAGATAGGTTGGTCTCACGCCTTCAAGCTGAGTAGTATAACGGTTGTTCTCACACCCGCAAGTTGAGAAAAGGTGTAACGGTTTGATTTTCACCCATAAGAAGGTCTATAGCGGTAAGGTTAAAATCCTAACAGAGGAGGTTAGGTAGTGGACGTAGGCAAGTAGTCGAACCACTATAAATTGACTGTGCATACTTGCATATTTTTC
Organism: Paratinospora sagittata; assembly: GCA_035771175.1. Lineage (NCBI taxonomy): Eukaryota > Viridiplantae > Streptophyta > Magnoliopsida > Ranunculales > Menispermaceae > Paratinospora > Paratinospora sagittata. The sequence goes on from CM069608.1 coordinate 12,088,579, forward strand.
TACACTTTAATCTTGCCATTGTAATTAATTTTAAATTGTCTAAGTGTCCAATTCACCCCCCTCTTGGACGTAACTGGCCCAACAATTGGTATCAGAGTAGTGTTGCACTTCAAAAAAACATCACAATTTCTTTAATATCAATGGCAATGACCAGAGGGAACGTCATAGAAGTAGGTCAACCTTTAGAGAGACCACCTCTGCTCAATAAAGAATTGTTTGAAGATTGGACGATAAGGATGAAAACCTTTCTACGATCTAAGGATATCGGTCTATGGGAAATGGTTGTAAATGGCTACACCATGCCCAACAAGCCTATTGAGTTATGGACAGATAAGGAAAGACTAAATGACAAACTTAATGCTCAAGCAGTCTATGCCTTGTATTGTTCTCTACCCGAGGAAGAAGTAGAAAGCGTAGTTCATCTTGAGAGTGCCAAGGAAATTTGGGAAACTCTCAAATCACTTCATTGTGATAAGATTAACATTTGAGATGAAAAGCTCAAAGAGTCTAATAAACTATTCAATGCCTTGGAGATATTAGAGAATGAATCTCTCGATACGGCATGCAACAGATATCAATCCATTCTTGACGGAATGCAAGAACTGAATCAGGAAATACATGTTGAAATATCTTTAGTATATTTATGTGACAAGCTTCCAAAAAGATGGAATGATAAGCTGACTATGTTAGCTGAATCTGTTGAACCATGGGAAATGAATTCAAAAGAGCTCTGTGATCTCTTGTAAACCATGAAAAGAAGGGATGAAACTAGAAACCAAGTTAGAATATTAGAAGAGTCAATAGCCTAGTTTAGGGTTCTAGAAAGTGAGTCTGTTCATGAGAACCTGCAATGTTTTATATGTCTTGTAAATGAATTTGAACACTTTGGAAAAACATTATCTCATTCTACTTTAGTACAATATTTTTTCAATAGTTTTCTTGAGAACTGGAAATATAAAATAGATTTTATAAACGAGTTCTCAAATCCATTTGAAATCAGTTTTCAAAAAATTGATTATATTTTGAGTGGGATAGAAATGTCAACTGAGAGAGAAGACATTCTTGCAAATTTACCAACCAGGAGTGGAAGTGAACTGACTGATGATATACACTCTCTGTGTCATCAATCCTCAACAAGTACATCCAGAATGCTCAATGAAATACCTCCTGATAGAATGTCGATAAAGAAGTCGGGATGGAGGACAAAGATAATGAACTATCTCAGCTGCTTCAAATGGAAAGGTATAAAAGTCTCTCTCATCACAAATGTTATTATCAGAATATTTTTATCAGTGATAAATAATTGTCTTTAATCATTCAATGCTTAGAATGTTCAAACAATTTCTTCATGTTCAAATTATTATGGAATGGTTAATGGTGTATAACTTATGATATTGTTCAACCATGCGTTACTTAAGGCTATTTGGTCAAATCTAACAAATAGCAATGTTTAATGTCCTGAAGAGAGATATCGACAAGTGAGGATGCTAACGCATATATTAGCTCTAGTCGATGATGATCGCTAGTTAAAAGTAGGGCACTGCTCGGTCACAAATGTAAAATAACATAAACCGCATTTAGTGACTAGAAAGTGTCACGTGCTGGAGTGTGCATCAGGAGGGAGCTTATCGCTTTCTCACTATAAAATGCAACTTTTGTAACTTAGCTGTTACTTTTCACCTTTTGTGCCCTAGGACGCTTCAACGACAATTTACCTGAACTCGCCTCAGATTTACCGCTAAATCTTCATCTTTAACCCTTGGTAAATCTCGTTATCTGTTTGTTTCTGAATCTTCTATTCTCTATTGTATTAGTCTGTCAGTACTTAAAATGTAAAGTCTATCGATCATCTTACTCTTAGCAAGATTTTTATCATTTGCATATTTTGATCGTAACATTTTAATCGTATCTTATAATTTTTCAAGTATTTGTTTTGATTAAAGAACCAATGATGTTTTGTCTAGTTTTAATTGAGAAATCAAAAACCATTTTTATAAAGTCTTTTAGGACGCTAATATTTTAACAGCGCCCTCCTGGACTTGATGAGTCAGGATGCTCAAGGTGGAGTTGAAATATTTAATAAGGATGCTTACTCGTTAGTAGTGACCTTTCTTTTATCAACCTTTGAGAATGTCAGGACGCTAACTTAGTTTCAGCTCGCTGAAAGATTTTCTTTTATCTTTAAGTGATTTCTATCTTTAAGGACGCTGATAAGTTATAAGTTGAATGAATTATCAAGACGCTACTTGTGTAGGAGTGCCCTCATCCTTAGAATCAACTTAAGTAACTTTCAGGGCACTCATAGTCCGTCAGAGCGCTTAAACATTATTTCAAAACTGCTTTTAATATTTTAGGACGCTTACTCTTGCGTAGTGCCCTCATATCTTTTGTGTTTTAAAACCAAGCAGGACTCTTATTGCGAAGTAGCGCCCTCATGCTTTAAGTCGTTTAATTGTCAAAGTAAGTCAGGACGCTTACTACTTAGTAGCGCCCTTACTTCATTGTTCAGTAGGACGCTGATATTCTAGGAGCGCCCTCAAAGGAACAAAACGACAGAAATGATATTTTTGTTGTTCTGACATGTACGTCCTTTTAGCCAACTTTTTAGAACAACTTTTCGTACAAAATCAATTTTTTGTATTTGTAAGAGATATTCTCTGATTTACGAACTAAGCCTTCTAAAACTTTCCTTATTCGTGCATCTAGAGAAAAATAAAATATTCATGAATTATGCAGTTGCCATTTTCGTGGTATATTCTAGCTGTTGTGAGTAAACGTTCATCTTTAAAATTTAAATTCAAATGAACAACAGCTTCGTCTCTACAAGTCTATAAACACAGACACTTAACAATTTGTTAAGCACCGAAAATTCTCTGAGCTAAAACACTTTTTGAAAGTTAGTCAAATTTTCATCTGGTCAAGAAAAAGTTTAAGTCGACCTATTTTCACAGTAGTTTTCTTTGAGACTTTACGTATTTTAAAGATTTTCATACTTAGCTAACATTTTATCTTTATCTAAAAATCTATTTGAAGTTTTGAACTATTTTCACTCAAATCATTCTGCACTGTTTTAACTTATATCATTCTTGCTGAAAGAGTAATTTGAGAGATAGTCCATAGGATACAATTGTACTCAATTTCATATCTTGTATATTATATTAAGGTTGTAACTGTAGTTACATAAACTACATAGGAATGATAGGCTGCTAACCAATCCATTCCTAGGATAACATCAAATTCTAAGAACTCTAAAGTTCACAGACATTTCATAATCACCCAATCTAACAATCCATTACCCACAAATCATGTTAGGGTAGATTCTTTCCCCTGCTGCCATACTCAACATTAACCGTGTACTAGCTCTAACAGGAGTAAGTTTTAATCTATCTACCACATGTCTAGAAATAAAAGATAATGTAGAACCAACATCAATAAGCACATACATAGGTACATCACAAATAATGATCATACCTTCCACTAATGTCTTTGATGCTTCTGGATCAGGTTCAGTCATTGTTTTAGCTTTCTCTTTACTAATAAGCTGAGGAATGCTTCCTTTAGATACTACTGGTGGACTCAGACACTCAAACCTCCGATGTCTAGGTTGTCCACACTGATAACAAATATATGGTGCTCTAAGTGTAGTAGATCCCACCTGTGAAATTGTGTCAGGTACTCTAAAAGTCTAACTCTTACTCCCTCTGCCTTTACCTCTGCCTCTGGCATATGTCTGCTGAACTGGTGGTTTAGTCACAGTACTATGAGTTTGTATAGCAGTTGGTGTGGATAGAGTAGTCTCAGACTAAATCACAACTCCTCCTAGTACAGTATGGAACTTACTCGGTGCACCCTTACTGAACTTCTGTCATTTCCCCCACTTCTTCTTACCCCATGAAGAATGTGGCTTACTAGCAAAAGATGCATGTATCTGTGGTGCCCCACTCTGAATCGCCTACACCATACTAGTGCTCTACCGCTCCACCAACTCGAATTTCAAAGCCCTATTAACAACTTGTCTGTACTAATCTATCCCAGTCACGGACAATGCCTGCTGAATCACTGGTCTCAATGCCCCACAAAAGTATGAAATCATTTCTTCCTGATCCTTAACTAACTTAGGTGCATAAGCAGACTGTTGAGTAAAATGAAACTCATACTCACGTACTGTCATGTCGCCTTGCTTGAGATTTAAGAATTCAAGCTTTTTCCTCTCTCTCTCAGTAACAGGAACATACATTTCAAGGACCTTCCGTAGTCAACATTGATAGCCACTACTGCCCTGCATTACTTTTCAGCATGTGGGCAGCAAGCAAAACCTGAGTCTCATCATCAAGTTTTAAGGATCTGGCATTCTTCTCCATATTAAAGATCCAATCCTCTGTCTGCTTGAGATTTACACCACCATAAAACTTCTGAGGTTTCATTCTCATAAACCTCTGCATCAAATCAGACTGATGCTTCATCACCTCTCTTGCTGATGATGTGCGTGTGGAGGACGGTTGTGATACAGCTGTAGCAGGCTTTGCTGCAATCTTTGTCCTACTAGTTTCTACCTCGACCCTACTAGGTCCAGCAAGTAGTTGGTTGGCGTATTACAACCTCCATTCTTGCCATCCACTCCTGCATCTATGAATTCTGGGCCGCCATTAATCGACCCTGAGCCTCAACTAGTTCTTCCAACCTCTTGATTTTATCCTGATCTGTAGGCTTCATACGTGTAATCTTTCTCGGTCTGCCTCTCTTTCTCATACAACTGAGAAAAAAATGAGGCAACTATCACATATAGAGAAGCAACAGATCATCTAATATCATATCTACCATACTATATTACTACACAGAAAAAATAATATAGTAAGGCTTATGCATTATCTTGAAACTTTTAAATTCCTAAGTCTTTTACAAAACCTAGGCTCTGATACCAACGCTGACAGGACCCCATCACAATCCCCCAGGGCATCCTGACCGACACAGGAATCTAACCATCCTGTTCCCCCATAGGACGATTAGATCCCTGTTAAGCCTCAACCGAGACTCTAACAGAGTCTCCCCTGAAAACTGGACATCTCACAATCTCAAATAACCTGATAAACATCACATCCACACATATATATCACATCAACCCAAATATATATATCAACATTCGCACCATAGATTACATCATACTCATATTTAAAGTTCCAACCCTGCTAACATCTAGCAATTTTTCTAAAATTAATAACACATTCATCTACTTAGTTATACATGTGGGGTTATATCCATATATTTACAAAATCAAAATACATGTATATCAAGTCTTCAACCTACATCAAAACAAAACTCTAGCAAGGTTCTCCTATCTCACTGATAGGCTATTCCTTTGTCCTTATCTGCAACTGAAGGAACTGAAAATATTGGGAATAGAATGAGCCAACGGTGCCCAGTGAAATAGAATATTCAATCATACCATCATTCACACATCTACATAATCATGCATGCTCATGTATGTTATGCAAATCAACGTGCAAACACCAATGTATATGCACATTCAATATAATATGCAATTCACATTCACATGCAATCATAGCAATCCATTCTCATTCTCATTTCAATTAGCTTTCCCAAGACTTACGTAATACATAGTCAATAGGTACTAACATAACTCACTAAAACATTTTAGCCAGATGGTAAAGTGGTTTAGTTCTATATACTATCTAGGAGGCTGGGATCCTTGTCATAGGTAGAATGGTCTCATCATCTCCAGTGGACAATGAAGAGGCAATCACGTTACTCATTCAAGGGTTGGGAGTCTCGTAAGTCGATGCATATGATGAGATCAATATTTGTTGATGGACCTGTCACTTATCTATATTTGTTGACATTACATTTATAAACACAAATACATCAATTGAAATATAACATACATGATTCAAACTAATCATATAGTTTATGCATCATTTTCATAAAAAGTATGCAAACGCCTCTATGAGGTCACGTTAAGATAACACATGCCTACACTTTCCCCATTGCGCTATGGGTTCAGACCAGCGCATTATCCATCACAAATCCTTTCACCCTTACATTCCTCATAGAGAGTCCCATCCATTACACACTTGTAAGTGACTCCGGACGTACATTTTCCAAAGGAACAAGTATGAGAAAAGATAACCAATGCCAAAGTATTCAATCCAAAATACTCAAGACAATACCATACACATAAATCCATTTGTAATGATCATAAATACTATGCACATATACAATAAAATGCATATCATTCAACAATTTTATTTTATATAAATACAATGCCATAAATGGAGAAATAAAAAGAGAAATACTCACTACCAACCACAAGCCAAAAGCCCTCAAATTGGCTAATCAAAACACAATGACCTGAAATAAATCAGATTCATATATGATCAATTTCAAGTTCAATTATTCATAATTGCATAATTCTCATAAAATCCCCAAATCCGTACAATTCAACACTTAACTCCAAATTATGAATGTCCACCCCATAGGCATCCATCTTGCCAAATTACATGATCATACAAAGTCTAGGCCTAGGCCAACATAAATCACTTACATTCCATCACATGCTCAATTTATCAATTCTAAATCAATTGCATCAAAATCTCCAATTTAGGAAAATCTCTACAATAGGCCAACATGGCCAAATTAAACTAATCAACAATCCATAACATGAGAATTCCTCAATTGACACTACCAATGTTTCAAGCATGCCAATTTATGCAATATAGGTCACATGCATTCCAAATGGAAAGCTATAGGTCACATTTCTAGAGTTAGAGTCAAATACATGGCTTCACATGTAAAGTCCTTTAATAATGGAATTAGAAACATTAATTACACTCCTAATTCAATGCACTGTTCGGATGTAACAAACTGCCAAACAAAATATCCAATAACTAAATTAATTGTTCAGATTCAAGAATATCAAGAGACAAACCTTCTGTCCAAAATTGAGCTAAATCCAACGACAAATCAAAGAGATACGCCTTTTTGATTAAGACAACTGTAATTGGACGGTTTCTCCCCTCCTGCTGAAAATACTTGAACTCAAATGATTATATCTCACAAAATAACATCTTAACCGTTCATAATGCAAAAAGTTCAGTTGTGAACTTTCTTCTGAAGTATCACATCCATCCAACGGTTGATTTAGGAGATCCAGCAGTTTGATCTAAACTGTGCGAGAAATCCAGATTTTTTGACCAATTGTATTTGGAAGGTTATAACTCTTAACATCAGACTCCAATCACGATCTCCACCGACATAACAAAGAGATATCAAAGATGAACAAGCTGACCAATTTTAAGCTTAATCCAACTATGGATCAAAGAGATCTAGCCTCTGATGCTAAATGCTGGAAGGATGATTTCTTCTCTCCTTCCTCTCCTTTTTTTTTTTTTCCTTTCTCTCAACCTTACTCTCTCAAAAACGTCCCCCAAGGAAGAATATGAGAGATTGAGGCACATGTTACACCCACATCACCCATTTTGCCAAGTGTTAATCATGCTCTAACACCATGCCAAGTGTTTGCTCAAGGGCTCATTTGTTAGCCACATGTCCTCTACCCAATCGCAACCTCACACGTGAGTTGTTAACCAATCCATTAATTCCAACAATTTCATCATTTTTTTTTCATTTATTTAATCAATACATGTCCATTTCAAATCATGGTCCAAATGGCCCCATTATACAATTAATAACACATACATTAATATTAATATGTCACTATTAATATATTATTTTTAGTGATGTATATTATTATCACTATCAATGTCATTAGCACATAAATGACAATATTAATAATGATAATTCTCTAAAATAGCATACATTTGACACATCATCATCTACGCAATAAATAAAAATCATACATTATATATATATGATCAAAATATAAGTATAATACACATTAAATATTTACACAAGCATCTAGAGTTGGGCAATCTACGTCACTGTGACGTCATTTGTGAATGTGGGTCGTTACAATTCGCCACTAGGCATGAAGTTTCTAAAATTGCAGGGTATCTCGCCTTGCTTGAGGTATAGTTTTTTCTTATTTTTCCATTTGGTTTATACTACTTTGAGCAAAATGTTTATTATACTTGTCATTATTTTTCTAGGCTTAGTGCTATGAGCATTTTAAATTAGTTTGTCCACACGCCAACCCTTCATATACAAACAACCTCCCACAAACTCAAAGATGGATCCCAAGAAAAAAAATGGGATTAGGAGACAATTATGTCTACACTTTGCTAGTGTTCATGTACACACCAAACGTTTTACTTTGGATCACGATGTTGAGCTTCCTTCTAATCTTAACCTTGATACTGCTATTCTTGGTTATATTTCCTTTACTGTTAAACCTGTTTGTTGTCCCACAATTTATCCCTCCAAAAACCTTGGTGCTCAATGTGCTAATTTATCTACTAGTAATGTGGTTGCACCAAAAAATGATGCGACGGATCCAGGGAATGATGACTCGATGAAAATGGTGGAAGTTGATGTTAAGCCCAAGGCCATGTAGCGAGGAAAGAATGGCAGTATTAGCGGAGAGATCTCTTTTGATTCTAATGATCATCTTGGTTCTCTTGAGCCTCTGGCACATTTTAGAAAAGGATCGAAGAAGTCTAAAAAGAAAAAGGACAAGCCATCAGCAAAGTAAATTGTTAATCAGTATTGTCGTTGCAACCAATATAGGAGAGCCAGAGGTTAACCCGCCACTATTTTCATGTTCATCTTCTTCCCTAAACCCTAAACTCTTCTACTATTTTCATCTTCCCATTCTTCTCACATTTTGTCTTTCAAATACTTCTTGAGACCTTTAAGAGTTATTTTGAAAGGGTTAAGACCCTTTTTAAAGGATTTTTGAGTGTTTTAAACCATGTTTAGTTGGTCTTCTAGAGTAGTAAAAACTCACTCGAGGGCATTCAAAATCTCTACTCTTCTAGTTTGAAAGGAGTTAAATCGAAGTTCTCAAGGTCATAAACGCCACAAAACGGGTCCATAAAAATAGACTTAAAGCACCATATTCCTGAAAAAACATCGAAAACACTCGGTTCGGTAGGACCCTACCGAACTTATGTCTTTGGTTCGGAAGTACAAGATCGAACCTAAGACAGTAGGTTCAGTTGGGTCCTACCGAACTTTTGCCCTCAGTTTGGTAAGACAGGACCGAACATATATCTTCGGTTCGGTAGGACACTACCGAATGTGTCATGATGCAATTATTCATATATTTTCAATGAAACTATCTAATGTGTCAACTATAAATTAGAGATTATGGAACATACCTGATCATCTCACGCCATGAGATGCAAATTTATTGTCTCTTTTTCATTCCACGAATAATTTATTTTTGCTTGAATCATCCCAAGCTATCTTACAAGAATATATATTAGAGAGAGAGGATGGAAACACACATGATCAGAGCCAGAAGCATCCCTTCCTGGTAATTTTATTTTTTTTCATTTGACATAAGCATTCTATCTTTGCTGCGTGTGTTATTTTGTTGCCTCCAGAAAAGATCTCACCTTGTTCTACTTATTTGCTTCTTTCATGTCAGTCGAGAGCCTCCCTTTTTTTCTTTAAGTCATATTCTCATCATTTTGCTCACTTTTTTTCTTTGTCATTGCACTTCTTCTTCATAAATCCCACGATAATCTCATAAGAAATAAATTTATTGCAAAGCTAATGTCTTTTAGCTCCTTTGTATTTTCATGGGACATTAGCTACTAAATCCTTATACCACAGCTTAATATATAGGAAATGATTTTTGAATACTTGGGCAGTATGCAGCTTCACCTTGAAGAGCTTATAAGTAAACAACAGCCCTTTTCTGACCAAAAAATAAATAAAAACAGCCCTTAAAGGTAACTTCAACACAAAGCCCAGCATGTAAGTTAAAATGCTCTTAAACCATACATTGGCTTGTTATACATAATTCAAAGCCATCAAATGTAAACTACTATCTATAAGCACGCATGAGGTTGAAGAAAATTCTTTTCACTATCTTATCTTGTGTATAGCTTGAAATGTAAAGAATTTCATTGAAAAGAATAAGTAATGGTTAGAACTGTCATGGGTCAAAACAACCCTAAAAAATATGAATAATGAACACCTATTTACACAATGAATAGTTAGGGAGTGTTAGTTCAAAGTCATCTTCTTGATTGTCAGGATCTTCCCAGGTATCAATCTTTCCATTTTCACCAGCAGCAAGGACTAGTAGGAGGAAGCTTCAGAATGTCTTATTGAGCAAACTTCCATACTTTAAGTTCTCCAGCTCCATCACCAGTAAAAAACAACCCACCAACGCCATTTCTGATAACCCGAATCTCTTGCTTGGAAAATATCCTTCCTCTCTCTTTAAACCTGAAACACACACACAACAGTAATTCCCATCTCATTGTCCATGCACAGATTCTTCATCAAATTAGAGAGACAAGTAATAAACATGGATGCATAAATAATTTAAGTGTTTTGTCTTTGGGTGCAGAACTTACGATGGCAGTTCATAGAAACGTACAATATTGTCGTTACATGAACACATTAACACTGGCTTGGCATCTGCATCAGTCATGCCATTAAGTGCAAGTACACCCTGTAATAAACAAAGCAATGTGAAGATACAAATAATTAGTAAATGTCTGTAACATGGTCAATAAGAGCAAGAGAGAGAGAGTCAGTCCATAAGTGGCTTACATGTTCTTCGATGTGGGTATAGACTACTTCCAAGCTCCCACTTTCGGTAGCGCCCCACACCTGCAGAACCAGAACAGAAACGAAATATTAAACAAAGGAAACATTTTTCTTCTTTTCCTTAGTCTGAATGGGTATTCTTACCTGCCTTATGTTGTCCTTTTCAGTTCATCCCACCCACATTTATATATTATCAAAATTAAATAAAACAATCATGTAAGAAACCAACCTTTATTGTTCCATCCAATGAGCTTGATAAAAGATACTGATCCCAACAAAGAACAAACATAACGACATCTTTGTGTTCAGTCAAGACATGCATACACTGTAGATTCTCGAGGTCCCATACCTGAAAATAAGTGTAATATGTAATGCCAATGAAAAAATACAACCCAATAAGATGACAATCTCTGTAACACAAACAATATGATTGTTTACAACACAAGGCTTCAAAGAAGCATCCCCTATTTAGGTCAAAAACTATATGCTACCAAAAAAATTATTTGCAAATAATACACACCAACAACTAAAAGCCAAAAAAATAAAAATAAAAAGATTGGAGGAAAACAAACTTACTCTAACTGTATGGTCCATGGAGCCAGAGTATAGCCTGTTTGCTCCAACAACTAATGAAACAACAGGAAGATTATGGCCTTTCAGAGTGGCTGCCGGATCATAGGAGTTGGTCGCAGCATTATATCTCCAAACCAATATATTGCCATCCTGAACAATGAGAATCATATCTTATGCTAAAACCCCACCTGTCTAAGAAGATAAAAGAAAGTCGAAAAAAAATAATAAGAAGTCAATGACAGGAAATAATGAAAACAATACCTGGGTCCCAGCAAAAAGCATATCACCATTAATGCTAGCTTCAAGGGAATAAACTTGTCCAACAGGCCCATTCAGATTAAGATCAGTATTGGTTTGACCATTCCAAGCCTGCAATATTCATCATCGTCATTATGTGGAAAAATAAGTAATATAATTGCATGCATGCCTAGATAAAAAGAAACAATAAAATAAAATGGACATAAAAACAAAACAATAGCATCTCTTCCGTAAAAGTGCAGTTTACCTTGACAACATTTGAAGCCCCAACGAAGACCCAAGGCCCTTCAGTAATCATACGGCCAATTTCACTTCCGAGGTTAACCACATTAACACACTACGATGAAAGAAAGTGTTAGTGGTGTTCAACAAAGAGTCAAAAATAGCTTAAATCAAATCCAAAAGACTACAAGCTTGTAAGTAGGAACCTGTCCAGTGTTACAATCCCAAATGCGCACTGTTCCATCTTTGCTTCCTGAAAAAAGCTTATCAGATCCCAGGGGAAGAACAATTCCATTGATGCCCTGTCACAAAAAAAATAAATTTAATAAGAAATCATTCAAAAGCAACACCCATAAAAAGAAAAAGAAGATAAACAAGACGTTGCAGTGTAGTTAATCAAAAACAGCAATAATACCAACCTTCTCGTGTCCTTGGAGCTGTGTTAAGAAAGAGAAGCTATCGCTGACGAACCACTTGTGCTGATATCTACAGCTATCCCCATAAGTGCAATTTCCATTCATCCAATAGTGACAGCACTTGTCCTGAACCTTATTCTGAGGAGCAGGAGGAGGAGCCTTGACTGCTCCATCATCTCGGACCCATTTTGATTTTGAGGGCAGTTGCCCACGATTAGTGCCTTTCAAATTAGGGTTTGGCTTTTCATTGGAATTAGGGTTTGGCTTTCTGTGCGTAAGTGCTTGAGAAGTAGTAGTAGTAGTAGTAGTAGAAACTGTGCCATTATTCTTGCTCAACTGTGGCATTTCGGCGTGAAGGATGGGGCAACGGTATCTATTGCACCTCCCAGCCTGCCAATGATAGCATATTTTGCGAGATTGAGTAGTAGCAGGTGCCGCTCCCAAACGATTAAAAACTCTCCTGTTTCCAGCAACAACGGCCATGTCTACCAAAAACAAATACACAAAAACTCTTATTCAGGATAAAAATCCACCGCAAGCAATTTCTGATGAAGAAGAAGAAGCCGCTCTGCCATGAAACACCTAAAACCCTAATCAAGTCCTTGTATCCACATCTCAAATCACAAGTTCGCTCAAACTCTAACATAGATGATGAGATGATGGTGGAAATCACTGAGTTTGAAGAACAATACAAACTCAGCCATGAAAAACTCTCTTATTCAGGATAAATCCACCACCACCAGTCGTTCCTTCCATGAAACCCCTAAAAACCCAAATCAAATCCTTATATCCGCATCATCTCAAATCACAAGTTCGCCTAAACTCCGAGATCGATGCGATTAAGGGGGAAACCACAAATTTTGAAGCACAATACACAAACTCACGAAGCGCTGAGAGATCCTTAAACAATATCTTATGGCGAAAAATTCCATAGAAACGATCAAAAATGAGAAGAAGTAGCAAACCTGAATCGATCGAGAATCAGTTGTAGTATGTGAAGACGATGATGAGCAGCGACAGGAGAGATTATTGCGATTCCTCTCAACTTGATCTTCGACCACAACTTCTTCCAAAAAAACCACGAAACAATATGAAGATTTGCAGAGATTTCAAACACGGCCCTTGAGAAGACGAATCGATGAACTGTCGATAGAAGAAGAAGAAGAAGGCGCTGAAATCTGCTGTATATATATAGCTTTTGGCTCACGTACTTGTTTCTGGAAACTTTTCTTTAAACGCGTAGCGTATTAATCACGCATTACATTAAACTAAATCTAATCTAATCTAATCTTTAGCGTACTTTACATTTCTAATTTTTTATTCTTTAAGTTTTTATTATTTTTTAAATATTAATCATGACCATAATATTAAACTTTGAATTTGTACAAATAAAAATCACGAGCAACAAACTTGTCTAAGCATGCTAGTCTGCTACCATATAAGTAAAAATGTTATATAGATTTAAACCTTAAAGTAATGCATTGTATTAATTGACTATACAAACATTTAAATCACCAACATTTAGTTGATTCGAATAGCATGACATTCGTTCTTCTTAGGTGAAGTCGTGAGTTCAAAACTTCATCGTGTGTGGAGCTATTGTATTGAAAAACATTTGTACCTTTGTGATCTAACTCAGGTCAAACAAAAATATATATATACGAAATAAATTAAAGTTTGATTGTTGCTTGTATTGGCTTTAGTGGTGGTTATGGAACAATACTCAGTTAATTCATTCCTTCTCTAAGGGACATAGATGCCATAATGAATGGCGCTTCACAAGTTTTTATGGAGATCCAAAGACACAAAATCACCTCCTTTCATGAAAACTTCTGCTGAGACTCAGCAAGTTACTTGCTTTGCCTTGGATATGTATATATATATATATGTCATGGATGATCTGTATACTATTGAGTCGCAGAAGATGAGGATCCATGGACTATTGTGGCTGCCATTATGATTAGAGAGGGAGAACTGCAACGGCGTTAGTGACAAATTCTCCCCCCACCTCCAAAGTCTTCATCGCCATCACCATCTTCACTGTCCTGACCTCATTCACCATCACCACCGCCGAGACTTCTTGATCAAGGTTATTATTACTTAATCAAACAAATATCCTCTCCAAAAGGGCATTTGACCTGATTGCCTTTAAAAAATAAAAAAAATTTCACAAATGCCATCAAAACGTAAATAATGACTACTTTGCCCTATTTTGACTATTTTGACTATTCAGCCTACACACAAGCGCCACGTGGGCGGGGAGCTGGAGATGTTAAGGCGTCTTTTCTCCTCAGTAATTTTTTTTACATGAAAGGCGTTTTTCCAAAAGACGTCTTCCTTTTAAATTTTCTTTTATTTTTTAACGGAAGGCGTTCCTTTAAAAAAAAATTCTATTTTTTTACGTTGCCGAAGAAGGAGTTTGAAGAAGAACTCGAAGAAAAAACCGTGTACGGAGATGTTCTGCAAGACTTAGAAGGCCTGAAGCAAAGCCATTGTTGGTGCGGTTCAAGGGAAGCGGAAGATCGAGCGCTGCCGCAGGCTCACAGATCTGGCGCCCTTAATTGTCACCACTGCGCCCTCAGCTAATATCACTTTCTTCAGTACTCCGGCATCTACATCGTGCGGCAAAGAAAGTCGGACGTCTTTGGCGTCCTGAATCCATAGCTCCATCGGTCCAGCCAACTGAAACGGAGCCAAAACCGACAAAATACGCCATACAGATCCCTGACTCTCAACCAATTCATTCTCATCACCGGACACAGAAGAAGCATCCTCGGTTCTGAAGATCGATAGATCCACATATTCCCATCGATTCACGTCGTCGAGAAGTTTAAACGGAAGAACCTTATTATCCACCTCAATGTCGAATTCATACGCCACAGATTGCCCAACCAACACATCTTGGATATCGAAACCAGAGATCTTGAAATCGTCCCCTTGAAACCCTAACCCCTTCACGATCGCCTCCTTCAAATCAGAAATCGCTTTAGGAGGCGAGGAATTCAGATTTCTGGTGGAAACAATAGCCTCCGACGAAGATCCAATCATGAAAATAATCAGAATTCCAACAAGAAATCTGTAACAAAGCGCCATTACCACGAACAACCAGAGTTCATAATTGAAAAAAAAATTGAGATTTTTTTAAGAAAGGGAAGCTACCAATGCCAAGGAACCGTGCTCGTTGGCCTTCATCACTGTGTTGTTGATTACATAGATAGAGTAGAAGCTAAGATAGATTTGAAGAAGAAGAAGAACAAAAAAAAAGGAAAAATTTGAAGAGAAAGAACAAACGAGCACGGTTAAATTTGAAATAAGTTTACGGCTTGTCATGTAGCTAGTTAATTTTTTTTATTTATAGAAGGCATCTTTTGGAAATATGCCTTCTATAGAATTTTTTTTTTTTTTAGGAAATGCGTCTTTTTAAAAGAAACCTTCGATTGAAAAAAAAAATTGTTAAGGAAGGCGTCTTTTGAAAAAACGCCTTCCATACAAAAAAAAATTCATGGAAGGCGTCTTTTCAAAAGACGCCTTCTTAAAGGCTTTGAATAGTCAAACTAGGGCAAAGCAGTCATTATTTAGATTTTGATGATATTTGTAAAATTATTTTATTTTTTAAGGGCAATCAAGTCAAAAGCCCCTCTCCAAAACCTGTCTCACTTTCTTCTTCCTCAAACCTTATTATGCGAGACTTCTTCAATTTTAGTTGGTGTTATCTTCATCAAGTGTACTGCTACATATATATATAGCCAATAGTATATAATGCAGTACTATTCTGTTGTCTGGTGATGTGTTTCATTTTTTTCGTTCTTGATGTTTGTGATGATGGACTACTCTCCATAGTAAATAAATGAATGTGGTAATAATTAATATATCAAGGTACCAACATATATATATATATATATATATGTGTGTGTGTGTGTGTGTGTTCAATGTGTTCTCTTATCCCTGCAAATAAATTAATGTCATTTTTCTTTTTTTCTTTTTTTTATTCATTTTCTTTCTTTTAATTGTAAATAGTAACACAAATTTTGTAATTTTTTTTTTAATTATAACAAGATTTGTGTCATTTGATCATCATTTGAGATATCAATTCTTAATTTGAATTGTATTGTCCTAATTATTATATAATCATTCAAGAAAGAGTGATTATTGATATTATTTTTGGTATGATCTCAAATAGTGTTTCAAATTAATCATGTTATATATTGTAGTTTTTTTTTTCGGTTGTTTTGAGGTTCTTGTACCAATTTTGATAAGTGTGAAAAACACCATCAATCTTTACGGATTGTCTAGTACTCCACCAGTGCTCCTATTGCAACATTATCGATCTATTTCCGTCTCTCATTTCCTTTTCAATTTTAACAAAATTGTTATCAATCTCATGACTATTATCTAGTAAAGATACAAGGCTCTAAAAGCTCCCAAAGTCAGTAAGGTTTAAAGAAGTCTGGTTGCAAGATCCAAATTTCAATGAGGCTCTAACCGCAGCATGAGGTGACCCAAGCTATAGTAGCTCATCAGTGGTGGCGAAAATTAATGTATGCTTACATAAGCTGAATACGCTGCATGCTCACAACCCTTCAAAATATAGTTCTTGCTGACCCTGACATCATGGATCTGATCCAAACCACAAAAGACCAGCTTGACAGACTTATGGAGAAAGAGAGGAGATTTATTGGGCCCAGCATTCCAAGGCGCTATGGCTACAGGCAGGAGACTAGAACACTAGATTTTTCTATGGTAAAGTCTCTAAAAAGAAGAAAAAAAACCATATTAGAGGAATCTACAACCATTATGGCGAATGAGTCGAGGAGAATGATCAAATCGGGACCACTTTTATATCTTATATCCATAATTTTTTTGATACATGTAATCCCTCGATAGATGCTATTAACTGTGTGATTGCAACTGTAAGCAGGGAAATCCAACCAAACATGGAAGATATCCTTTCTAAAGAACTCACCACAGAGGAAATCAGGGAGGCATTGTTTCAGATGAAGCCATCCAAAGCTCCCGGTCCAAACGGAATGTCAGCATCCTTCTATCAGAAGTGTTGGGCAATGGTGAACCAAGATATCGTCCTCTTATGTCTAGCATTACTGAACAAAAGGAAGGACTATGGAGGACCTCAATCATACACATTGTACTCATATCCAAGCAAGGTGATCCTACACAGGTGATAAACTTCAGACCAATAAGTCTTTGCAATGTAGACAAAATCATCTCCGAGGCAATGACTAACAGGCTAAAACTAATCATCCCTTACCTAATTTCAGACAACCAAAGCGCATTTGTACCAGGCAGACTCATAACTAATAATATTCTAGTGGCATTTGAATGCATACATTCTCTCAAATGGGGTGACAGATCTCACGGCAAGCATGTGGCACTCAAATCTAGATACGACTAAAATGTACGATAGGGTCAAATGGGCTTTCATAAAAAAGATGATGAAAACCATGGGGTTTGGCCAAAAATGGATTAATCTGACAATGAGATGTGTAACATCAGTGACATATTCCTTATGCATAAACGGGGAAGTATTTGGCAATATAAAACCAAAGAGAGGGATCAGGCAGGGGGATCCTGTAACACCCCGTAAATTTAATTAAATACATACGTTGACGTACACGTATATCGAGATGTATAATACACGTATTTTATACGTAAGAGCTCAATATACGCTTGATCATACACGTATTTTATACATATTAGATAAATATACGTGTATGATTGAGTGTATGAAGAAAAAGACAAATATACGTGTGTATGGTTGGTTACTTAAAAATGTGGATTGAGTGTATGAAGAAGAAGAACGAATAAAAAGATAAAATAAAATAAAATAATGAACAGTACTTGAATAGTAAGTTTACTATTCATAAATGGGATAGTGTTCATCAGAAGAAGACAAAAAAAAAGAATAAAAAAAATAAAATAAAATAAAATTTAAAAGAAGAGAAATGAAGTTGTCAGAACGAAAACAAAACAGAAAGAGGAGAAGAAGCAGAGAGAAGAAGGAGAAGAAGAAAAAGGGGAATAGTGAACATTTGATGGGAGTACTCAGATATTTTTCATGTCGGATTAAGATCCGAAGATTGTGTCGAGATCTGATATATGATGCAGACTCGTTTTGGTACTCATCTCCTTCTCAGTGTGATATGTACTCTCAGATTGGTTGACAGACTGAGAGAGTGACTTTGATGCTTGCGAGCATGCTCGGGTCTGGTATACTTGAATTTGGTGGAAGTTGGAAGAAATATTTTATTTGTATAAACTTGTGTGTATAACCAACTATTATGATAGCATAATGATGGCACTCTCAAGGTTTGATACTAAGCCTTATAGATCTCCAACTTGTTGATTTGAAAGTATGGAGTTATTGTTATTGGTGCCACAGGATATTATTACATACACAAGGTTGGTATATAGGCCTTGAAATGTATTGTGGCTGACTCAGTTTTGCTAAGGGTCTTACCACAGAAAGGCCAAATGAGATTTGGAATGAAAAGAAAGCTCGCACCGCAATTTGTTGGACCAGTACAAATCCTTGATAGGATAGGTCCATTGGCTTACCGATTTGCTCTACTGTCACAGTTGATAAGTGTGCGGAATAGTGTCTATCTATTGTTGTTGAGGAAATGTCATTCAGAGTCCATAGATTGTATGGATGTAACTCAACTCTAAGTTGGAGAGGATACTACGTATCAAGAAGAGCAAACATGAGAGCTGAAATATAAAATGCGGGAGCAGTTTTCTGGGATTGAGTATCACTTGAAGAATAGTCCTTGATTCTAAATTTCGAGGACGAAATTCCTTAAGTTGGGGAGATTGTAACACCCCGTAAATTTAATTAAATACATACGTTGACGTACACGTATATCGAGATGTATAATACACGTATTTTATACGTAAGAGCTCAATATACGCTTGATCATACACGTATTTTATACATATGAGCTAAATATACGTGTGTATGATTGAGTGTATGAAGAAAAAGACAAATATACGTGTGTATGGTTGGTTACTTAAAAATGTGGATTGAGTGTATGAAGAAGAATAACGAATAAAAAGATAAAATAAAATAAAATAATGAACAGTACTTGAATAGTATGTTACTATTCATAAATGGGATACTGTTCATAAGAAGAAGACAAAAAAAAAATTTAAAAGAAGAGAAATGAAGTTGTCAGAATGAAAACAAAACAGAAAGAGGATAAGAAGAAGAGAGAAGAAGGAGAAGAAGAAAAAGGGGAAATGCGGAATTCGCGTTCAATTGAACCCGCGGTAAGTGATTTTCACTCTTTTTCTTCGTGAAATTACTATCTAAGTTAGATGTAAACTTTCTAGCGGAGTAATTTTTACTTTGGAAGCCGTTTTACGACGTTTTAACAAATTGGGGTTTTGACCCCAACGTGAATGAAAACCCGCTAGGAAGGTAGAAAAAACTCCCTGGATTGTCGGGACTCCGAATCTGTGGTTAGATTCTATTTCATGCGTTTTAGAGACCGTTTGACAATTTTAATAAAATTTACATCTTTTGGATGAATAGTAATGAATAGTAATAAATAGTGAATAGTGCACAGTGAATAGTGAACAGTGAACGGTAAATAGTGCATAGTGAATAGTGAGTGTATAGTAAAACAGTGAATAGTGAATAGTAAACATTGATCAGTGATGTGCATCCAATGAAACTCCTGTTTGAGGTCATAGAATTGTAGATAACTGAATTCTGGACGTTTCGATGCTAAAATTGTGATTTTTGGATATGAGTTGATAGTTTTAGTAACTAAGTATATGGTGTCGTGAAAATATGATTCGGAAATCTATTTTCACTGTTATTTCTTGTGGAAATATCTAGATTGACCACAGAAACGAGATAGTAGTTTCTTCAACTGCTTATGAGTCCTAAATGGATTTATTATTCGTGATTTGAAGTGAGTTGAGACATGAAAGATGTAAATAGATATGAATACAAGAAATTGAATTATGGAGTGATTATGACAGGTTAAATTCGTTGGATTTAACTTGGAGCTGGACTCGAAAGCGACGATGATTGGGTTTAAGTTGAACGTGTTGTACTGTGAGTATAGTTTTCTTGATTTGGTTCTTGTATGGCATTGTACACATATAAAATGTTTGATTGTATGCATGTTATATTTATATATAATGCATTGAGTTTTATGGATCATGCAATCTGATTTTAGAAATTGGAGTTTGTAATGATGAGGTTTTGCAATTCCTCATTGTCATTTCGTTAGGGATTAGACCCAGATGAGGTTTTGCGAGTCCTCATTGTCAGTAGGTCTGTCCTAACAAGGGTTGCGATCCTTGAAATGACTGTGAATTGGGTAATGAGAGGCTGTGTCTACCTTGTACGGCCATACAAGGGTTAGACCCGCTCTTTTGCCTTGCGGAGGAGGGAGATTGTGCATTGTATTATGAAAAACTCATGAAATTTATGTTGTTGACATGTATAATATATTCGTTGAATGATGCATGTGTTGCATAAGTGTTTGAAATGATTTTAAATGTCATATTTCTCTAAATGTATATAATTGTCATCTAAAGAACTATATTCACTGAGCTGTTGTTTGCTCACCCCATTTCCTCCAATATTTCAGGTATTGAGTCGAAGGGAAAAGGAAACTCCGTGAGTGATAATCACGTGAGCCTTCGTCTGGTATGTGTATGTATGCTTGGAGGAAATAGATTATATTTATGTTATTTTGATATGTATAATTATCACACACGATATATATGTAATATCACCTAGATGGGTTGTGTGGTAATATTATATAATGCTTGGGATGATGAAATGAGATGATCATAGATATTTATCAGGTGAGAATTTAATTTGTGGAATGACTGGAATGAATGTGAGTGGAATGATCATCTATATATATATTTGATTTGATTTGATTTGATTTGTGGTATAGGAAAAAAAAATATTCTGTACATTTTGGGAAGGTTTGTGAGAGTACGTGAAGGCTGACAGTGTATTATATACTGTCTATGGGTTTGTACAATGTATAGTACGCTGTGTCGGTCATGACGTCAGCCTACGTAAGGGGCGTCGTGACAATATTGGTATCAGAGCCTATGTTTAAAATTCGTAAAAAGATAAAAGCTTTATGATATTATGATTGATTGTATGGGTATACATATGGGTAGTATTATTATGTTGAGCCTAATCCAATATGTTATCTTGACTGAGAATCACATGTGTCAGTGAATTCCAGATTTGGAAAATACCAGTCAAGATTAACAATGAACATTGCTGATCAAGAAAGGATCAGAAGGCTGAAAGAAAAAGAACTGGATGTAATCCCGTGAAATAAATGACATAGCTTATATATGGCTAGTAACTACCCAACAATAATGAAATGCACAGCTTATGAGCTTGTGGCAAAGTTGTAATGTGAGAATGGCAGAGGCTTGAACCATTGAGTGGGTGCCAATGGTGTGAGTATTTCTAAAAAAAAAAAAAAAACATCTATAATGGAGGCTGAAGTCAAAAGAAAATAAATAGACGGTCTCAATGATAAGCCAGATGAAATGAAAAGATATGTGAAAGTTATGGAAACTTTCAGGAGAAGATACTCTCCTATCTTAACTGGCAGTCTGATAGTAGACATAGTACAGATTTGCTACTCTAAGTGGAGACCATCTTGGAGAATGATTAAGTCTCTGAAAATGATAAAGCAAGTTATCTAAGTTTAAGCTAACTGATGATAAGAGATGACAGAAAATTTGGGTTAAGGACTCTGAGCTGATTTAGGCATGAGATTAATTAAAGAAGCTATTGTATAAGGGCTTCTATCATCATGCTGACATTGATTTAAGGCATGAACAAGTTGAAATGTCGTAACATGCCTAACCATAAAAACAAACATGAATTAGACTAGTATAGTTTATTTTTGGAATGATCACGATATTCTGAGAATGATAAGGATCTAGAATAAATTTTGAGATCCTATACGGCAGGTTTGATAATTGTTGGGTTATAAATATAGGCGCAAGTTGTGAGGCAGCCTATAACTTTCCGGTTAGCCAAAGCTGTGGTGAAATTGTTAACCCCAGCAATAGTGAGATAGCTTGCATTGTCGTTAGTTAGGTAAAAAGAGAAATAAGGAATGTAAGGAAATGTTGGGGGCAATAATATGAAATTGAAGATAAGTTAAACATTGAGTAAGGTTGAGATGTTGGCAGTATTGGGTCAGGTACTAACCCAATAAAAATGGAAAAAAGAAAAGTGATGTTAACGAATTATGAAAACCAGAATTGGTTTCCATTGCCTGAGCAGGAGTCACAAACTACGTACATTATATCTCGACCTATGATTGTCGATTATCAATCTGAGACAAAAAAAAAAAAAAGACACGGGATGTGTTAATGTCCAGTTAGTCGATATGGAATGCCCCAATAATTTTTATCAATGTGACTCCACCAGATTTTAGAGAATAAATTAAAGACCAGATCCAAAGAGTAGTACGACGTTGTTAACAGGTATGATCAACATTTTGGTATTGTGTATATTTTGATGTATTGTTGGATCTACCTGGTCCTTTATCTCTGGTGATATTGTCTCTTCTGTTCTAATAATGCATCATTGATTGTGAGTATGCCTACAGGAGAAAGAATCTACCATGAAATGGTTACCAAATAATATGTGGAATAAATATGAGGGTCATCAAGTAATTATGGACTCTAGAATCTGATATTTTTGGAATTGGATGCTTTGTGGGTATGATTAGCTGGTCACCTCTCATGCCAGGTGGACCGTCTCTCCGAAAAGAAGTAATATTCTGAATAAGTGAAAAATTCTCATTTTGAATCTCGAGGAATTTATACCCTCAAAATCTTCTATCTAAGATAAGCTAGTTATTGACGAGGACTTGGAGAATATGGCTAGTACAAAGCCATTTCGAGTAATGTAATAAGGCATGCAGTTGATTAAAATTCTTGTCGTGAGCTGGTATATTGGAGTCTTCTCTGATGAAGTATTAAAATTGTCACATGGACAAGAGATTGATAGCATATAAAATTGATGCTAGTCTAACAGGTATCTCCAGTCCTGCATATAAAGAGTACCTGAGGAATTGTGAGGATTGAAGGTGTAGGTAAATGTGTTAATGAGTAAAAGATTTATTATTCTTGATATGCCACTTGAAGAACATTTGATAGTGAAATATGTTTAAGTATGACTTACTGCTAACGAAGCAGGGTAACAATAAAGAATGAATATCCTTTACCATGGATAGATGGTTGAATTTCGGTTAACTAAATGGAGCCAAATTTTTTTTAAGATCATTTTGAGCTCTAGGCACCATCAGTTAAGAGTTCGAGAAAAAGATGTAATGCAGACTGTTGTAAGACAAGCTATGGATAGTATGAAATATTGGTAACCTTAATTAATGTGTCAATCACGTTATAGGATTGATGCAGTGGGAATATGAACCATATCTTGATTAGTACATAGTCTGCGATGATGATATATGAAATTGTCCCAAGAACTGAGAGGAGCATGAATAACACATCGGAAGTATCTTGTAGTCACTGAGAGAGCACCGATGGAGTGCCAAGCTCGGTGAATATGAGTTTTGAATATAAATGAGATGAGAATTTTTGGATCACATGACTAGTTTAAATAGTATCATTAAGGATGTTGGGAAGGTCAACGTGATCATAGAACTGTTAAAACTGAGTTAAAGGATGGAAATCAGAAGTTCTCTGGTATTAGTTGTATGTTATAGAAAGTGCGTGGAAAGATCCTTGAAGCTATTTGTTCCACTCACGAAACTAAACCAGACGAATGTTAGATAATGTGTGGACCGTTGTGCATGGGGACACTCTCACAATATTCAATGTTGTTACTAGTTTCAGAACCTGGAAATAATTGTGAGTGATGAATATCACGTCCAGATCTGGATTTTGCATTGATACAAAAGGATATGTTAATTACTTGTGCCTTTAGATATTTGGTCGTGCACGAGAATAACTATCCTGAGGATGAATAAAAATTTGTTGGTAGTTAATTGGAAATAACGAGAGCATTGCCTCTATATTACATTATCTTCAGATTTTAAGGGTCTGAAGTAATTATTTGAACGGAAAGAAACTGAATATGAGGTAATAAATGCGGCAGGAATTCCCGAAGGATTTGATTATATTGAATTATTATCCTGGGAAAGGTTAATATGTTGCTGAGACATTGAGCAGAAAACAGGCTATCAGTTAGCCATAAATGGAGATTGTTTGTGATTGAGAGATACAGTTATGAGTGTACTCTCTATTCCTCCATGTGTTGATATGTGTGCTCGAATGCACGTCCAGGTGATTGATACTCATATTCAGAGAGTAAGATTTATGATGAGCTGAGTATGTATCAGTAGGAAAGATTATGAAATGGGTAATAGAAAATGTGTTAAATGAATATGGGCTTCAAATGGTATCTTATGGGTTATGGGTAGAAATGATACCATGTGGATAACTATTAATGGACTGATAAGTCTCTATATTCGTCCAATGAACACCAAAATTCTTTGGATAGACTGAGCAGGTTGTATATGTGTGAGATAGGGAGATTTGATGGGAGTACTCAGATATTTTTCATGTCGGATTAAGATCCGAAGATTGTGTCGAGATCTGATATATGATGCAGACTCGTTTTGGTACTCATCTCCTTCTCAGTGTGATATGTACTCTCAGATTGGTTGACAGACTGAGAGAGTGACTTTGATGCTTGCGAGCATGCTCGGGTCTGGTATACTTGAATTTTGTGGAAGTTGGAAGAAATATTTTATTTGTATAAACTTGTGTGTATAACCAACTATTATGATAGCATAATGATGTCACTCTCAAGGTTTGATACTAAGCCTTATAGATCTCCAACTTGTTGATTTGAAAGTATGGAATTATTGTTATTGGTGCCACAGGATATTATTAAATACACAAGGTTGGTATATAAGCCTTGAAATGTATTGTGGCTGACTCAGTTTTGCTAAGGGTCTTACCACAGAAAGGCCAAATGAGATTTGGAATGAAAAGAAAGCTCGCACCGCGATTTGTTGGACCAGTACAAATCCTTGATAGGATAGGTCCATTGGCTTACCGATTTGCTCTACTGTCACAGTTGATAAGTGTGCGGAATAGTGTCTATCTATTGTTGTTGAGGAAATGTCATTCAGAGTCCATAGATTGTATGGATGTAACTCAACTCTAAGTTGGGGAGGATACTACGTATCAAGAAGAGCAAACATGAGAGCTGAAATATAAAATGCGGGAGCAGTTTTCTGGGATTGAGTATCACTTGAAGAATAGTCCTTGATTCTAAATTTCGAGGACGAAATTCCTTAAGTTGGGGAGATTGTAACACCCCGTAAATTTAATTAAATACATACGTTGACGTACACGTATATCGAGATGTATAATACACGTATTTTATACGTAAGAGCTCAATATACGCTTGATCATACACGTATTTTATACATATGAGCTAAATATACGTGTGTATGATTGAGTGTATGAAGAAAAAGACAAATATACGTGTGTATGGTTGGTTACTTAAAAATGTGGATTGAGTGTATGAAGAAGAAGAACGAATAAAAAGATAAAATAAAATAAAATAATGAACAGTACTTGAATAGTATGTTACTATTCATAAATGGGATACTGTTCATAAGAAGAAGACAAAAAAAAGAATAAAAAAAAAAAAATTTAAAAGAAGAGAAATGAAGTTGTCAGAACGAAAACAAAACAGAAAGAGGAGAAGAAGCAGAGAGAAGAAGGAGAAGAAGAAAAAGGGGAAATGCGGAATTCGCGTTCAATTGAACCCGCGGTAAGTGATTTTCACTCTTTTTCTTCGTGAAATTACTATCTAAGTTAGATGTAAACTTTCTAGCGGAGTAATTTTTACTTTGGAAGCCGTTTTACGACGTTTTAACAAATTGGGGTTTTGACCCCAACGTGAATGAAAACCCGCTAGGAAGGTAGAAAAAACTCCCTGGATTGTCGGGACTCCGAATCTGTGGTTAGATTCTATTTCATGCGTTTTAGAGACCGTTTGACAATTTTAATAAAATTTACATCTTTTGGATGAATAGTAATGAATAGTAATAAATAGTGAATAGTGCACAGTGAATAGTGAACAGTGAACGGTAAATAGTGCATAGTGAATAGTGAGTGTATAGTAAAACAGTGAATAGTGAATAGTAAACATTGATCAGTGATGTGCATCCAATGAAACTCCTGTTTGAGGTCATAGAATTGTAGAGAACTGAATTCTGGACGTTTCGATGCTAAAATTGTGATTTTTGGATATGAGTTGATAGTTTTAGTAACTAAGTATATGGTGTCGTGAAAATATGATTCGGAAATCTATTTTCACTGTTATATCCCATGGAAATATCTAGATTGACCACAGAAACGAGATAGTAGTTTCTTCAACTGCTTATGAGTCCTAAATGGATTTATTATTCGTGATTTGAAGTGAGTTGAGACATGAAAGATGTAAATAGATATGAATACAAGAAATTGAATTATGGAGTGATTATGACAGGTTAAATTCGTTGGATTTAACTTGGAGCTGGACTCGAAAGCGACGATGATTGGGTTTAAGTTGAACGTGTTGTACTGTGAGTATAGTTTTCTTGATTTGGTTCTTGTATGGCATTGTACACATATAAAATGTTTGATTGTATGCATGTTATATTTATATATAATGCATTGAGTTTTATGGATCATGCAATCTGATTTTAGCAATTGGAGTTTGTAATGATGAGGTTTTGTAATTCTTCATTGTCATTTCGTTAGGGATTAGACCCAGATGAGGTTTTGCGAGTCCTCATTGTCAGTAGGTCTGTCCTAACAAGGGTTGCGATCCTTGAAATGACTGTGAATTGGGTAATGAGAGGCTGGGTCTACCTTGTACGGCCATACAAGGGTTAGACCCGCTCTTTTGCCTTGCGGAGGAGGGAGATTGTGCATTGTATTATGAAAAACTCATGAAATTTATGTTGTTGACATGTATAATATATTCGTTGAATGATGCATGTGTTGCATAAGTGTTTGAAATGATTTTAAATGTCATATTTCTCTAAATGTATATAATTGTCATCTAAAGAACTATATTCACTGAGCTGTTGTTTGCTCACCTCATTTCCTCCAATATTTCAGGTATTGAGTCGAAGGGAAAAGGAAACTCCGTGAGTGATAATCACGTGAGCCTTCGTCTGGTATGTGTATGTATGCTTGGAGGAAATAGATTATATTTATGTTATTTTGATATGTATAATTATCACACACGATATATATGTAATATCACCTAGATGGGTTGTGTGGTAATATTATATAATGCTTGGGATGATGAAATGAGATGATCATAGATATTTATCAGGTAAGAATTTAATTTGTGGAATGACTGGAATGAATGTGAGTGGAATGATCATATATATATATATATTTGATTTGATTTGATTTGTGGTATAGGAAAAAAAAAATATTCTGTACATTTTGGGAAGGTTTGTGAGAGTACGTGAAGGCTGACAGTGTATTATATACTGTCTATGGGTTTGTACAGTGTATAGTACGTTGTGCCGATCATGACGTCAGCTTACGTAAGGGGCGTCGTGACAGATCCACTCTCACCTTTTTTTGTTTCTGATATGTGCGAAAGGGTTTTCTTCTCTACTACACACCGTTGAGGCTCATAAACGCATATATGACGTTCTTATTAGCAGGGATGGACCATCCATTTCACACCTCCCCTTTGTAGACAACAACTTAATTTTCATTCGAGCTTCCAATCAAGATTGCACGTCACTAAAAGAAATATTAACTGATTACTCAGAAGCATTAGGGAAAATCATAAACTTTGATAAATCATCCATTTCTTTTCACATAAACTTCCCACCCGGTAACAAGGAAGCTATCAAACAGATTTTAGGAGTCCCAGAGGTTGAAAATCATTCCAAATACTTAGGGTTCCTAATGGTGACGACTAACTCTTTTAGATTGATCATAGATGGAGTGTGGAAAAAGCTAAATGGATAGAGGAAAAAAATGTTCTCCGTAGGAGGAAGGGAGGTTTTACTAAAAGTTGTTATCCAAGCAGTACCCATGTATGCGATGAGTTGTTTCAAATTACCTAACAACATTTGGTCTAGCTTGAAAAGCATTATGCCAAGGTTTTGGAGGGGAGATACGGATTCAATTAAGAAGATCCACTCGAAAAAATGGAATGACTTGTGCCACTCGAAGCATGTAGGGGGTTTGGGCTTCAAAGATATGGAGTGTTTCAATCAAGCAGTGATAGCCAAACATGGATGAAGGTTGATCACTCACGAAGGTTCACAAGTGGAGAGAACCTTTAAAGCTAATTACTAAAAAACTCCTCCTTCTTGGAAGCAAAGAAAGGGTCCACATCATCATATGTGTGGCGTAACATTTTATGGGGCCGAGACCTGTTAAAAAGAGGTATTAGATGGTGCATAGGAAATGGGGAAAGTGCCCGGATATTTCAGGACCCATGGATGCCCAGAGAGATCACTTTTCAACCTTACACACCTCCAATGATGTCGGGGAATGTTAGAGTATCTGGTATATTTGATATTGCAGGTCAGTGGGATGTTAATCTAATACTTGACAAATTCGTGCCGGACGACACAACAACCATTTTATCCATCCCTATCAGTCACAAGAAACCACATGATAAACTGGTTTTACATTATGAGAAGCGAGGCAAAAACTCAGTGAAGAGCAGGTATATTCTAGCAATAGGTCACCATTCATCAAGTTCATCATCCAACTAGTCATCCCTAGTTGCTTGGTGGAAATCAACATGGAACCTAAAAGTCCCTAATAAGATCAAACTTTTCTATTGGAGGTTGCTTCACAATTGCCTACTAATAGGAAATACCCTTGCCAACAGGAAAATCACAAATATTGGGCAGTACATGAATTGCAACAGGCATTCTCCACATGCAGAGTGGCTAAAGAAGCATGAAATGTTTTATTGGGGAAAAATGT
This sequence comes from Paratinospora sagittata, assembly GCA_035771175.1. Taxonomy (NCBI): domain Eukaryota; kingdom Viridiplantae; phylum Streptophyta; class Magnoliopsida; order Ranunculales; family Menispermaceae; genus Paratinospora; species Paratinospora sagittata. Next base: position 12,117,774 of record CM069608.1, read on the forward strand.
CGCTCCAGATAGGGAAGAGATCAAGACCAGGATACAAAGTCTCCTCCATACAGGATCAATGGGTCAAGAAGAGAAGATGGACCAGGTAGTATTGTTGTTGTGGTAGTTATGGAACAATAAAAACACGATTTTTCATGAAAGTTGTGGCAGGATGGGCGCAAAGCTAGCGAGATGGTTTGTAGCTTATACCACCCAATTCTATGAAACATCTAAAAGGAACCTATTAAACAGGCCAGCAACCCATTCAACCATATCCCCAACACAACAATGGACCCCCCTCCAAACGGTGAATTCAAGCTCAACGTAGATGCAACATTCAACAAAGAACACAACATGATTGGCGCGTGATAATCCAAAAATGATAAAGGGGAGATAATGATAGCGACAACAAAGAAGATACAAATGGTTGTACCAGTGGAGTTGGCAGAATGCTTGGCATTGAGGGAAGGTATCACAATGGCAGTAGAATCGTTTTACTTCCCTATTTGGGTGGAATCAGACTCAACTGAAGTTATCAAAGCCGTTAATTTACCAACGAATGCAAGTCCAGAGATGGAGTTGATTGCTCAGGATATTATCGAAGTTTCAGCTAGTAACCGTGTCAGGGGCTTTGGCCATATCCCCAGAACCTGTAACACATCAACCCATTCCCCGGCTAAGTTTGAATTATCGGTAGATGATTGCGTGGTATGGATACAAGATGTTCCTTTTTGGCTTACACTGACTTGTCAAAGAGATCTCGTTTTCTTCTCTGATGATTAATGGAATTGGTTACTTTAACTGATGAATAATATTAATTTCTTCGTTTATGTCTTCAAGTCTTATGAGCTTTAGCTTTTTGAATAAAATGTAATACAGGGTATAGTTTTATTTTAGCCTTCACTATCCTACACCATATGTTTAATTTTTAAGATAATAGTAGACTTTATAACTTATATCTGATGCTAAATATTAGCATCACTTATCCGGATCACCATAGTTGGCAAGTAATTCCTTATAGCTTTCCAAAAAGATAATTTATCCTTGGGAGGAATTGAGGAACTCCAAATCCTTTTCCATATAGCCATATCACTTATGTCATTTGAATTTCCGGTTTGTGATAATTTTTCCATTTCCAGTCTATATCCGCTCTTGACACTATAATAGCCATCTTTTGAATAATGCCATGTCAGTCTATCTTCAGGTCTTCCAACACAGGGATTCTTAAGATTTCCTCCACATCCATATGAAATAATTCCCTGTTAAGCTTCTCCAAATTCCATTCTCCTTGTGGGTTTATATAGAACTTATTTACTTTTATTAAATAAGTTCTATTTGGGGGGTTAGTATTTTGTGATTTATTTAATTTCTTAACTATGGGGTTTTATTTATTTAATTTTTTTTTGTCGGCAAATTTTTTTAAAAACAATCTGTCATTTATTTTGATATATAGACTCACATTTATTTTCTTTGATTTTTGTTTGTGTTAATTATATTATGTAGGGTTAATTAGTTTCAATACATATTCTATTAATTTATGACTGATTATTTGATGAACATACAATTTTAAGTGTTATATCATCAACTTCAATTTCTCGAGTTCATTTAATTTTAATATTTTATTTTATTTTTATGTTTTTAAGGTAAAAGTTGTATATAAACTTCAATAAATAACTTTAAAAAAATCAAATTTTCGGTGGTGAGATACGTGATCCAACCAAACCCCTGTAACTTCTACCTTTCTAAGCAATTTTTTTATTGGTTTTCATGAGTAATTGGCATAGCAAGCCATTAAAGCAGTTGCAGTAAAATGAAAAAAAAATATAAAAATAAATGGGAGCAACTAAACATATGACAATATTTATTCCTAACACCACATTTACTCTTTCTACCGCACTCAATAGTAACCCACTTTTTTTAACCCCCCAAAAAAATGACCAATACTCCCTTAAATAACCCTCAATTTAAAAAAAAAAAAGAAATACTATGGATTCAAACAAAAAAAAAAAAAAAAACCTCCAACCTATCCTATTCTACCATTGTCGTTTGTTCAAGTTTGCGCCATTACCGTTCTTCAAGCTCGAACCCTACACCATTATCGTTCTTCTTCTTCTTCTTCTTCTTCTTCTTCTTCTTCTTCTTCTTCTTCGATACGAGCCTCTTCTTCCTCTTCGATACGAATTGTATTTCGTCCAAAAATCATCAAACGAACCCTAACTCGAATCATCCTTAAATCGAGCTTATAGATTGAGGTTTTTACTATTGTTTAGGCATTGTTTCGGCATCTTCAAAGAATATTTTTAACTTTTTTGATGTATTTTTCATTTCATAAAAAATTTGGGTACATTTTTGTATTTGTGCATGTGTTGAGCTTTTTTTTTCCTTTTTTCATTGGACCGTTGTTTGTTTATTGTATTGTTGTGTACGAAAAAAAAAGGGCAAAAGTGTTAACATAGCCCTCGAAAACCATGGTTCGGTAGGCACTACCAAATCAGTCTCCACGGTTCGATAGTATAGGACCGAACCGAGGCGTTAGGTTTGGTAGTGCCTACCGAACCATGGTTTTCCCATTTGTTTTGCTTTTTGTTTTTGTATTTGAGGTTTTTTCATTACAAAAATGATTCTAGTGAGCTTGTTTTTTGATGTGGTATGTAGATGTGACGAGGTGATGCAATACAACCCAATCCAATCAAAGTGTTGCACGTACTCGGCCAACCGCGTCAGCCAGGAGATGACGACTTCTCTGTTTCAATTTACCAGATGCCCAAAGCAATGTGGAGGAAGAAGAAGAGATCGATAAAACAAGCACGCAAAATGTCGCAAGAGAGTGATAATACTGACAAAATGTTGTCTCGTAGTTTTTGTTTTGAGTTGTAATGATATACTACTTTTGGACTAAACTATAATTTCAAATTGAAGTTCGTTTCTTTGTTTTACGTTGAAATAGAGGTGTATTTTGAATGATATCATTATATGGTAGTTCCTATAGTTTGAATGATACCATTGTGTTGAAATACTTTTGTTGAACGTGTTATTCTAGGTACCCACCGAAACTTACTAAAGGGACCATCCCCTAGTAAAAAATAAAAAATACAAGGTTTGGTCTGGTCCAACCGAACATAAACTCTCGGTTCTCCAACCAAACCTAATACACAGGTTCAGTTCGGTCGGATCCAACCGAACCTTGTATTTTGTGTTTTTTACGATGATCTTTGTATTGTAGTTATACTTCATAGCACTTGAAGCCTCGTGAATCCATTTATACCTACATTCCACGTCATTTGAACACCGATGTACCATTTCTCACCGATCAGAAGCAATAAGAGGGGTAACAGTGCATCGGAGCACAAATTGAATCGAAGTCCACCGAAAACACTAACAATTGGGTCAGGCGACCACCGTAACTTACTATAAGGGCCATCCAATCTAAAAAAACACAAAATACAAGGTTTAATTGGATCCAACCAAACCTAATACACAGGCTCAATTAGGTTCAACTGAACCTGTGTATTAGGTTCATTTGTAACCAACTGAACCGAGAGTTTATGTTCGGTTTGACTCGACCGAACCTTGTATTTTCAATTTTTTACGATGATCCTTGTGTTGTAGTTATACTTTCATGGCTCTTGAAGCCTCGTGAGTTCATTTCAACCTACATTCCACCTCATTTGAACGTCAGAGTACCGTTTTCCACCGATAAGAAGCAATAAGGGGGGTAACGGAGCACCGAAACACAAATTGAATCGAAGTCCACCAAAAATACCAACAAATGGATTAGGCAACTACCGTAACTTCCTAAAGGCCATCCCGTCTAAAAAAACACAAAATACAAGGTTCGATTGGATCCAACCAAACCTAATACACAGGCTCAGTTAGGTTCAACTGAACCTGTCTACTAGGTTTGGCTGTAGCCAACGAACCGAGAGTTTATGTTCGGTTGGACCTAACCGAACCTTGTATTTTCATTTTTTTACGAAAGGATGGCTCCTTTAGTAAGTTAAGGTGGGTACCTAGAATACATATGTACAAAAATAACACGTTCAACAAAAGCATTTCAACACAATAATATCATTCAAACTATAGGAACTACCTTCAAGGCCATTGGTATAATTTACATCCAACCAAATAAATATAGGAAATTATCGTTCTATTACAAAAGATTAATCAACATTGACTAATCACTATCTAAGTGAGTTGATTGTTGTGTACTAACTACAGTACACAACAACAGATTTATATTGACCAAATCTCTCGCAAGCAAAGTTAATTCTTGGTCGTCTACCATTACCCCCAGCATCAGAATTGCGAGTAATGAGAACTAATCTATTCTTTCTTTCAACTTCACAGATCCATCCAACAAGTTCTTCTTTAGTACTGAATAAAATGTTTGGCGTGAATTACTCCATGTAGTCTATAACGATCTTAGAACTAATCATATTGCCTTGATTTGACCCTTTGTTCTACAATAATAAAAAAATAATAACAATTAGATAAAAAAAAAACTATTAAAACAATCACAAGGACATAAAAAAAACAATTTCATTTAACGAGACTAAAAAAAATGAAAAAACAATTGGTTCGGTCTGTTTGACTGAACCTAACACACAAGTTTCGTCACACAGACCAACCGATAACGATGTTTTTCATTTAAAACCCAGAATACACACACACACACACACACACACACACACACAAAAAAAAAAACTCACCAAAGATTGCTGAACTTCGTCCCAACTTTAATCATCTGCCATTGTACTTTCAAATGGCGTAAAGATCGAATTTTTTTTATTCCTTAGAGGTTTCTACACACTTGAAAAAACTACTATAAAACACCTCAAAAATAGTTGTAAAAGCTTATAAAGAGTGTTTAGAGGAAAATAGTGTAGGTAATGGAACAATGGTTTAGGATTTATGGGATGAAAATGAAGAATTTAGAATTTGTGGGATGAAGAAGATGAATAGTGTAGGGGTTGATGGTGGGGTAAAATTAGTAAAGATGAGTTAGGTGAAAATAAAATTAATTTAAGGGTAGTTTAGAAAATTTATACAAGGGTGTTTTAGGAAAAAAAATATTTTTTTAGGTTGATAGGAAGATTAAATATTGTGGTATGTTAAGTTGCTCCCAAATAAATAAATAAACAATTGCAATGGAGAAACTAATTTGGTGCAATTTAACTCAATTTCAATTTCTGTCCATCTATCTCTCTCAATCACTTCTTTTTGCAATCATTCTAACGTTTTGAAAATATGGCTAGCAATTTTCAGGTGATGACATTAACAATCGGTACTACGAGTGTTCACGGGTTGGGTTGGATCGAGTTGAGGTCAAAATACTAACCTAATCTAATCAAGTCAGATTGTAAAAATTTTAAACTAACCCAACCCATTAGGACCCTAAACCCAATCCAACCCAACTCAATAACCTCAGGTTGGGTTGATCGGGTTGGTTTACTCTAATATATTGATTCTAAATTCTCATTTTCTAAGCTAATTTTTAAGTCAAATATGAATATAAATATAATTTCAAATAATGTTTTCATTCATGTTATTTTATTCATGAGATTTTAATTTATGTGATTCAATAACAATATGTAACTCTAATAAAAATGCTAACTAAAGAAATACTTAATTTTTTTTATGAATTCGAATTGGTTTGAGTTGATTGGGTTGATCTGCAAAATCTTGACTCAACCCAAACTAAATCGGGTCGCTAATTCCTAACCCAACCCAACCTAACTCGTAAAGTTCAGGTTAATCAGTTGGTCGGTAGGATGAACACCCCTAATCAGTACGTTCTTTGGACAAAAAAGACACTACTCGTCCTTTAATGGGAAAACTCGCTAAGATTACCTCACATGAGATGATTTCTTTACTTCTTAATTCACGCGAGTTGTCTCTTCGAAGACATCCAATCATTCATGTGTTGCTTTGTCCAACCAATGAGTTAGACAGAGTATTTTTTTTAGGTTTTTCATAAGATATCCCGCACCCTTCAGGTATAGGACTAGTCCTCATTTGAGGCGGTAGCGAAATAATAGACCTTTTTTTTGTGTTACTCAATTTTTTTGGTTTTCCATGAAATATCCCGAACCCTGAAACTTTTGTACAGGACGACCTTGAGACTCAGCTTGCTTCCACTGAGCCAACCACTTATTGGTATTTGATGTTACTTGGATTTTGTCTCGTACATTTCTTGCACAGGAACTGAATGTTGATTGGCAAAGGGCTGCAACACATCTACTTGAGGAATCACAAAATCAAAATATTGTCTTATATACAACTGCACCCCTCTTTGGAAGAGAAGGGGCTTTGGAAGAGGAAATCATACTCTGTGTTTCTAGTATGTCTTCTTGCCGTTCCATATTTTAGAGATTATCTAAATTCAATGAGTTATTTTTTATATTATTTTTATTTTTTTATTGTCTAGTCTCTGGAAATTGTTCTTGAATGTGATATTAAAGTGGGTTGTCTTATTAATTTTTATCTTTTTTTCTTTTGAGCCATTATTAATTTATATCTAAGCAGTACAAATAATATATAAAAAATCTGTCTTTTAACTAAATCAACCAATGAAAATTATTCAATATCACCTAGTAAACTTTTTTATTTATTTATTTACATGCAACATACATACGTGCACATAGACTAGCATATATAAAATTCAATTATCTTTCACTTTTTCTAGCCAATTTAATTTTAAAATTTCTCTACCTTTTAAACAATTTCCAGTGCACATAGCAAGAGGAGAGGCATCCTTTCATCCTTTGTGAAGAGTGCAGAGACGAGAAAAGCAGAGCACTGCAATGGGAAAAGAGGACACATATCAACTCCATTTGGTAACAAAAAACATAACACGGTGACCTGCAGAATCCAATCCACATTGCACTGAAATATTCATCTTTCTTTATATTCAAAACTTATGCACCTCTTTAAAGAAGAAATCACCTACTCAGACCCCTTCCAACTGCAAGATTTAACACTTACCACACTCCCCTACACTTTAACGCTTTGGTAGTTCTAACAAATCAGTTAGTTTGAAAACTTTTTTACTTTATTTTGGACAGAACAATGTTGCCACCCTCTGCATTACTATTCAAAACTTCTGTATGTTCTGAAACTAGTAATTTACTAGCTTTGCTATTTATGAACAAAAACTAACTTCTGCATTTTCTTTTCTTTGCATTAAAGATACAGGAGAAAGCAAACACATATGAGAAAAACGGGGTCATTTTACACTTACAGGTCTAACTAATCAGTCCATAAGCAGATGGAACATCATGAATCGGGTGGCCTTTCTTGTTTCTTTCCATTATTCTACTAGCCAGTGCAACTTGCTTCCCAACTACAAATACAAATGCCTTGCCTTTGCCTCCAGCACCCCTAGCAGTTCTTCCAACACGACGAACATACTCACTCGGATCCCGAGGGAAGTCAAAGAGTACCACATGATCTACACCAGTAAAATCTATCCCTCTTGAAGCTCTGTCATAAAATTTGAGAAGGTTTTAAGTCAGGACTCATTGAAATCCACTTTCTACAGTAAGGATTTTTTTTTGTTTTTTTTTTTTTTTGACTGGTCTCCCTGCATGATAGGAAGAAAAAGAGAAGCAACTAGAAGATAACAGATAATGATAACTATCTGTTAAAGGTAAACAGAACTCAAAGACCAAGAGAGAGGATAAAACACAAATAAACCAACGTGGCTACAGGTTTAAGAATACAATTCATGGCTAGCCTAAATTCTGAGTTTGAACATATAAGAATACAATTGTTGAGTACAAATACACTGCCAATTCATTTGGAATTTAATGCCTCAATACATTTGGCCACATAGCTCAATTTAGTTGAGCCTAAACCCTCAGCTTTTGCATGCTCAAATACATCAGCCTAAACGCTTCAGTTTCCAGTCCAAATCATTTCTAGATCCTTGACTCCTATGACTTTTTAAAAGGACTCCTATGACAGATGAATGACAAATCTAAGGCATACACTGCTGTCATAGAATGACGATTAGTGATTCTTAGTTAAACATAAGGAGATTAATGAAAGATTAAAGACTATCAGCATAATTGTGGGTCAAATTGTTCAAAATTAAAGAGTAGTTGAGAAGGATTAAGACAAGAAGGTATTAGGATAAATGATGTCCGAATATAGGTTTGAAATTATATTGAAGTTTGCTTATCATGTTAAATTGGTCAACAACTAAATTAAAACTAAAGTTGCCTGACAAATGGAGTAAAAGTACAATACTAACTGTATACAAGAAAAAGTTATTCATAATTTCACCAACTTTCATTGTATTGAAATCATAAGCCATATAATTGAAACAATGAGAGCAAATCACACAATAAAAACTAAGAAGGAAAATCGAGTACTAGAAAACAAATCTAGATTCATGCCTAGGAGATCAAAACATGAAACTATTTTCTAAATTTAATTCAGGAAAATGGTAGAAATGTCTAAAGAGGAGCAAAATTTTCACAAGTTCTTCAAGTTCATTAACTTGGGCAAGACTTATGAAAAAAATACCCACCCACTACTTACATAATTTGGTAGGTTTTAAGACAAAAACAAAAAGGGGGTAGAGGGGCAAATTGGGGAGGAGGGGTCTCGAGTAGATATTACAACGGAGCAATATCTAGTGTTAGTATGATTAGGAAAAGAGATCAAGAGAAGAGCTAAGAAACTTTGCAATTGAACTAAATTCGGACCAAGGATCAATGCTAAGCCCCTTATTTTATTTTGTTTTTATTTTTATTTTTTTTTATAGGAAGGTGGGGGGATCTAAATTCATAACGTCAAGGCTTGCACACTTTATGTTAAACCACTGAGCCAATTGTTCAACCTTGCTAAGCCCTTATTTGTTTAAGCAATAAAGTTCCATGTTATATTGTTTGCCAAAAGGGAAACAATATTACATTGATGGGCAGAACTAGAAAAGAGACAAGTGCAAGAATAAAACTTGAGAGATGCACAATAGAATCAAGACATTTTATAGTTAGTTTTAAACTATATGCAATTTCAGTAAAAATATAAAACTGAAGGACAGGCCACAGAACAACACTAAAGATTGCTCCATTATGAGCTGGAGGTGATGAGTTTGAAATGAAAACAACTTGTCTGTAGTGCAAGTGTAAGGTTGCATGTATGAACTCTGTCTCAAACCTTGCAATATTGTTGAAGCCTCGGAACTAGGTTTGCATTTTCAAATTTTCAGTAAAAAATATAACTAAGAAATGTTAAGGTTGAGAGCTAAAATACAGCCCAATGATCATCTTCCTCATCTCAATTCACTCATATGTATGGAGGAAAATGTAGAAGATGATGTGCTCATAAAAACTAAAACAATAGATGAAATTGAAAAGGGACCCGCAAACATTTGTGGGGTAAGCAAAAACTTTTAGGATCAATGTAAATAGTATATATCCAAAAATGGCAATAAAACTAACTTCCTTGCATGGAGTAAAATATATATGCAACCAAGAAAATACACTCATCTAGAATGACCCTAGAAGAGATGAGGATAACGAGATGGTTGAGTGCTAAGATGAGAAAGGATTGAGTTAGAAATGAAGTCATGGAGAAGAGCCTAGAGGGGTTGAAAAAAATTGGAGATTAAATGCAGAAATTGAGGTAGTTGGCCACATGAGACAAAGACAACTGCATAGTCAAATGTGTGTGTGGAAGGTTAACATTGCTTTGGGTTGAAGTAGGAAAAAGGATGGTCACCTTCAATCTAACAAGGCTGTCAAGAGTTGAATACTAGAACAAACTTAGAGCATCTAACCCATTTTACAAGCCTAGTAATTTATTAGATGTAATTTGTTTCTCAAGTGTAGAGTAGACTAAGCTGGAATCTAATAAGAGATGGTTGAGAACTTGTTTTTCTACCTTTTGTTGGTGGTAGTGTCCTGACTTTAAGAAAGAACAAGTATGAATTAGAAAATAGCACAGTGACAACTCACACAGCCAATGAAAATGATGCAGATTAGTGCTACGGAGATAATTTAGGATCAGAGAATATTTGATTTGCGATGCGATATTTTAGGATCAGAGAATATTTGATTTGCGATATTTTAGGGATGTTTTCTGTTAAAGCAAGATTGTAAATAGCAGATAATTAGAGGCTGTAAATAGGGATGATACTTATTTTGTACGCCGACAAATATGGCAACTTTGATGTACATTCTCTTCTATATAATGAAAGGAAACCCTAAGGAAAGGGCATTCAGACCAATTTTGACATGGTATCAGAGCCCCTACTCTGATATTCATCTCTGTGGTCTCAATCCTTCGTGTGTGACGAGAAAAGAATTTCTTTTCTGTTTCTGCAAGTTCCATCTTGCTCCTGGATCATCCCACTTTGTGGGTTCACTATTTTGTGGCTGTCGGCGATTGGTTTTGGGGTAGAGAATCGTTCTCTCTTGCGGGTTCTCTTTTTTTTCGGTGGTTCTCTCTCGGTGGCTGGGTGTCCATCGGCCTTCTCTGTGGCAGGCGACCCTTCTGTGGTGGTGACCGGCCGTTTCTGTAGTGGTTGCGAGGTGGTCGGCAACCTCTGTGACGTCGGTTCTGGGTGCGACTTCATCGAACTGTGATTTCAATCAACAGAATTATTTTTTTCCCTTGCCGTGGCTGTCTGAATTTTTTTTTATCATGTCAATTGAGAATACTATTGTTCGCTTCACTGGCAAGAATTTTCCTACATGGGAATTTCAATTTAAGATGTTTTTGAAAGGGAAGGAATTATCAACCCATATTGATAGTTCTATTCGAGTTCCCACTGATGAAAATGAACTTGCCCAATGGGAGGTCAAAGATGATAAGGTGATCTCCTTCCTATTGGGAACGATTGAGCCCCATCTTGTCACCAATCTTCGGTGTTTTCCTACGCCTCAGGCTATGTGGGACTATCTACAGCGTGTTTATCACCAAGACCACAACACTCGAAAATTTCAATTGGAATTGGAAATTAGCAATTTCAATCAAGGTAATTTGACTATTGAGCAATTTTATTATGGTTTTATTAATCTTTGGGGCGAGTATTCTGCTATTGTTCATTCTAGGGTTCCCGCTACGGCACTCGCGGCTCTTCAAGCGGTTCATGTTGAGAGTCAGCGTGATCAGTTCTTGATGAAGCTTCGACCTGAATTTGAGTCTGTTAGAGCCGGTTTATTGAACCGTAATCCGGTTCCCTCTTTGGATATTTGTTTGGGAGATTTACTGCGTGAAGAACAATGGTTATCCACTCAGATGAGTATGACTTCTGAGAAGGTTGTTTCTGAAGCTGTGAATGTAGCCTATGCGGCACAAGGGAAAGGAAAGAACAAAGTGCAATGTTTCAGTTGCAAGGAGTTCGGTCATATTGCTCGCAACTGTCCTAAGAAAGTTTGCAACTACTGCAAGAAAGAGGGTGATATCATCAAAGAATGTCGAGTGCGACCTCAGAATCGCCAATCTCAAGCCTTTCAAGTTGTTGCTCAGCCATCGCCTTCTTCTGCGCCCCCCACTGTAAGCATTGATTCATCTGTTCTCACACCTGCCATGGTCCAATAGATGATTGTGTCCGCTTTTACGGCTTTAGGCCTGCAAGTACGGGTACTAACTCCACTTCTTCTTGGATTGTTGATTCGGGCGCTTCTAATCAATGACTGGTCGTACGATTGGTCTCCATGATGTTCGTAAGTATGGAGGCACGCAAAATATTCAGATTGCTGATGGTAGTACTCTTCCTATCACTGTTGTTGGTAATTTGGTTCTTCATCCCAACATGTTTTTGTCTCTCCTGGATTATCTACTCATTTGATTTCTGTTGGACAATTGGTGGATCATAACTGTGATGTTCATTTTTCTCGTGGTGGTTGTCTTGTGCAGGATCAGGTGTCGGGGACGGTGATCGCGAAGGGGCCTAAAGTGGGACGTCTATTTCCTTTACAATTTTCTATTCCTAGTGTCATTTCTTTTGCATGTACGGCTACTGCCAATAATACTGAAGTCTGACATAAGAAATTGGGTCACCCCAATTCTGTTGTCTTGACTCATCTTCTGAAACATGGTTTTTTGAGCAAAAACGATTCATTTAATTCTTCTCCTGTATCTTTTGATTGTGCTACTTCTCGTCTTGGTAAAAGTAAAACTTTACCTTTTCCTACGCATGGTAGTCGTACTTCTAAATGCTTTGAGATTATACATACTGATGTTTGGGGTGTAAGTCATGTTGTTTCTCATGGTCAATATCGTTATTTTGTGGCGTTTATCGATGATTTTAGTCGATTTACTTGGATATATTTTCTTCGTTCTAAAGGTGACGTGTTTTCTGTCTTTCAAAGCTTTGTTGCGCTTGTCGAGACACAATTCAGTACATGTATCAAAAATCTTACGCTCCGACTCAGAGGGAGAGTACATGTCTCATTCGTTTCAGACGTATCTTTAGAAAAAGGGGATCATCTCTCAGCGTTCTTGTCCTTGTACCCCTCAACAGAATGGAGTCGCCGAACGTAAGAATCATCATCTCTTAGATGTCGTTCGTACTTTGTTGATTGATTTGTCTGTACCGTCTAAATTCTGGGTAGAAGCTTTATCTACTGCTGTCTATTTGATCAATCGCTTGCCTACTACCACTCTAAATTATGATTCTCCCTATTTTCGTTTGTTTGGCATTTCTCCTAAGTATCAATCCCTTCATACTTTTGGGTGTGTTTGTTTTGTTCATTTACCCCCTGTTGATCGTCACAAACTTGCTGCCCAGTCTGTCACGTGTGCCTTTATGGGATATAGCCCTACTCAAAAAGGATTTATTTGTTATGATGCTCATGCACATAAATTTTGAATCTCCCGGAATGTGATTTTCTTCGAAAATCAATATTTCTTTCAATCTCAGGTTATTTCCGATCCCTCTGTTGCTCTTCTTCCAACTTTTAATGATGTGTCTTCTTCTATTGAGCGGTTTAAACCAGGTCTGGTGTATCAGCGACGTCTTCCACCTTCTCCAACGCTCCTTCCAGACACTGATCCGATACCTGATTCTGCGGTTCCTATACCTCGACGTTCCACTCGGGTTACACATGCACCTGATAGGTATGGTTTTCCTCATCCCTCACTCACTGCCACTCTCGATACTATTTTTGTTCCTCACTCTTATGCCCAGGCAGCTTCCAGGCCAAGCAAGAAGAGATCCAGGCTCTTCAAGAGAATCACACTTGGGATATTATGACTTGTCCTTCTGGTGTCAAACCGATTGGCTGTAAATGGGTGTATTCAGTTAAGTTTCGATCTGATAGCTCACTCGACAGATATAAAGCTCGTCTTGTGGCTCTTGGGAATCGTCAAGAGTATGGCATTGATTATGCTGAAACATTTGCCCCCGTTGCCAAGATGACTACCGTTCGGACTATTTTAGCACATGTTGCTTCACGGGGGTGGTCTCTCAGGCGGATGGATGTGAAGAATGCTTTTCTACATGGAGACCTAAAGGAAGAAATTTATGTCTCCACCTCCCAGCATGTTTACTACACCTTCCTCGGAGGTTTTTCGGCTACGCCGGTCCTTGTACGGACTGAAACAGGCTCCGCGCACATGGTTTGATAAATTCCGCTCTACTTTGCTTGCCTTTCAGTTTGCTCAGAGTCAGTTTGATTCCTCTTTTTTTCTTTGCAAGACTTCTGCAGGAATTGTGTTGCTTCTGGTATATGTCGATGACATTGTGATTACTGGCTCTGATACTGAATTACTTCAGCAGTTGCAACAGCATCTCAAAACCTCTTTTCATATGAAAGATCTTGGTCCTTTGCAGTACTTTCTTGGTCTTGAGGTCCAGATTACTCCGTCTGATACATTGTTACATCAGCACAAATACACACAAGAAGTGATTTCCTTGGCTGGTCTCCAATCGGGTAACTCTGTTCTTACCCCCTTTGAGGTTAATCTCAAGCTATTTCGTGAGGAAGGTGAGCTTCTTTTAGATCCATCCTTGTATCGGCAGCTCGTTGGGAGTTTGAATTATTTGACGATTACTCGCCCTGACATTTCTTTTACTGTGCAGTAGGTCAGTCAATTTACGCAGGCCCCTCGACATCTTCATCTAGCTGCTGCCCGTCGTATTATTCGATATCTGAAGGGCACCTCTTCACGTGGGTTGTTCTTTCCTAAGGATTCTTCCTTACAGTTGGTGGGATATAGTGATGCTGATTGGGCTGGATGTGCAGATACTGGTCGTTCTGTTACTGGATGGTGCATGTTCTTCGACAATGCACTCATTTCTTGGAAGAGTAAGAAGCAAGACAGAGTTTCCAAGTCCTCCACTGAGTCTGAGTATCGTGCTATGTCTTCCGCTTGCTCTAAGATCACATGGCTTCGTGGGTTATTAGGAGAACTTGGCTTTCCTCAGCTACATTCCACTCCTCTTCATGCTGATAATACAAGTGCTATTCAGATCGCTGCTAATCCGGTTTTCCATGAGCGTACAAAACATATCGAAGTCGATTTCCATTCCATACGAGAAGCCTTTGACAAACATGTGATTACTCTTCCTCACATTTCTACCGAACATCAGACTGTCGACATCTTCACTAAAGCTCTTTCTCGGCATCGACATCAGTTCTTGATTGACAAATTGATGCTTTTTGATCTACCAGCATCAATTTGAGGGGGGATGTTACGGAGATAATTTAGGATCATAGAATATTTGATTTGCGAGATTTTAGGGATGTTTTCTATTAAAGCAAGATTGTAAATAGCAGATAATTAGGCTGTAAATAGGGATGATACTTATTTTGTACACCGGCAAATATGGCAACTTTGATGTACATTCTCTTCTATATAATGAAAGGAAACCCTAAGGAAAGGGCATTCAGACCAATTTTGACAATTAGATCTTTGCCATGGGAGATGGACTTTCAATTGAAAGGCCCATGCCATGCAAGTGTATTAAATATCAAGCAGCCACCTATATTGAAAGTAACCAATATTTTGTGAACAGGTAAAACATAATAAGGCAAATTGCTTTTTCCATAGGGATAGGGTATGCTTCATACAAATTATCACGTTGAATCAGAATCATGGACAATGTACTTAAAAGCAATAGTTAAAATATTTCTTTTTTTTGCATGTGACTTCTTCAACAACCTGGAAATTATTCTCTCCTTTCTCTAACTTGAGATGATTGTAATGAACATCATCTGTAATTACTTCTAACATAGAGGTGAAGTACAATTAGCAATATTTTATTATTTAGTGAATATAGTAGCTAGCGCTAATCATTCTTCTACTTCCAACTCTTCTCCTACAGCCGCCCCCTCCCCCTCTCCTCCTCCTCCTCCTCCTCCTCCATTCTTTTATTTTTTGTGCTATTTCTCTAGTTAATGCCATCAAATGCTTCCCCTTTCTAAAATACCACACATATTCTTTACTTGTTTGGCTACACTAGGAACATGATGAATGCTATTAGTAACAAATAAATATACAATGTTGGACCTCTACCTATTAGCTATAACTTTTAGGTCAAGTGGTATGTATCACAGCATAAAGAACTGGTTTTGGGGAGAAGGCTCGGATTCAAGTATCTTCCATAGCGTCTATATATTCCCCAATTGCATATTTGGTATTCATTTGTTCTTCCATCTCCCTTCTGTCTCTGCACATGCAGGATAAGGTTGCATGAGAAGGGGATTATTAGTGAGATTAAGATACATTGTTGGGCATCTTTCTAATATCTATAGCTTTTAGGTCAAGTGGTTCCTAACAAATCCAACTTTAAACCTAGCCAACCCACAAAATAAGAACAAAAAATAGATTTATCATAAAGTCATCAAAAGAAATTAAAGATGTAGAAAAGAGGAACAGATAATAAAAAGGCTACGGATAGGACATATATATATATATGGATATTTCAATTAGTTCATAAGAATACCTATCAGTGCAAATAAGAAATAGAGAGTTTTCTTTGGACTTGTAATTGAGAAACTCCTTTATGTTCAAAAGACGTGTTTCTTGGTCTAAAGCAGAATGGAATGGCAAGACTTGCATTTGGATTCCTTTTCTATCATATCGCTTCAAAATATTCTCAACTTTTCTGCACGTTTCAATCTGCAGAAAACAAAAAGAAAAAGAAAAGGTAGAATTAAATCCATAGCCAATCCTATATTTTCAACAAGAATCCTAAAACATCTTTCAAACTAACCTTGTTGCAGAAAATAATAGTTTTGGAAACTGGTCTTTCCTCTACAAGCTGCAATAGAGCAGATTTCTTATTTAGGAATGCTGTTTCTGGAGTTTTTTCCGTTCCATCATCTCCACTGCAATCTATAAGTACCTACAAATACAGTTGTCTAAACATTAAGTTCAAAGAATTCCATCATGCAACAGCATTAGCATAAGTACAATTAAAGGATGAATCAATGAGTACAAATTTTGCATGGATCTTGGAATCTGCATGGTTCCATTCTACCAAAAAAATAAAGGAAACTTTAATACATATGTGTCATTTCTTCTTTTTGATGAGGAAATCTCTAGAGCATTTTATTGATAAATGTAAATGTTGGCCAGTGAAACAGCTTTGGTTTTTGAAAATTTTCAAATTTCAGCTCATCTTAAGGATATATGTCACAGTTGGGAGAGAGCTGCTGCTTTTTTTCAAAAGAAAAGGTTCAAAATCAAGAAGTGTGAAAATGCAGGTTTCAGTATTGAGGGTTGTAACTTCGTACAAATTGCCAAAGGCTAGGACCATGCACACAATCTACTACCCTTGAAAAGACACCATGTTGGTGGGACTAGCAAGGTCATTGAACTTATTTTATTTTTCAGCATAAAATACATTAATAAAAACCTCAGTTTTCATTCAAGGCATTAATGACCAATTATTGTGTAAACAAATTGTGACTGTCTGGTTCACAATCTAGGCATAATTCTGCATTCCAAAACAAGGGAAACACCAAAAATATGAAAGCAGCATTTGGAAGCCCTGAATCCAAAAACAACGAACAGAATCATGGTAGCGGACCATTTTCTGAGTACCTACTAGTCCTTTTCAGATTTTCCAGCCAGGCACATATCCAAATCACAAGTTTTCACAGTTTTTAAAAATTGTTTCATGTGCATTAGCAAATGTATTTTTTTTTTTTTTAAAATAAAAAATAAAAACCTCAAACCTTTGGGTATCATCCTACTATTTCAATAGCTCATTTTCGACTCATGAACAAAACATGCCAAAGTAGTTCGTCGAATTACTTGTCTGAACCGCGACTATACAGCAAAACCAAGGCATTTAAGATTACATAATTTACATTTCCCCAACATGCAACAATTTAAGGCAAATGCACTATGAAAAACTTAATAAAAGATCCAGCCGTCCAGGTCAATAGAATTATTTGAAACAACAGACTTTCATCATTATCTTTCATTAATGTGTTACAGGGGAAAACCTTGAGTCATGAACCAAAAACATGTACCACCAAATTTACCTCTTCAAGGCCTGAGCTTGTACGGTGCATTCCAGGTCCCATAATAACTTCACAATCAGGAAAGATTTCGACTAGCTTATTGTAAATGTCCACTGGCAATGTTGCTGTCGCAAAGAGATATTGAGTGGTGACAGGTGCAGAATTGACCAAGCTTTGCAGCACTTGCTCAAAGTCTTCATCACCAAAGAGTATATCTATTTCATCTAGCACCGCACTGTCATATAGCAAAGTAAGCTAGATATAGATAAGATGCTGCCTTGACAGTTGTACAAACTAACACTTCGTGAGAAGAGGGATTGTAGGTCAGGATAAGAAGCAGAGACCAGTCCATGAAGCCAAAAAAGAAAATGGTCTGAAAATGAAACTCAAAAATAACTAGGAAAAGTCCATGACTAGAAGGGTTAGGATCAATAAGACATGATACAGATGTAAGATCATTTAAGGCTATCAATAAAATGTTCTGTAATGTTTCAATTAAGACTTGTAGGTTGGAAAATTAAAATCATAACTAAGGTCCAACATAGAAGGAATTTCAGAAAAAAGAACAAAAAAGCCATGAAATTTAAGTTGTGACATTGTTTAGGATGGGAAAAAACTGTTGCACCAAACTGGGGTTTATGGTGAAATAAATGGTTAATTTAGAAAGGAAACTGAAATTCAATAAATACTGAACAATTTCATTTTATTTTTTTTTATAAGTAAAAATGTAAAATTAATATCCCTCATTGAGAAACCCATATATAAGATGGCAAGTGACATGCACTAGATTGTGTCACTAAAATAGGAAAAGAAAGAAAGAAGAATAAAAGACCTGGAATAACTTTAAGGTGAGAAATTCATATATGATGAAAAGTGACAGCAGTAGATTGTGTCGGTAAAATAGAAAAGAAAGAAAGAAGAATAAAAGACCTAGAATTACTTAAGGTTCCTGGGATCACTAACAAGTATAGACAGCACTTAATAAAAATAGAAGCCACGTTTTAAAATACCTTGAACAAGAGCAATAAATAGGATCCTCTAACGGATGGTTGCCCCTTGTAGGCAAATCATAATTTCAACAGTAAATTAAATCACAGCAACATGACAACCTTTAGTAGGAAAGTTATTAAATGAAAGGCCCTCGCAAATAAAAAACAAAAAAATTAGATGGGGATTGAAAATCAGATGAACTTTTTTCATGTTGATTGAGAAAATGGATGAGCTTGGGTTTCAAGTCAAATAAAGCAATTAATTGTCATAATCCAACAAAACATAGTAAATAAACTAGAACAGTCTCCAAATTATGAGCCTATGTGGCGTAAAATTGTATTAAAGAAAAACCAAAACCAGATGCTAGAAATCAAATATCCAACATAAAGCAACATTGGTAAATCAATATAAGCATCAGTAACGTTTCTTCCCTTATATGTATATAAGCATTAGTAACAATATAAACAAAAGGACAAATGGCCACCTACAACTAAGATTTGTTCAACTACAAAGATACTAGCATATATCAAATGGGAATGAAAACAACCACGACTTTTACAAGAAAAGGATAATTAGAAAATAGAATTATCTGGACAGATTGCTGCCTTTAGCATACGGGACATTCTACGAGGATTGGACCAAGTGGTGTCTTCATGAAGCTAAAACTTTTCACCAATAGGTCTAACTTTTATAGCTCTCCACTGGTTATGTCACCAGTCAATTCATTCAAATGTAAAGAGAAACCATTGAACTCTATGGTCAGAGTAATGATTGAGCTACTTATTTAAATCTTAGAAGAAATATAGATTCTTTGTGATCCTCCAGATGAATACAAAATATTTAACTACAACCCCTTTTTGAAAACAGAAACCATTGCATACTATTGTTCACCAATTAGTTATTTATCTACCCATAAATACCGGAGCTATCCGATCATTAAGATGGATTCCAAATGTGCAGTCCTATTAGTGACCTAATCATCTAAGTATTTTATCACATACAAATATGCTAATTCCAGCAGGAGATCCAAACAAATCTTCTTTGCATGACCTCATGTACCAAACACTTGATATGGTGCTAGAGAATGAAGCATAGCTTTTTCAAACAATTATTTTTCACACGTCATCAAAACCACAAGGTCATTCAGTCTAGGAAATGGATCCATGATCAGTGGATCAAAACCATGACCATAAATTGTAAAAAGGTTCTATATGTGGACAAGCTTCTTGTTGTGCCCCTGTTATCATATAAAAGAATTACCTATTCAACACGCAATATACATTAATCAGCAAGCTAACATTGTCAATAGCCAGCGATATAGAATCCATAATACTAGCACATTCGAAACATGCAAAAAATACATGAAGAAAAAAGAAGACATACAAAGTGAAAATACAAGGACTTAAATGAAAGAGAGGACTAGAAAGGATTGACATCGTATCCAATTTTCAGTTCACAATACTGCTGTAATGGTGGTGTCACATAATAAAAAAAGACGACATTTGCCTGATTGATACCCAAGATAAGTCTTTCAGGTCCTCAGCAGGGGAAACTTATGAAGAAAAAAAAAAAAAAAAGACAAAGAAAAAGGGAAGAAAAAAGATAAGGAAAAGAAAAAGAAAAAGAGGGGCATCTATGAGTTTTCAATGGTATTATCCTCAAGTTTTTAATGGATAATTCAGTTTTCATAGGAAGGAAACTGATGCATCCACCCTTTTTCACGTTTTAGACTAGGTGCCGCTTTGGTGACTAGTGAGAAGGATAGAAGCCGACTTTGGAATCACCGTTTAAGAGAAATATGGGAGATGGAAGAGGCGGAGAATCTTGTTGCTATTTTAAGGGTTGGACAATGGAACATGAGGAGAATCTTGTTGCTATGCTAAGAGGTTAGAAAGTAGAAGTTGAAGTCGTTAGCTGTTGATAGGAGATGGCAGTGGAATAAGAAAGCTTAGGCCTTGTTTTGATTATGATTCAGGTATAGTTTTTGTATCCGGAAACAAAAACCTTATTGAAAGCAAAGAATAAACAGTTGGTTTGTCAAACTTAAAAGCACTTTATTTATAAAAATTAAAAAATGAGATTTTTTTCAAAAATGATAAATAGTTGTTTCTAAGTTTTACTTTTGGGTTGTATCCTACATTTTGAATCACAAACCATGTGCAGCCTTACCCATTCAAGGCATTCTATGAGTTGATGAAGGATGAGGGACAACTTGAAAAGGAGCCTGAATACACTTGATAACATCCAAACCTCGTCATTTTATTGAACCACCTTACATGTTGGCAAAAATGACTCTCTAACATGTCATTCCTAGGAGGGTTGCAGCTAACTGTGAATCAATTGATTCTATCCTCATAGAACACATATTACCTCAAAGTGGTCAGTAGAATCTTATGTTGGGTTCAAAATAGGAGTTTCCTTGCTCAATGTCGAAGATTCAAGAGATCACAAAGTAGTAAGTAGTTGGAGTAGAACTTAATAGGTGAAAAAGCTTATTTTTTATCGAGTGGCCAATGAAGGCTTTAGAAATTGCGGTAGTTTGAAAATTCAAAAGATCTTTGAACTTTTGAAGAAAGGGCCAGTTGTGTCAATTAGACCGTAGTAGAGTCCCTCAAAATCACCATGAAGAGCTGCTAGAAATTGAATAAGACATCGGTCCACTCTATGAGTGGCATATGGTGCAAATGCTTAAGCCGCAGCACACTCTAAGAGAGTTGAGGCTAAAATCTTCAACGTCTTAGGTTGGATATCAACCACCTCAGTCAGACTTTTAAGTTGAGTGGCAGTATGGACCTAGTACTCTTAGGCTAACTAGCATTACTCTTGGGTTGAATAGCACTGAATCCCATGTGATGCACGAGACATTGATCTAGTCTCAGCACAACACTCAAGCACACAAAATTTGGCACCATAAATTGATTCATTCCATTATCAAAATGGGAATTGCATCTCACTCTCAGTTAGTCTCCTGATGGGTATCCGATCAAGAATCAATGCAAACAAGGAATGTTGATTTTATTGAATGGTAAAGAATTTAGTGGCTGTCAAACAACAATTACAGAACTTCTCTCCTTTGTACAAATTTGTAAACCTCCCTCAATTACACCCCAAGTCCCTATTTAAGTACTTCCAGCTCGTAATCGAAAAACAGTTTTACAACTAACTGCCAGATGGCAGCTCCTTCCCTTTACCTCTTCTTGAATGCACTTGACGTATTAGAGGCCTATCATCTCCCAAGCACGCTAAGGTTGGCCTTTTATAAGCATGCCTTTGGTAGTTTCGGACCTTCGGTAACCAAATAGGACACGTCCTCTTTACAAATCGTCTAGTAAGTCTCAGTGAATCTGGAGCGTACACCAAGCGTAATTGCTACGTGGAGTACTCTTAAGTTGCCACCTTGCTAGCTAGTTGCCAAAACACCTGCCACTTGGCTTAAGCATGCCCACTACTTCATTTCGTGGAAACAAAGCAATAACTCTTTGGACTGCCCAACACACTCTCTCACCTCTACAACAACCCAAGACTGCTTCCCAAGGTACTACACAAATTGCACAAGCTGCTTTATTGAGTCCAGCTACTTCCAAGATTTTAGGGCCCCTTCCTCGTATCTCTACCTTTTGTTCAAAGCCACCATTAACACCTTTCACATTTTTAAGACAATATATGAATGACATATGTTGTCACAACACATGTTTTGCTCTTTGGCCTCAACACCATAAGTTGCCTTCAACGTTGCATTTGTGTGTTTCTTGATTCTCATGAGGGACAAAGGGTTATCATTGCTTTGATCCCGTTGCACATAAATTCTATGTTTCGCATCTTTTTTTTTTCTCAAAGCAAATTCTTTTCATTTCTATTTCTACCAGCTCTCACAATATGAATTAGTGATCTCATTCATATTAATCCTTTTCCAGATTTTAATGGCAGTTCACAACCACATATGCCATCTTCTGTAGATATTACACCTCCTCTTGTCACTCTCATTTGTTTGTTCTCCCATTTCCTCATCATTTCTCTCGTAGGAACACAAAACATGAGTATCGCAGGTACTAGTGTTCCATCCTTAGACATTTCTGGTGCTTTACCCTCAATCATGACGTTAAATATTTTCCTACAAACATCTAAGCCCCTCCCGTGACTATGAACCCTTTCCTCCCTACTATACTCCACACATTTGTAAGTTTGTTCAGTTTCCAAGTTTTTATATTTTTATTATACAAATCCATTCTCTTCTTTCTTCACTTATATTTATAATCTTTCCAACTAGAACGTACCTAACAAAGAATTTGCTACCTTCAGACAGCATAGTTATGGCCACTGTTCACAAGGGCTTCGGTACAATCACCTATAAAGGGGTAACTCTCGATCCTCTATGGCAATAGATTATGTTTGAGGAGCTTTCTGCTTTGAATAAGACGAATACTTCGGAATTGGTGCTGCACCCTTCCCATAAAAGTATAGTTGGTTCTGGTTGAAACAACAAATCAAGAACAAATCTAATGGATAATTGAGCAATAAAAAGCCTGATTAGCTGCAAAGGGATTTATAGAAGACGATGTTATGAATTTATGAGAAGACCTTTGCCCCAATTGCAAAGAAGACCATTATTTGCACTCTTATTGCAATTGGCGTAGTTCATAACTAGTATGCCTCTCAAATGGATGTTAAGAATGTCTTTTTAATGGAGATATCAAAGAGGAACAAAACATGGTAGCCCCTCTTGGAATTGATCATAATTTTGAGGAAGTAAGTACATTCTAAAACACATTATCTGGTCTCAAATAGGGACCTCAAGCTTGGTTTGAGAAGTTCTTTATTGTGGGTTGCTTGCCTTGACTTTAATCTCAATCTTAGTTGTTGGGAAAGCATAGTATAGTAATTTACTTGTAAGACTATTATAAGTTATTTTCACTCTTTTTAGATTCAATAACAAGGTCCTAGCATTCTTTTTCATCTTATTATACATGGAATCAAGGCTCTAGTTTTGTGATAGGTCTTCAAATCAACACTTCTGTTTGGCATTCGCATATTCCCCATTTGCATGTGTCGTATTTGTTTGTTCTTCAATCTCCCTTTCGTCTATGCTCTCTATACGTGCAAGATATGGATGCACGTATGTTGTGGGGGAGATAATGATAGCTTAATAGACATTGTTGTGTCTCTATTGGATAGCTATAGCTTTTAGGTACAGTGATTTCTCACAATTGGTACTCTACATTAGCTCCAATTGATTATAAAGATTAAAAAAAAAAAAAAAAGAGAGAGAGAGAGAGAGGCAAGGAACTAAAAGTAACTAAAAGGAAGGGGAGCCTTGGCGCAACGGTAAAAGTTGTTGTCGTGTGACTATATGGTCACGTGTTCGAGTTATGGAAATAATCTCTTGCAAAGCAAGGTAAGGCTACGTACAATAGACCAAAGTATGGTCCGACCATTCCCCGAGACCTCGCATAGGTAGGAGCTTCGTGCACTGGGCACCCTTTTACAACTAACTAAAAGAACATTGAGCAGGATGGTTTGCATTTTCTAATAGATTGTGAATATCACAATAAGGCAACAAACTTCATGTAGGTTGTGGATTTTAAAAACAAAAGAGACCATGAACAAACATTAACCAAGTTAAATAAACCATAAAGTAGATTAAAAAAAAAATGACGTAGTGGATTTTTTTTTTTTTTTTTTGAGAAGAAACATGAGATATATTAATAGAAAAAAAAAAAGTACAAAGGGCAAAAAAAACTCATCCAGGATATGAAGAAACAAAGCCCAACAACAAAAAGAAAGCAAAAAACCAAAGCAAAGGACCAAACATTGATTTTAAAAATGAAAGAGGCCACAAACCAACATTGACCAAGCTAAGTAAATCATAAAGTAGATTACCAAAAAAGTGTACCAAAAAATATGGTTCTAAATGAACATGAGTGGAGGAGCATTATTCTTTTCTTTTTTTTTGGGTAGGAAACAATTTTTCATTAATAAAGAAGAGAAAAATGAAACAAAATAAAGGGGGCAAGCGATCCACCAAAAGAGAAACAAAAACGCTACTACACCAAAGACACATGAGAACCAACTTCTCAACCAATCAGCTAACCTTAGATCTTTGAATTGTCCCCTTGCAAGAATCCACAAAAAAAACTCTGTACTTATTGAATCCCGAGTAGATGTAGCATTGAGATATGCCTCCCAAAGATCTTGTTATTACTCTCTACCTAAATCAACCATAATAATGCATGCATTGTTGAGGACTAAATTGCCCTAAATTTAGGGAACACAAACCTCCCACTGGGCAACTTGAGTAAAACACCTCTACTTGCCACTCTTATGTCCCTTAATAAGTCCTCCCAAATACAAATGGTGAATGAGCAATCAAGAAAGATATGATTAGTTGTCTCCTCATTTCTTCTACAAAGAATGCACGATTATAGGGAAATTGTCAAGAACATTCTCTCCTTTGTAGCAAATAACTCGTATTGATCCTAGAATGAGCAAATAGCCATACCAAGAACCTCAACTTTAGAAGGGACTTTGGTTTTCCAAATAAATAAAACTAGGGAAAATGATAGGGTGGAAGGGACGTTAATGAGGTGAAGGAAAAAAAATTTACAAGAAAAAAGAAATGCCCAAGGACTTCAAGGACTTGGAACTCCTAACTAGATTTCTATAATTAATCACCACCTTTCCAATCTAGACAACAAACTCTCTAACTCAATTAGTTCATTATCACACAAATTCTTAAAAAATTTGAAACTGGTTTGCTATGGAATAATGAAAGGAATTAAAAACAGGAAATAGACAAATAAAATGGAGTCCTCACACCAAGTGTCCTCGAAACGAATCCTATTCCCATTCCCAAGCTTGCATCTAATGTTGGTTATGAATTCCGGATAGGTGGATTATATAAATTTGCAAGGACTTCCAAGGGGGAAGCACGTTTGCTAGGCATGTATCTTAGTTATTGGCAACCATGTCTATTTCTAATAACCTTAACCCATTGCAAATATCATTTCTTAGAAAATCTCCATAAGCACTTTGCAACCAAGGCAATGTTCTCTTTTGCTATATTCAAAGGGCCAAGCCTCTTTATCCTTCAATCTTGAGACAAGCTTCCAAGCAATCTGATACTCATTGCTTCCTCCTTTGTCTCCCAACAAAAAGTTACATATAACGATGTCCAAAGAATGAGCAATGGTTGTTGGGATTTTAAATAGAAATATGAAGTAGGTAGAAAGGGCTTCAAGAACTGAGCAGAATAACATTATTCATTCAGCTAAACCAAGGATTGAAAATTTGACTTTCCCCTAAACTTCACTCACTTGAAAATTGGAATTAATTCGACATGGTGAATTTTTGCAAAAAATTTTTAAATTAGAAAAGTTTAGAGAATTTCCTCTAATTTAACGATTTTTTGCATAAATGCTAAAATATATAGATTTATTGTAATATAAGTTAAAAACTAATATAAATAGACACTTGTAATACATAAAAACATCCTTGAATGACCAAACAAATTCAATCTTGTTAAGTGGGTTGATGAATTTGAAATTGTGGCTTTTGATCTTAATCCCTTCCCTATGTTATGATTTTCAATTTTGTAGTGGCTTGCTTCTCAACCATATAGTTTGCTAGTTTGGCATTTCACCTTGCTTAATTTATTAGTTTATTGCTTTTTCATATTGTTTATAGGATTGTAACTAAAAGTAGATAATTTTGGAAACTCTTTCAATGCATTTTTAAGTTTTTGTCTCATTTTAACATTCTTTCTTTCTTTATTTTTTGTTTTTCTTGCTTTTTTTTTCATCCTTTTACATAAGGCATATCCCATAAAATTACAGAATTTGTTAGTTTGCTAGATTATTTTTTCTATTTCTATTGCTATGTCGGTTGATGAAGTTGAAAATAATGCATAATTATTGCAATTTTTTATTGGTCAAATAACACTTGTTTACTTCTCTATCGAATTTCATCGAATTTGTTGAATTTTATTGAATTTTTTAGCAAAGTTTTGCATTTTTTATATTACATCCACTTCACACTTCGATGGTTCAAAAAATCGGGGAAATTTTTCAATTTTTGAACCATGAGATGAACCCAAAATTTAGGGACAAAGCTTTACTTTTGCATTTTCTTTACCTAGAACTAGGACCACCAGTGCTAAAGAAGATTGAATTTTTCCCTTCATGGAATGATAAACCCATTGGACAAAAAAATAGTCAATGATTGAATCTCCACATGCATGTCAATTTGATAAAAAGACGAAAATTTATGGGTTAAGTGTTCCCCAAAGAGTGTCATTATTACTAAAAACAGTGAATTGGGGATATGTGAACATTGTCGTCCACAACAATGACAAGGCATGTTGTGTCCACTTACAGATAAAACTTTCTTAAATTTAAAATTGTGCATGTATACTCTTACCATTTAAGGTTTGTTAGCTGCAGGAAGCCTTCTTTAAGAAGGAAAGTGAAACGACCAGGAGTTGCTATGAGAACATCTAAATCCTGCTGCAGACCTTCTAATTGAGTTCTTTGTCGAAAGCCACCCGTTGCAACCATGGAACGGAATGGAAGCCCACACTTTGACATGGATCGACAATTACTTAATACCTGTAAAATGTAAGATTGCACAAGATCAAAATCTAAAATAAAGCAATCACATATGATCTGCATAATGAACTTTAATAAGAATATCAAAATTTTCTCAACTAAGGAGCAAACAATTCTTTTCAATTATTTAATGCTAACAGTGATGAAAACTCCAGCCAGCATTAGCCAACAACGTTGCCCTTTTTCTAGGGGCAGGATTGTAGGGGATTTTTACTGCACCCCAAACATTTTAGCTTATATTTGGCATAATCTTGTCAGATTTCAAAATGATGAACCGCCCCACACCACCCCACCTAACAGACCATTATCATCAAGAGTAAGGAAAATAGAATGACCCAACCAACAGAGTGATCTTTTATCAGCAAAAGACTCCTTGTTATCTGAGAAATCTCACAAATAAATCCACCTCAAAGCTTTCCAGGATTTACATCGTAGGAATTTCTCCTTCCCATCACCCATTTTACCAATTCTTTGCTCAGGCTAGAGCACAAAAAACCACATCATTCTACCTCCACCATTAGATACCTAATGCTGCCTCAACTGTGAATGGGAGATTTCAGGTATAAGCATTATTTCACTTAATGTCAATATCTATTGGTTCCACTTATAATGTATGATGGATCTGCTTTTACAAGTGATGCCCTAATTATTTCGGAGTCATTCATTTGTTGTTGTGCAATGCGTCTCAAATTCATGGTTGTCAAGAGTCCTGAATCAAAATTGAATCATTCAGGGGCCTTGGTGAATCAAATTGATCATAGGATATAAATAAGGGTGGTAGATACATATAGTATCTCAAATATTCAAAATTGCCAACATTCAATCACATAAACATACATCTAAAAAGTGTATGCTAGTATACAATTCAAACTCCCATTTTAAATGCATAACACAAGAATTCACTAGACAAGATTTTCCCATGCCCAAATTATACTTCCCAAAATTTGATGTGTCCAAGTAACAATGAAGCGCTGGACAAAGACAACAACAGGAATGAATTGGAAAAATCAGAAGTCTATAACTTAGATTGTGATCTTGTGATTTGTAACAAGATGAAAGTTGTTGAAACTCCCAAACGATTGATGTAGCATTCTATTTCGCTGTGAGATGTCATGTAACTAATTTTTATTGGACTCCAAGAAGCATTAATATTTAATGAAATTTCAAAGAGTAGAGAGCCTAAGGCTTGAAGTCCCAAATGTAAAATTTTAGTTCAATTTTACACTATTTTGACTAAATGATGGTCCAAAGACCATGTTATGCTACATGGGAAACAAGTATAAGAATCTTGAATGTTTATACCCTCTTCATCTTGTAGATAGTGGGAACGCATAGAAAAGTTTCATGTGTTTCCAATGTAAAGTTGGCAATAGGGGAAAAAAAAAAAGAAGTTGAATTGGTCTAAATTCGTAAATTACACAATTTGAAAGTCAAATCACACAATTGAGTCAGTTTGAGTAATTCTTCTAACAATGCTTGGTGGTAAAACAGCTTGATTCGTATCATTTATACTTAATAGTAAATTGGATCATAGTAATGTTTTCAAGGCGCCAAGGCGATATCTAGGCGATTTGTCCCGTCTAGGCGAGGCGTAGCCTAGGCGAAGCCGAGACGTGGCCTAGGCGATAAAAAAATATTTATTTATAGGTCCCTAGATAATTAATTAATTATTTACAGGTCCCAAGACTGTCCATATACAAAATTATATATATCTAACTGCATTTTATAATAAATGTTAAACTTTCATAAAATGATCAAAAACACTTCATGTTAATTAAATTCATGTCCACAAAACATTAATTCATGCCACAATACACATTATCCAAAAGATTCAAAAGTACAAAACTCAAATATCTATTGCCGAAGGGTCGCCGATGGTCGTCGGAGATTTCGACGGCATTTCTTGGTCGAAGCAAATAGGAAGGATGGGCTTAGGGAGAAAAAGGTTCGAGGGTTTACTGTAGAAAGTGGGTGTTTATGTTTTTAAAGCTTTTTCTTTCAAATTAGAGAGACCCCCCTAAACTTTTTAAATATTTGTACGAACCCCCACTGCCTACCTAGCACAGAGCCTAGGCGTTTTCTCCCTAAAACGCCTAGGCGTAGCCTTGAAAACACTGGATCATAGTTCATACAACTTATTGGTTCATATAAAAATTTTGACTACCTTGTTTCATTACATTGTTCCCATTGCCCCCATAACTTTTCTTCTTAATCCCAAATAGAACCATAACCTTTGCACATTTTGGTTACTCCAGGTAGCTTAAACAGAGGAATCAATTAGCTTCTTTTAGCTTTTAGTTAAATTACCACAAAACCCAAAAGCTAAAGCTAAAGTAAAGGCCTAACAATGCATATTGAGCTATCTTAAACACTTTTCCTCACATGCAGCCCAACTTTGCATGTAAAGAGACATACAATCAAACAAATACTAGACATAAAAATTGGGGAAAAACAAATGCTCACAACAAGGCTCGACTCCAAGACCTCCACAAACCTAAGCTCAGCTACAATGTTAGATATCATTGAACCCAAAAGTTGTAGCCAATGGGTAGATTCCATTATTCTAAACAATGTATATCAAGTTATCCCAAAACTTTCCACTGACAAGTTAAGAAATCTTTTTGATTATAAGAAACTAGAGATATATTAATCATAGGTAAAGAGTTCAAGTACAGAACACAAGGCAAAGCAGCCAACAAAGACGAGAAGTTCCACTAAGCCGCCCCAACCGATTTCACCATTATATTCTCCCAACTTCTTAGCCACTCATCCATACCATTATTACCCTTAGAATGTTTACACTAAAATCCAATGAGATGCCAAGCAGTGAGACTTCTTCAAACTGAATCCTCCCCTTCCTAACGTCCTCAAAGATCCTACCATTCCTTTTGTTCTAGATGTTCCAAACAATAGCCAAAATGATCACTCTCCAATAGTCTTTTGCTTGAGTGGCGAAAAGGACATCCAAAGGGAAAGAGAATAAATCCTCACTACTAGGAATTAAGCTCAAGTGAAGGTAGTTCCTCCACTGGAAAATTCAAATGCAATAATTCAATTCAACTCAGCCTTTTCCCAACTACATGGAGTTGGGCACATGAATCCGCTTCTTCAACTATCCAACCTCCTAACTCCAAATAAATGCTATGGAGGTCTCCCAAGCAAGATTTGAGATAGGAAAGGCAAGAGTAGTAACTTTGGTTCCAAAGGTAAAATGTCTATTGTTAAGGAAGCTGCAAACTTATCAATAGTTACCAGTGGATCAAGATTATTGTCTCTTGAATGTGAGGAAAAAAAAACACTATTAAATAGAAAATGTACAAGTAATAGTTGGTCGAACACTAAACTTTGAACTTTCAAGGTTGTTTGTTGAGGATCAATTTAGAATTGGAGACTAGTTTAGGTTATGCAATAAAGCTAAAACCTTGACTGAACCATTATGGATTTCATAGAAAAGTGAGATTGTAATGATACGATAACTGTAAAGAACATTAGCCTAGTGGTCTTTCAAAATATTAAGTTGGAAAAGATAGTCTTATCAATGTTATTAGGATTGTAGAAGCCTATTTAAATTGTATCTAAGGTGATTCACATCCATGAATCGCTTTTGAGTTGAATCATAGATTCAAATTTTAAATCATCTACTTCACCTTACCTTTTCTTTAAATTAGTATATAATACCAAAAAAATTAGGGGAGGGGCATAAAAATATTTTGAGACCTTTTAAACAGATCAACACAACTTTTTCCTAAATTAGAGTTTTGCAATCCTTTTTCTATTTTTGACAGGAATGATATTAAGACTATAATGAAAAAAAAATCATTGCATTCAATAACTTCTATCCACAACCAAAGAGCTCCAGTAACTCTCTCCAAACAAAACCAGCCTCTTCTCTCAATCTTGACAATCATTTCAAAAAATAAAATAAAAAATCCTTTTCTTCAAGGATGGCTTCTTCCTTCATTCCACCACTGACACAGACACAGGTTCGCAGCCAAAGACAGAATTTTCAGGATATCAATAGGAAACTCCATCATTCAATTTGCATTCTACCACCAAATTAGAGAGTTTGTTTCACATTCTTACCATCACAAAGAATTTGTGGAACTGAAATTATGTTATTAACTTTTTGTCATCATTCATAAGAAAACAAAAATTTTAAGAAAATATTAGTATATACTTCCATTATAAACTGAATCTATATTGGTTGGTCCAAAATAAATTGAAACAATAAAAAATAAATAAAAACAAGTTTTTTTTTCCCCGACTCATGTTTGTGAATGAATTTCTAAGAAATAGAAACACAAACAACATATTTTCCAATTCAATAATTTAAGAAACAATTAAATTATCCTCAGAATAAAGCAAAAGGAAAGCAACCAAAACTATATTTAGTTAAACATTTTATTACTAAACAAGCAAAAAGAAAAGAACAAATGAAGGAAGAGAGCACCCAGGCTAAAAAGAGCTGCTACAGCTAGCAGCAAAAACAGAGCACTACAACAACATATTATCTTCGAACTTGGAAGATGAAGAAGATTGTAAGGGAGACAAAGAGAGAACAAAAAATAACCTACTTGAGAAGCCAGCTCAGCAGTTGGCACCAATATTACAGCTCGGGGACACCTCGATGAGGATTTACTGAGTCCTTGGAGTTCTTCTTGCCTAAGATGTTGTATCACTGGTGCTAGATATGCCAATGTCTTCCCAGAGCCACTTTGATCAGCTATAATGCAACTCTTTCCACTGACTACAGGTGCAAAGGCCAAGGCCTGCAGTTATGTCAACAAGCTAACATGTAAAGTTCATGCTCCATAGATTTTATTCAGGACCAAATAAGCATGCATTTGTAACAGGTAAAATGGTTATCTTGAATAGAGACACTCGAGGAGAAACTCCATTGCAATCTAAATTTGGAAAAGAAAGGCTATGGGTCATGCTAACATCATATCAGGTCTCAAAACATACTATTTATAGGGACTTTTCGCCAATAACTTTGGTCTTTTCCCCACATG
Source organism: Paratinospora sagittata (assembly GCA_035771175.1). Classification (NCBI taxonomy): domain Eukaryota; kingdom Viridiplantae; phylum Streptophyta; class Magnoliopsida; order Ranunculales; family Menispermaceae; genus Paratinospora; species Paratinospora sagittata. The sequence goes on from CM069608.1 coordinate 12,149,787, forward strand.
TTAATCATTTCAAACTTTATAATCAAAGATCATATAACCTAAATGTTGCTTAATGAGGTACTTTAAAGGAAATGTACCTGAATATGTGAAGGACGGACAAAAAGCTGAGCCTTTAGAGATTCAATCACTTCTTCAATGCATCCAAGATCTCTAAATGATTTCCGGCTAAAGAAACCACTTTCAGAAGTTATCTTCCTATGCTGCTTGAATTGATTAGTTGAATCAAACATAGAATTTTGGATGGGCATACCACTATTCCACCCTCTAAATGAAGCATTAACAGCTGCTCTTGAACCTAAAACATCTGATTTGTCCTTTTCAAATTCATGTTCATTAGGCTCTGCAGAGGTATACTCACTACCAAGTTCAGCATTTGTTTTAGTACTGTCAAAGCTTGGCATTGCCTCAGTTCCTAAAATTGCATTTTTAGCTTCCTGTGATTTGTAGGCTCTTGAAATGCTACCTTTATTCCTAATTGGAGCGATATCTCTCTTTTTCTCAACAAACTCATGCTCTGATTCCAAAGAACTCCATTCACAAGAGGAAGCATCTTTTGGTCCTGAATGTAGATAATCATTTCCCGCATTTTCTTGCTTGTTATGGGAAACTTTTTTAGAAAGAGCTCTTACTTTCTGCGCTTTTAGCCTACTGAAACTTCCACCTGCACCCCTGTGAAGTTTTGTGGAGTCATCAGTCTGGGAGACCGTTGCAATCTGCCCCACACCTGTAGTACAAAATACCTTTACTACTTGGAAAATATATTGCTCAAAGGGTACTAAGAAATAATCCCAAATACCAGAGTTATGATACGCAATGCACTGAACATTGGCAAATCAAAAGGCCAACGAGGACCAGAGCAACATAACTCGAGTCATATAAATAATAATGTGTTAAGGGATCGATCCTATTAAAAATTCTCAATCTACTTCTAGTGCAGCTAAGAGGAGTTGCTCAATTTCAACCCCAATTAAAAAAAGAGTGAAAAATCAATTGGTAACTCCACTTGCAACATCTAGTTTAGTAAGACTTTCACATTTAACTAGGTGTGTGAATAAAAGGAGAACTTCCTTCCATTCAGAATCAAACTAGAAAATAAGTATGTGCTTTATCAGTCAAGAAAAAAATGCGAATATCTTCAACTTCATAAAAACAAAACAACATTAAAACTAGTCACCTCCTCCTCCAACTCCGCCTCCGCCTCCGCTGTTTTTATTTCTTGGAACCATTCGATTCGGCTTCCAAGACAGAACTTCCTTCGAAGGAATCGGAGCATCGTCGTCGTCGATTCCTCCCCAAACGATGAACTTCTCTCCAGTCTCATCGTCGATCAACTGATAAGCTCCAGGAGTCTCCATGGGCTTACGACTATACCCAGCCCGTATCAAAACCCTAGTTTTCGGACATTTCAGAGCACCGCCGCCACTGAATCCGCAATCGAAGCGACGGCGAGGATGTCGATTTGAAGGTAATCTCGCGCTGAAAACATGGATTAGCGGAGAAGCTGAGGCGCTTTTTGAGCCGAGTTCGATGAATTCGGAAATGTTTAGAGGGGCTTTTGCGAGCATTCTTGCAAGTGTTTAGTTCTGAGGGAGTTTTTTTTTTTTTTAATAAAATGGCATTTAGTAGATAGACAGGTTCTTACTGTCACTGTTAGAAGTACTCGGAAGGCGAAGCCGGAAGCATAAAAGAGAAGAAGAAAATGAAGAATTAGAACGCGCCTCTCCTCCGGCGGATAAGATTTAAAAGATATTTATAAGTAAATAAATACATAAGGCGTACCTACGTAACTCCAAACATGCCATTAGGGTGTTCATCAACCAACGATCTTTTGGGTTGATTTAGATTGTTTGGGTTGAACTGAGTTCTAAAATATCCAATCCAATTAATTTGAATTGAGTTAGGTTGAATTCTAAAATATTCAATCCAATCAGTTTTGGCTGAGCCCCTAAAAACTCAATTAGACCGATTCGAACCAGGGTAAGTATTAAAATTTTAAAATATTCCTCTAGGCGTTATTTTTTTAAGATTTATATGTATCTTATGATTCTTATCTAATACTATGTAATTTAGTTTATACCATAATATATATATTTATATACATATCATAGGGATACTATATCATGAATATATACAATCTCAATCAATGTGTTGCACTTTTACAAATTATTATTATTATCTATTAATATGTAATATAAACAGACTATTCATAGTAAAATAATAGTGAAAAAAAATTACTAACAAATCTAAATAATAAATGAATAATTAAAGTTCTTATACCAATAAATTATATGTCAAATATGAGGCTTAAGTCCCGATCAAACCGAATTTGAACTGTTTGGGTTGGGTTAGATTTTAGCTCCAACCCAACCCAACCCAACCTATGAACATCCCTATGTGCCACTACTTTTTTTTCCCTGGGAAAGGATCAAATCTAAAGGTGTCAATAGATTGGCTCAAACCACAAAATCGAACCGGTATATTTGATTTGGTTTAATTTGATTTTTAAATATGTTTAATTTGGGTTAAGTTTGAATAAAGTATAACTCAATAGGTTTAGTTCGGGTTATAATTTGAAATTTTGAAAATCGATCTAAATTAAAACGAACCGATTGTAAAAGAAAAAATGTTATCATTTATGTTTTAATGTCTAATTTTTTTTATAATATAAACATCATTCTAAAAATTATATAACTATCTTATATAGTAAAAATTATTTTTAAATTTATTAAATATACATTAGGAAATTTACCATTACTTCATATATATTATATCACAATTAATTATTTTGGTTTATTTAATATATGTCGATTAAAGATTTTAAACTGATAAACCAAACCAAACAGATTATGTTCGATTCGGGTTGATAATTTGAATTAAATTGATCAACTTAAACCAAATCGAATATGATTATGTTTTATTTGGATTAGGTATGAATATTAAATCAACACCCCTAATCAAATCTCTCACTCGGAAGGAAAGGGTGATTCTCCTCCCACCCAATTGTCAATCTCCCTTCATCAACCAAGTCAATTTTTAAAAAGTTTTGTCAATCTCTCTTCACCAACCGAGTTAATTTTTAAAAGGTTTTAGTGTAAAATGACTAAATTGTGTATGACATTTTAAAAAGTTTACAATTTTAATCTTGGTTCAACCAATCTTGGCCAAACTAAAACATTATGGTTCAGTCAAGCTTGGCCGAATCAAAACATCGATACTCAAGTAAGCCGAACCGCAAGGTTGAGGTTCAACCAAGCTTGGGCCAAACCTTAAGGTTGATGCTAAGCCAAGCTTAGCTGAACCTCAAGGTTGATGTTTAGTCAAACTTAGTTGAACTTCATTAAAAGAACTCGATAATGATGTTCAACCCTAGTTTAGTAATTTATATTTTACTAAATTAAAGTTTATTTTTATTCGACTGATTAGAAATAAGTAACTTGTTCCATTTATGTGTTTTTATAAAGAGCCACTTTTGGTTATATCTTTAAGTTAAGGTTCAGTCAAGTTGGATTGCGCATCAATCTCATAGTCAAGCTTGATTGCGCATCAATCATATCTCATGGTTCAACCAAGCTTGGCTTAGCATTAACATGAAGGTTCAACTAGGCTTAGGCGAACCTCAATGTTTAGGTTTTGTCATCTTTGGTTAAACTTCAATGTTCTCGTTCGACCATCATTGGTTGAACCTCGATGTCTTAAGTTAAATGGGTAGTGGGCATGTTAGAAGGGTAAATATATTGTTTTGTAACAAAAAAAAAAATTAAATTGACTTGTGGGTGAGGTGGAATTGAATATGGTATGGAAGGAGAAGACTTGGACAATAGAGAGGTTATATTTTTCTTTGGACCCTATTACCCATGTTTGGTGGCCTCAGTACCCAATTTTGCAAGGCCTTAGTTCCTCCCAATGAATGTTGTGGATCTCATGTCCAAGTTGTTAGTGAGGCACCGAGGCTTTAGCCTCACTTTAGTGTTTCTACAGGCCGTTTGGGTCTGTTTGCATGTGCCACAGGTTTTCTTACAATTAGTCTTGGTTTGACTCTCTGTATGTGTTTGTGTCTAGACAAAATCGGGCTTTTTACATGATTACCCTTTAAAAAAAAAAAAATTTCACAAATGCCATCAACTCAAAAATAATGTCACATTTGCCACATTTTACTGTTTACTGCACAGTCATCGCACAGTCAGCGCGCCAAATAAGCGCCACGTTGGCGCGGATGTGGCATTTTTTTAAGTGGAAGGGAAGGCGTCTTTTGAAAAGACGCCTTCCCTTCATAATATTTTTTTTTTTCAAGTGAAGGGAAGGCGTCTTTTCAAAAGACGCCTTCCGATCACAATTTTTTTTTTTTAACTTGAAGGGAAGGCGTCTTTTGAAAAGACGCCTTCCCTTCGTCATTTTTTTTTTTGAAATAAACAATATAAACTAAGCTGTATGATAATCTCATTTTCTTGGATTAGATTACGTTTCTAGGCATTTACAAAGGAGAAGCAGTACTAAAATAATCACCAATATTCATGGCTTGATTAAAAGGCGCCTGAAATGTTGCTAAGGATGACAAGAACCCTCCACTTGGATAATACAAAGGAGAAGCTCCTGCAGCCATTAATGGTGAAGAAGATGAAAGATTTTGACTTGCTGCTGCTGTTGTTGTTAAAGATGGGTTTGTAGTAGTAGAAATATTCATGAGATTCTGATGACGATGATCGTGAGTAGTAGTACTAGTTGAATTAGTAGTAGTAGAAGAGGGCTTCTTTGATCTCTTACCCTTTCTACAACCACCACCAACAGGAACATTTCTTAGGGTTCAAATTCAGATCCAACTTCGTTGTTTACTTCAAACATATATACAATTGTTTAATTGATTAATGCCTATTTGATTCCAGATCCAACAATTTGATATAATATTTGTTTCTTCTTGTTTTGCTAGTTTCAGCTTAGATTCCTCTCACTCTTTCCTTCAGCTGTTTTGTTAATTTTGTTGTTTGTTTGAAGCTTTCCTGTTTCAAAGCTTTCCTGTTAATTTGTGGTTTTCTCTGAGAAATACATGGTTTGTGGCAATGGGTTGGTGAGAGATTTGTCTATCAACTTGGAGTTAGTTTTATAAAGGTCCATTTGGATGTCCCATTGTTTCCTTATACTTAGTTTCCTTGTGCAGAGTAAACTGATTGATTTATCTTTGTTAAAAGAGATCACACCGAAAAAAGGAAAGTGGTATTAACAAAACCACCATTTGCACATAACCCAGAAACCACAAAATCTCAAACAGACAACACGAAATGAAAAAAAAAAAATTGAAACAGAAGGCGTCTTTTAAAAAGACGCCTTCTGTTTCAAAAAAAATAAAAATTTTTGAAGGGAAGGCGTCTTTTCAAAAGACGCCTTCCCTTCCACTTGTAAAAAAAAAAAAATTTGAAGGGAATGCGTCTTTTGAAAAGACGTCTTCCCTTCACCTAAAAAAAATGCCACTTCTGCGCTGACGTGGCGCTTGTTTGGCGTGCTGACTGTGCAATGAACAGTAAAGTATGGCAAATGGGTCATTATTTGTATGTAGATGGCATTTGTGAAAATTTTTTTTTTTTGAAGGGTAATCATGTCATTGGGCCAGACAAAATCTATAATGTTGTACTTAAAAAAAACCTATATTTGTTTGTATCTAGGCAAAATCTTTAATGTTGTACTCAAAAAATAAAATAAAAATAAAATAAAAATAAAAGCATAACTTTTCAGCCTTGCAACATAATGTTCAATATTGTACATAATTATAACATCTATTTTTAACGAGCGGTTTAATTTCCTCTCTTTTAATAATACTAAACAATCATTATGCCACTATTTACATTAGCCCAAACAACATTACAAGGAACTCATAAGTAGGGCTGGCAATTCGAGCAATTTGGCTCTGCCCGGCCATGAATAATCGAGCTGGGCCAGGCTTTATAAAATTTCGAGCCAAACTGGGCCAACATCAAAAGGCCTTTGGCCCAGACCCAACCCTAAGGTCGGGCCTTTAGACTAGACTTTTGAACTACTAATATAACCAAATACTTATTTTAAGGTTAGATTAGTTATAATAAAATATTAATTTTAGTTAAATAATTAAATAAAACATACAAATTAAAAATATTATTTATTTAATTTATGTAAAATATGTGTCAATTTATTTTAAATTAATTGGTCTATGTATGTAGTTGGATAATACATTTTTTTCTTTCATAATTTTTACTCAACCCTAACTATAATTTAGTTAAATTCATTATATATTTATATCTAACCATACTACATACTTTTAGAGAGTATACTTAATAAAATATATTTGGTATATATATATAAGTTTGTGCGTGTATATGTATGTATAATATATTATCTAATTATATAATAATCTTGAATCTTAATTATGTTTTGTTTTTACCATTTTATACTATAATTGTATATTATATATACTCTTATTAAGAAATAAAGTAGGTATGTAGGTTATTTGTTCTATTAAGAAATAAACTAGGTATGTGGATTATTCGTATTATATACCTAATTGAACATACTCTTAATAATGTATATATAATACAAATATAAACCCTTAATTAAATATATATTATACACATTTTGTCACACCCCGTCAGGACGCGCCTAAACCGGCGGGACACTCAGGGACGGGGTGCGAATGCATTTTAACAAAAACTAAGTGCGCGGAAACACGATTAAGTACAAGTCTGATTTCATTAATTTCAGAATATATTTGTACATGAAATAGTTAAGGGAACATTCTCCCAAAATCCCCAATGAATAATACAAAGGGTATAAAATGTGGGCCCAAAAACCTACACCCAGTCTACCCTAATCTCCTGTGAAAAATTAGATAACAACGGGGTGAGCTACACGCTCAGTGGGTAAAATAGTTCGTGAATATAACAATTAATAAAGCAAACTTCATAATCAAATATCTTAAATACACATCAGAGCATCATAATCAATCCAATATGTATGCATGCATGACACTGTCTTGTATTTATTTGATGACTGTACATCGCCTGAGTTCACGTATAGATGTCCCTCCCCAGGAGTAGCCGGGTTCTCATTGTACGTCCCTCCTCAGGAAGGACGCTCTGGATTCACGTACAGATGTCCCTCCCTAGGAGTAGCCAGGTTCTCATTGTACGTCCCTCTCCAGAGAAATATAATGAATAGCGAGCATTGCTTCTAACTATTCTATGAATCATACACCCCATACGTCCCTAGGTGGTGCTATGTATGATGCCAATGCATGAACTGGTCCGGTCTTTACTTTAACATTTAGACAGAATTTGACAATGTCTAGTGATCCTTATCAGGGTCGGTATCACTACGTGCAAGGTTAGGACATTCAATATTACTTGTATAAGCTGATAGCTTTCAAATAAGACCAACCAAATCAGTCTCCAGTTGAGAGGTGAGACACGAGGTCTACTTAAATACCAATCGTCTAGAGCAGCACGCTGCCTCCCGTTCACTATTTAAAGTTACTGAGGACAAGACTGAGTCTAGTTGAGCCAGATTGACCACTAATCCGACATAACAACAGTGTAATACATGAACTCCAAATATACAGGCATAAGTATGACAGTATGAACATTATACGCAATAATGCAGTGTAAATGAATAGTAGATATAAGGATAAATGAATGTAAACTTTAATAAAAGTTATAAGACACACATACCTATGTTTCGTTCCCCACCTTCAGATAAAAACTCTTTTGAAAATTGGCGCCTTCCCCCGGGCAGAACCGCGTTGCACCGCATAGAGAGTCTCGGAAAGAGAGTCTTAAAAGAGAAGACAAAAACTCAAAATGAGTGAAAAAGAGAAGGAAAATCACAAGGAGAAGTGATTTTGGTGTGAGAAATGAGGAGGGGGGAGAGGTTCTTAAATAGGAAAAATGGTGCCTGAACAAATTTTTTTTATTTTTTATTTTTTATTTTTATTTTTATTTTTTGTGCAAACCTAGGGTATTACACATTTTATACACTCTTAATTGTAATAATACACTTGATTATATTTTTTTATCATTATATATACATTATATTATTTTTTTTGACACGATGTATTATGTATGTGGTATGTATTATATTTATATATACTATATATACTCTAATTATATATTTATATAACACAAATTTAATTATGTTTTATTTTTTTCATTTTATACTCTTAATTACGTGCACATATATATTTATATTTATTATAATATACACACACATATATATATGTGTGTGTGTAACTTTGTATTAAGAATATATTACAATTTACACATACATATATATATATATATATATTTTACAGTAAATCTAAAATATATAAAATATATACAAAATATTATATATATACATGTATGTATATATAATCGGGCCCAATTTTCGGGACTTCGAGCTGGGCCTTTGGACAGAGTTAGCGGGTTGGGCTGGGTCTAGCTATGGATTCCAAACCCGTCCAATAAATTTTGGGATTGCGCCGGGCCGACCCATGTAATAGTAGGGTCAGGGTTTGGACCGGGCCATTTATAGCGGGTCGGGTTAGGCCCATGGACCTCGGGCCAAATTGCCACCCCTGCTCATAAGAGCCATAACGAGTTACACAAGAGGTTTTATCGACCTTCATCACCTTCAGCAATTCGAACCTGCCAGTACCCCAATCGAAGATCCAGCTTCATGAAGTAAGTGTCTTTTGACAATTGGTCAAACAAATCAACAACCAATGAAAATGGGGTATTTGTTCTTCGCTGTTACCTTGTTCAGTGCCATGTAATCTACTCACATCCGCACAAAACCATCTTGCTTCTTATGAAATAGAATAAGGGCGCCATATGGAACCTTGGATGGTTGGACATAACCTGCCTCGACCCAATTGCTTCCGAAGCTTCACAAGTTCAGGTGATGCCATCTTATAAGGTGTCTGTGTAAGGAGTCTGGATCCAGGTATCAAGTCAATTTTTTGGTCTATTGCACTTCTGGGAGAGAATTTCTTAGGAAGTTCAGGAGGCATCACGTTTGAAAATTCCTTCAACTAATCAGCCAGAGCATCGGGTACCTTCACTTTCTTGTCAAGCTTGATCTCAATCAACGTTACAAGATAAGGTAAGATCTTCAAATATATAGTACAAGAAGAAAGTAAAGTAGCAACTTCCAGAGTGAATGAGTGCAACAAATAATGTCATATTTCTCTTAGTTTAATTGCTTAGACAAAAAAGATTGCTTTTTTTTTTTTTTTATGTCAGAAAGCACTTTCTAAAAAAAAAAAAAAAACACACACAAAAAATGTTTTCAAAACTGACCTTCAATTGACCTTTTTCGTCATGCTCAAAGGCATTTTTTCATAAAAACGCTATATTTTAGTTCAAAGTTTCTTTGAAAAAACTATCGAGGTGGGGGGTGAGGATAAGTTGTGTCCTTTCCTTTTCTTCTTTCTCTTAGGTTTTGACTCTCTTTCACCAGATACAACAACTACCCCTCTCCTCTTGTCGTTCTAGACATTGTATACACTATTAGAGTGGTCATTGACGACACCTTTGAAAAAGAGCTTTGCAATAGTACTTTTCTCCACCCCATTCCTATCACATAAGAAGACATCTTCCCTTACTTCAAAGTCTAACATCGGGAAACTTTTGATCCCTTAAATGCATGCAATATTAAGGTAAATAAATTCAATTAATGTTCTTTATATTTTAGGGTCACTGTGAGAGAGCTTCTACCACAAATTTTGAGTTTAAAAAACTTGTGCATGATGTGTCTAGGGGTTATGTTTTCCTAAAGTTCAATTGATTATTTGTCGCGATCTCCTTCATAGGGTGACATCACGACTGACATCGAATACCATATATGTTATACATAGATATATATAATACCTTGTCAACCTTCTTTCTTAACAAAATACACAAAAAATCACTAAAAAAATTTGACAGAACGTCCCCATAAATATGAGGTTCCACATACACCTGATAGTCATCACATCAAATCCATTTCACATCCACAAATGCACCAAAATCATACACACATGATGTCAAGATCATAATCCATATATCTTTCCATATCTTTCATATGTATCCATACCATTTCCATGTCCGTACATTCCATTATCATTAGTTTCTCAAAACTATATACATATCTACTACAATTATACATATCATTAGTGATATATATAACTTATGATATGTATAATTGTAGTAGATATGTATATGGTTTTGAGAAACTAATGATAATATATATATATATATATATATATATATATATATATATATATATATATATGTATGTATGTATGTATGTATGTATGTATGTATGTATGTATATAAAGTATGAAACATAAACCAAACTCGCTGTTCATACATACATCAAAATAAGTAGCAAGTACAGATCAACTCTCTGTAGCCTTTTCCTTGCCCTTGTAGTCACCGCTTGTAATAAAAAGGAGTGGGGTGGTGAGCTACAACAAGCTCAGTGAGTAATCTTCCAATGACATTACATATGCATTTATAATAAAACATGACATTTAAATCAACATAAACCCGATATGCAAGCAACATGTAAATATCAATACATGATTAAGATACTATTTGCACCACTCTATACATATCATACAATGCATAAAGCAAATAAATCAAATCCTCACAATCAGGCACATGAGCGCATCCTTCCTCTTATTGCATATTCGAGGAACATCTGTCTCATCTGACCATCCATTTCTAGGAATTGCACTAATGTCATGAGTATTTACTCTATACTCATGCTAGTCTACGAACCTAGAGACTTACCCCAATGAAATTAATCACATACTTTTTTTTACTCTAGTAAGCCTAAGTATGTTCGATGTTCAAAACAAAGTTCAATGCATTTAATACATAATGCAATCTAATTCACATGCTTCATTTCATCAAAACAGGGTTTACATATATACAATGCCACATATAACAACTAAGGGTAGGAATACTCACAATGTACAACAACTTTCTAAGTCCAATACACTTCCTTCACACACACACTTAGCCAAACTTGCTCAACTAGCTCAATTGTACAAATTTACAGCACAAGCACCTCACTTGCACTTGCTGTCCAATTCATCAAATCACCATTTCTTTCCCCAATTCTCTACAATCCAACATTGCAAATCATTTACCATTAATTAACCATCAAAATCACATCTAAAAACAACTTAAACCACCATTAAAACACACCTTTAACCCCACGACTGACTCATCACAGTTGGGTTGGAGAATCACATATTCAACCATGGAAAATCACAAATTTCACCATCAAACAATTCAAAATTCAGCAAGAAATCATTTACTTTTGATTACACCTAGTAATTTGCACAATTTTCAACTCAAACCCACTTTTCCAAGCTTTCAATTTAGCCATGGAAATCACACAAATCTCACATATGTTAAATAGCTTGGAGAGAGAAACAAGAATCTGACATTTTTAACCAAAAATCATGGATTCTCACCTTGGATTTGGGCACCGTAGCTCAATCCTTTCCATCCCTCTTCGTTTCCCCGGTTTCTTCTAGCTCCAGCAAGTGAAAATATGCTGGCAAAGTCGAGAAATAGGCGTTAAAACAATTACAAACCGCTACACCTACTATTTTTAAAAACTATCAGGCCCACAGAGAAACACATTTGTCCCCAATGGAATGAGTTTCCTTGCTGCCCAGAATACAAATTTTCTCTGAAAGTTTTGTGAGAAACGCCTTTCTTTAAGAGAAATGCGTTTTCTTGAGAATTTTCTGAAAAACTCTGCTCTCGGGTTTTCATTACAGAAATGCGTTTCTCAATGCTCCAGTGACGATTTCACTAAGTGTTGGGTTTTCATGCTATGTGTAGGGTCTAGGTACAACTACCACCCTATTATACACACATTCACCATATTCTAAGGCCATACATATATGTATACACGCACAAATACACCTGACAATATGTATAAGTCAACGTATGAGTTTGACTCGTAAGCATGGAGCGTTACATTATTCTCCTTAAAACATGACTAAATTTAATTCAATGTAGATTTTTGGTTACTAATCATCTTTTACAAAGTTTAATTTCCTCAAAATTTACTTTTATTTGTCTTCTTTTAAGAAAAAAAAAAACCTAAATTGGACTTTTGACTTACATATATTTATGACAATATTCTTTAGACCTAAAATAATATATTTTGATAATAAAAAGTGACTTCTACTCATGAACAATGTGAGTTTCTTTATTTGTCTTCAACTGTTATGAGCTCTACTTTTTTAATAAATTTATTACAGAGTACAACCTAATAACACCTTCACTTTCCTAAACCATATGTGTAAAAGTGGATTTTATAACTCGTCTCTAATGCTAAATATCAATTTGTAATTCAAAGATGTAACTTTTAGTAAATTTTGAGATGTAACTTTTTGTCATAGATAATTACATGCACATGAACCAATATGTTTGGTTTTCTTTTTGTTTTACTTTTTTATTACGAGCCAACCCAACTACCCTTCTCAACTGAGCGTACATAAATGATGTGGTCCCCAAGATGATTGGGCAAGGTTTGGAGTAGAGGCCTATGTTGTAAAGGGGGATGGGGACAACATCTAGTTTATCTGATCACCTAACAACACGATTCTTGAAATCGTAATAAGTGCTAGTTCGCGGAATGATATCTGCCCCACCCCCTGTTTGAGTAAGGAATGAATATCAGACCCGATACGCCATCTTCTTGAAAGAATTTATTTGTAACACCCCATACCTGTAGTTAAACTTTTAAGTTGACTTATACATATTGTTAGACATATTTATACGCATATACATATATAGATGGTTGTAAAATATAATTTTTGTGAGTATCTTAGTATTGTAGGAACCCCAAGACCTTAGATATGACACTTAGGGTGTGAACCTAGAAAAATTGAACACTAAGAGCTCGCTCCCACGGGGAGAAGCGAGCTCCAACAGTGGTAGACATAATGACAAAATTCTAGAAAAGTGTGGAAGCACGCTCCAGTGTTGAAAAATAGAATAATGAATTTTTTGAGTTTTGAGTAGAAGCACACTCTTAGAAGGGAGCAACGCGCTCCTTGCGAATCCAAAGAAAAATCTGCTTTTTTTTTTGTAAGGGGGGCACACTCTTGGGCATTTTGATTGTCTTTTAGAATGGTCAGTGTGGCAGTTTAGCCACTTATAAAACAAAATATTTTCTAGTTGTCGGCTCACTTGAGTTGTTTGTGTTCAGAGAAGAGAGGAAAAACGAAGGGAAGAGGAAAACAAAGCTAGGGTTGATGATTTAGAATCAAGGTAAGCTCCTTTTGCCTTGAAACTTATGCATTCTTGTTCCTTACTTTGATTTATCCAACATATATGAATTTGGATTGTTTTGTTGGATGTTTGGATGAAATTGGATAATCTGGGGTTTGCCAATTTCGTGGGTTTTGGTGTGTGATTTTGTATCTGAATGAATTCTTGATGAAAGTTGGGTTTATAACATGTTAAATAATGGAAAAAATGATGTTGTATGGGAGCATTCCAAACCCAGCTGTTGTTAGTGAGGATTTGGGAGTGTTATAGATGGTATTTTTTTGTGAATTAGTTGGGGATTTTGATTTCATTGTGATAATTACAGATAATGCATTCTGAATTTGCTGGATCTTAGTGAATTTTGCGATGTGATCAGGCGAATTTGGTGAGTTGCTTGAGTAGGATTTGCTGTAGAACACTAAATTAAGTGATAGGGTTTTATCCATTGTGAGTATTTCTTACTTTGGTTTTCTTATATGGCATTGTAAATTATGATATGGATTTGAAATGATAAACATGCTATGTTATTTGCATTTGCTTTAAATTCATGAAATGTGTTGAAGATGGAGCATGTTTTAGACTTGTTGGAGCATGAAATCATTTCTTTTGGGAAAACCTTTAAGGATCAGACTCGTATGAGTTTCTATTGAGAGCTCATGGCTTTGGTGTTGTCCTAATTAAGGAATGGAAACCCAAGAATGATTGAGTTGTAGTGAGTAATGTGAGGTCAGTGCAACCTTCATAGATGATAATGAGGGGTTAGACTCACTCTATTACTTGGAATGAAGGAGATGGAATATGTGGTTTTTCACAGATATTGCATGGTTTACAAATGGTTCTAATTGTTATTCTAACAAGCCTCATGATGGATATTTTGATGATTACAAACCACTTTATTTGTCAAACTAATTTCTATCATGAGTGTTTCAGTCATAGAACAAAGAATTCAATCAACTCAAGTTGAACCACTCTATCTCAAGATGAGCATTGAAGAATCCATAGAGCTATGGACAATTAAGCATCGAGCTACAAGATTTCATAATTGTAAAGTTGGCTTAGATTGTAATTAGGCTTGTAGAACCTTACTTAATGATTGTTCAATTGATTTTGTTTTGATTTTCAAAACAATCAAAATTGTTTTCAAAAGTTTTCCTAAGTTTACAAAAGTTTTGATTTTCACCAAAATCTTGTTTGATCGTAAATTGTCGATTTCTAAGTGTTTTACAAGCTGTTTGAATCATTTTCTAAGTGTTTGATTTGAGTCAAAATAGTTTTGATCGATTTGAATTGACGAATTTTTGAAAAGAGAAAGAGTTTAAAGGTTCTCAGTTTGAGCAGGACGCTCATAGTTCACAAGGACTCTCATGCAAGTGACCATCTCACTTAACTTTATCAGGCCAAGTACTGCAGGACGCTCCTACATGAGTAAGACGCTTAAGTTGCTTGCGAAATTTCTAAGAAATTTCTAGGCAACAACTGCAGGACGCTCATTAAGCAGCAACGCCTTCATGAATTGTCTGAGATCACTTCAATGCTTTCGGTTCAATGGCTGCAGGACGCTCGTGAACCACTGTTAGAAATTTGACATATTTCTAAAACCTGCGAAAGCTGCGTTTTCTGATCCATTTCCTCTTTTATGTAATTGCTTTGCTTACCATTTTCATGAAAGATTTGAGTTGTTTGATTTGAGTTTCTGAATATCTCTCTTAACGGTCTCAAAGATCAAAATTTGGATTTCACACTCTCTTCATTATAAATTCATATTGAGCTATCGATTCAAAAAAGATTGAGATTTTGATTTTGCTTAGCACTATTTGAAAGTTAGTCCATTTTCAAATTGTATTTTGAGATAGAAAAAAAATTGTATGCAATAGTATTTTTGAAATCTTTCTTTTGGATTTTTTTGAGCTTCATCTTATATCTTTAAAAAAGTATCCAAAAAAGGAAAAGATTCCTCTTTACTCTCCTCAGCCATTTTAAATCTTGATTATCTTGCTGAGTTTCTCTTAGTAAAGGTTCAAAGATCAGTTGTAATTTCTTAGAGATTTTTCTTTGTGAAAGAAATCTCACTTTTAGTTATTTTGTAACTTGAAGTAGCCTCGTAGGTTGCTTATGTATCCTTAGAGTGAGGATAGTTTATAGGTTGATTCCCACCCGTAAGAGGAGTGTTTTAGGTTGACTCACACCCGTAAGTTGAGTAGGTTAGGTTGGCTCACACCTGTAAGTTGAGCAAGTTAGGTTGACTCGCACCCGTAAATTGAGTAAGGTAGGTTAGCTCACACTGTAATGACCCTAGACTTTATCTTACGTGTTGCTAATGTCATTATCCAACTCCACGTGGTCGTATACGTGTTAGTATACATATTTCTCCATTCTTTGGGATAAGTTCATGTATTTGCATGAAATTGTATATGATTGTGTGCATTATAAATTGCATACGGGTCATATTAATATAAATGTGTGTATTATGAATTGTATATGGGCCATATTGATACAAATACATGTATTATAAATTTGATATGGGCCATATCAATATGAAGGCATGTATTAATGATTATAAACGGGCAATACAAATATATGAGTATTATTTCACATGAGCCATTGGTCCATGAAAATATGTGAGTTGGCTTAATTGAATATATGAGAGAGAAATGAAAACTTAGTTGTATTAGATTGATTGGGTGTTAGATTACATGGAATCATGAGATTAGTGGAATGACACATGGTTAAGGAATAATGAGTTAAACAAATACATGACATGGTGTTAGAGCATGAATTAACACTTGGTCAAATGGGTGCATGTGGTTGTAACATGTGCCTCAATCTCTCATTTTATCCCTTAGGGGACGTTTTTGAGAGAGTAAAGCTGAAAAATAGAAAGAAAAAAAAAGAGATAAGGAAAAGATAGAAAAGGAGAGGAAGGAGAGAAGAAAACTTCCTTGCAGCATAGAAAACTTCCTTGCAGCATTTAGCATTAGAGGCTACATTTCTTTGATCCATGGTTGGATCAAGCTTAAAATTGGTCAGCTTGTTCATCTTTGATATCTCTTCATTATGGTCAGTAGAGATTGTGATCGGAGTTCGACGTTAAGAGTTATAACCTTCCAAATACAACTGGTCGGAAAAATTGGATTTCTCGCACAGTTTAGATCAAACTGCTGGATCTCCCGAATCTACAGCTGTATTGAGATGATATTTTAGAATATGGTTCAAAACTGATCTTTTTACATTATGAACGGTTAAGACATTGACTAGACGAGTATTTGGTGAGAATAATCATCTGAGTTCAAGTATTTGCGGCAGGAGAGGATAAGCCGTCTAATTAGAGTTGTCTTAGTAAAAAAGCCATATCTCTTTGATCTGTCGTTGGATATAGCTCAATTTTGGATATAAGGTTTGTCTCTTGATATTCTTGAATCTTAACGGTTAATTTAGTTATTAGACATTTTGTTTGGCAGTTTGTTACATCCGAACAATGCATTGAATTAGGAGTGTAATTAATGTTTCTAATTCCATTATTAAAGGTGTTTACATGTGAAGGCATGTATTTGACCCTAACTCTAGAAATGTGACCTATAGCTTTCCATTTGGAGTGCATGGGACCTATGTTGCATAAATTGGCATGCTTGAAACATTGGTAGTGTCAATTGAGGAATTCTCATGTTATGAATTGTTGATTAGTTTAATTTGGCCATGTTGGCCTATTGTAGAAATTTTCCTAAATCGGGGATTTTGATGCAATTGATTTGGAATTGGTAAATTGAGCATGGGATGGAATGCAAGTGATTTATGTTGGCCTAGGCCTAGACTTTGTATGATCATGTAATTTGGCATGATGGATGCCTATAAGTTGGACATTGATAATTTGGAGTTGAGTGTTGTATTGTAGGGATTTGAGAATTTTATGAGAATTATGCAATTGGGCATAATTGAACTTGGAATTGATCAATGTATGTGAATTTGATTCATTTAAGGAATTAGATTGGCCAATTTGGGAGTATTTGGCTTGGGTAAATTAGCTTGTGGTTGGTTGTGAGTATTCCTTACTTTATTTCTCCATTTGTGGCATTATACTTATATGAAATGAAATTGTTGAATGTATGCATCCTATTATATATATGCATTGTATTTATGATCATGCGAATGAACTTTCATACATTGCATTGCCTGGGTATTTTGGATTGAATACTCGGAGCGTGGTGGTTTTCCTATTTACTTATTATTCGGGGAACAACGCCACCGGAGTACTTGGATTGGTACTCCACAGTGGGGACTTTCCGGTCTACCGAGGAATGTAAGGGTAGGAGAACGTGTTTGGGTACTATGCTAACTTGTACGCAAATGGGGGAAGTGTAGGCAATTATCTTGTTGTGACCTCATGGAGGCGTTTGCATACTTTTAAAAACCATCACCACTTGAGATTGGGCGCCTAGGTGCAGGGGTGGTATTTTAAAAAAATAGCTAGTAGAGGCCGCAACGTCCACAATAGAGGTCACATTTGGATAGATTCCCTCTCTTGCTGTTGTACTTAAAATTAATGGTGTACCAGCCCTTACAGGAGATAAATGCAGTTTATGTACCATACTACTAGATATGAAAGACAGGGTACATCCAACATCAATCAAGACATACATATAAGTATCACAAATGCTGATCATACCTTAAATTAAAGCCATACTGGCATCAAGGTTTGGCTCAGTAATTCTTTTGGCTTGCTCCCTAGTAGCAGATGAAGTCACACTGGCTGGAACTGCAGGGGCTTTCTGCACAGGATGAAACGAACACTGGCTCATCTTGTGCCCTTTCAACATACACCTGTAGCATATAATAAGAGGGCGAGCTGTTGACAACCCAGTCTGAGACTCTGTCCCGGGTATAGGAAACCAACTTTCCCCACTACCTTGTCCCTTCAGTGGTGGCCATGGCTGCTTCACAGAAGAACTTTGGCTCATAGGTCTCCCTGTAGTCTGCGCCCTTTTACCAATTGCCATCGGAAATGGTGCTGGTGGAACTGAAATCTCTAGAGTCAAAGCTTCTTGTTATCAGCCCAAAACTTTTTCTTCCATTTTCCTTTCTTCTTCCAGGGAATGATAGGTACTGCTCAGAAGATTGTGGATATGCTGGTGGTGTTGACGGTCTGCCTACAACCTCAACTGTCTCGAAGTCCAATGCCCACCCCATGACTTGAGCATAGGTTTGCACCCTTACCTGTCGCAACCCCCTTCGTAAAATGACGTCACGACCGACACAAGATACCAAATTCGCCATACATAGATGTAACGACCACTTTTGCATAAGATGTTGTGATGACGTAAAATGCCTGACTCTAGGTCTTGTGTATGTATTTGATGTGTATAATACTCATATTTTGCGTATTTTGTGTATGTATTTGACATTTTTGCATGATAATTAATTATTGGTAAATTAAATGGACCTAGGGATATTAAAATTGAGTCCAAAATGCATCTTTAGATAGAAATCGACTGGCTATACGCGAAATTTTGATGTGTATTGAGCGTGTAGTAACAGAATGAAAAATGAGTGGTTTGGGCAAGGATTAGGGCGCTCATGCGCTGGAGGAGGACGCTAATCACACTTTTTGGACTTTTTTTTAGTGAAAAATGGCAAAAATCAGTATTTTAAAAGGGGAAAAGTTGCTACTATCCCATTTGAGTTGGGAACAAATTGGAGAAGGAAAAAGGGAGGAAAACTAGGGTTTCAAAGAGGAAGTCTTCACCATCTATACCCCCAAAGTAAGTGTTTTCTTCATTTTTTTTCCATGAAATCACCATTGAAGGTGAGAGTAAGCTTTTTAATGGTGTAATTTTCTCCATGGGTCACAATTTTGGGTATTCCTAACCTAGGGTTGGTTGGTATTTTGCTCTTTTGAGCTTGTTTATAGTAGAAATGACCTTCCTTGACTTAGATCTACACCCAATGTGCATTTTGTAAGCACTTTACCACGTTTTTGGTGGTGCAAGGAAAATGGGTTTTATTGGAAACCCTTAGGGACGAATTGTATGCTAGCGATTTGGATTCCTAAGGTGATTTGGAACCCAATAGTACCATTTTTTCCAATTTTTAGCAAGAAATTGGTGGAGCCAAGTGTAATGGTCCTAAACCTAGAAAATGAACTTAGGGTTTTCCATTCAAGTTGCATGTCAACTATGTTGAATAAATGATTGATTTTAAGTGATTGATGGTCCAATTCACTGATTTTGAATGGTGGAAAGCCTAGGTGTAGTGTAAAAATTGGTCCAAGGCTTGATTTTAGGATTTTGCCCAAATTGGGACTTTTGACCTAAATCAAGTCAATTGATTAAATTGACTTGAGACTTGTCTAATTGAACCCAAATTGAGTGAAATTATGGGTTTATAATGATTAGACTAGTGTTGGAATTGCATGAATTAGTTCAATTTGACTCTATGCCCTATTGTAGAGATTTATCTAAATTTGGAGCTTTTGAGGCATTTAAATTGGAATTGGTCAATTGAATGGTGTTAGGTGTTTCTAATCCAAATTGGTGTGGATTAGATGTGATTTGGGTTAATAATTATGTATTTAGACATAATTGACTTGGGATTGATCATTTGGTATATGTATATGATTTATTTCAGGTTTATGCAAGTTGACTGGCCATTTGGGATGTAATTGGTTTATTCAATTGACTATTGGACTGTTTGTGAGTATTTCTCACCTTAATTCTCCATTTATGACATTGTAGTTATATAAAATTTAATTGTTGAATGATATGCATCCATTATATATGTGCATTGTCTTTATGATCATGAGCACGAATTTTATGCATTGGAATGGCCTTAGGTATTTAGGATTAAATACCTTGGCATTTGATTTCTTTCCATTTGCTTGTCCTTTGGGGAAAAAACCTTTCCTGCCTAAGGAATGCAAGGGTGGAAGAATTATCATGGATAATGCGCTGGTCTGAACCCATAGCGCAATGGGAGAAGTGTAGGCATGTGTTATCCTGATGCGACCTCCTGTTGAGGCTTTTCTGCATATCTTTTATGAAAAAGATGCATAACTATATATTTAGTTTGAAAGTATGTATCATATACTTCATTGATGCATTTAAGTTTAGCAATGTTATTTCAAGTATCATACATGTTTTATCTAAATGTGTATATGGATATTATTGTGAAAATATTCATTGAGCTAGTTGAGCTCACCCCATTTTTCCCTACTTTTTCAGGTTCAGATCAGAAAGGAAAGGGCAAGGCTTAGAGTCTGTGCGGCCTTCCTCTATATCTTTTGAACGTAGGTGTTAGTTTGTATATTTTTGGGGAACTTGGAACTAGTTTTAACTATTTGGTTCTTTTGTAAACTGTATATAACTATCACAAGTATTTATGCACATAAAACATAGATAGTTGTGGTTTGTTTGGTTTTGAGAAGACTTGAGATGTGGATAAGTCATGGGAAAAGCAAAAATGAATGGGTTTGATATGAATGATGTTGATTATTTGATTATATTTTTTTATGTGATTGGATGTGATTACCATGAAATTTTGTAGAACCTCAGATTTATGGGGAGGTTTTGCCGAAATTTTTAGTGATTTTTGTGGTATTGTTTTAAAGGACGAGGCTGACAGAGTAATGTATACGTCTAGGTATGACGTATATGGTATTCTGTGCCGGTCGTTACGTCACCCGGAGAAGGGTTGCGACAATAGACATACATGACATCCTGTTAGCCTAACCTGTACATAAACTCAACCTATATAATCTAGATATAATTATTTAAAAAATCCATATCATAACTATATTTGTTGGCTTAGATAAGTGCCCAAGAGGGGGGGGGGTATGAATTGGACAAGTCACAGGTTATACCTTTCAAAATCAAATAACAGAAATTTAAATTTAGTGAAAAATAAAAATAAAAAACACAACTATTTATAATGGTTCGGCCTCGCCTATGTCCACAATCTCCCCGATTAGGATTTTTCAAACTCCACTATTGAATTCTCTTCACAAGTGAGCATCAAACAGTTACACCTTCTCAACTTCACAGGTGTGAGAAAACCTTTACACTTTTCAACTTCACGAGTGTGAGAAAAATCGTTACACTTGAGCTTTACAAACTCACAAACAGTGACTCCCCGTCATTTACAATTTAAATTCCAACTCAATAAGATTGATTCTCTTACCAAGAATCAAACAATACTTACAACGCAATAAGAACTTCACAAAGATGTGTTCAACAAGAATGATTAATGTTGAGCATAGCTGAACATGTGAAGTTGCTTTTTTTCCCTTCATTTTGGATTTCTTTGAAAAATGAAGATGAAGACCACTTTAATCCAAGGAAAGATTTTGAAACGCGAAGTTTAAAAAAGAATCAATTTGCAAATTTCTTTCAGTAAAATTAGACTAGCTTTTAAAGAGTGTAAAATGTTTCAAAAACTTTATTGTCTTTTTGTTTTTGTATGAATGTTCTCTCTTTTCAAGCAAAATAAAAAATGTTGCTCAAGTAGACGACCATTAGGGTTTCAATCTCTCAAAACCCCTAAGTTTTTTGTTTGAAATTCAAATGCAACGGATATAATCTTTCACAGAAATTTACATGAAAATTGCAATGGTTCAGAACAGTTGTTGCACGCTTCAGAAGACAGTTTCTTTTGAGATAGCTAAGTAAGCATCTTATAGCTCAAGGATGGTGCTACAACATTGAAGCCTAAAAGGTTCAAACTGCATGTGAGCATTCTGCATTCTAGTGAGTGTCCTGCAATATGTTGAATTGAAAGCTAAGATGATCTCAGACATATTCAGGAGCGCGCTATTGTGACATGAGTGTCCTACTGACGTAAGAACTTCCTACAACACTGGCCTGATAGTTAAGTGATTTGGCTACTTGCTCGAGCATCCTTCAAGACTACGAGCGTCCTGCTCAATTTGAGAACTTTTCAAACATTTGACTTCTGTGAAATCTGTCAAATCGAATCGATTCAAAACCATTTTGAATCAAATCATATACTTTGAAAACATTCAACATACTTGAATATCATTTGGAAATAATCAATTTGACTGATCAAACTCATTTTGATGAGAATTTTCAAACAATTCAGAACTTGAAGAACTTTTTGAGAAGATTCAAAAATTGGATTGGGATTTGCTGAACAGATCTAAAGTGAAGTTTTACAAGCCTAAAGGCACTCTAAGCAGACACAAAAAAAAAACCTTGACGTCCATTGCCTTAAAAATTGTCCAATTGCTTGATTGAAGATTCCTCACTTGACTTGACTTGAGCTTTAGCTTAATTGAATATGATTCTTTACATTTAAGCTTATGAACTCACATCAAGTGTTAATTTGATGCAGAATGTGATTTGGAATCATCAAAATATTCAACCATAAAGGTAATTGAAATAACAATATCCACATCAAAATCTTTAGTCCAAACGATTCACATGATCAAAATTTCATAAATTCGCATCTATGTTCCATATCCAACTAATATACCCATCTAGGTGATAATATATACAGTAAGGTGTTTTACTTATATACATAGTTTAAAATATGAAAAGAAGTTCCAACTTCTCAAATAACATACATCAAGGAAATAAAGGAGCTTGCTACTCTTCACGAGCCTTGCTTTTTTCCTTTAGAATCTTTACTTGAAATGTTTGAGAAGAAAGAGTGAGCAACAACAAGCTCGGTGAATATTCCTAATTATGACATCATATATGCAATCATATGAAACATACTTATTTAAAACAATTAGAACAATCATATGCAATGATTAGACAAATATAATACATGCTCAACATATAACCAAAACCAATCAATGCATTCATTTATAAACATGCAGTATCTAGTGAAAAACCATAGCCATCTAGCAGAGCGAGACTGGCCCCTCATTATGCATCGATAAGGGCAACACCAACCCTCTTGTTACTTCTTTCAGTAAAATCATTCTTGGGTTCTCATCCTTAACTAGGACAACGTCGGTTCATGAGTACTTCAACAACCACTCACGCAGGTTTAATTCGTAGAGGTTTTCCCCAATGGAATTAATTTCATGCTCTAACTTGCTCTAGCAAGTCTAAAGCATGCTCTGTTTTCTAGAACATTTTCATAAATTAAAATCAAATGCATGTATCATAACATGTTTATCATTCCAAATCATTTTCATAGAATACAATGCCATAGAAGAAGACCAAGTGAAGAAATACTCACATTACAAGATTTTTCAAACCTAAGTCCTGTCACCACAGCTACGAATCTAGATCCAAATCCTACTATTTTCAACCTGCCATATATCAAATTCATATACTCTTAATCATTTCACACTTAAATATAAATTTTTCATTTACATATCTCATTTTCCAGCTCAATTCGGGTCTCATACACAAGTAAGGAAGTGAAGAATAGTGAAAATAGACTTCCCAATCATATTCTTACTAGTTTCCAATTCCATTTTCTTACCGGGAACCTATGTCCGACTTATTAAAATTAGGATTCTATTTCCAAAAATTATTCTTTCCACAAAAAAATGTGTAAAATCAGTCCTACTATCATTCTACAACCATAAACAGATATTTCACCAAGGATTTACATGTTCCTAAAGGTTCCAAATGTCAAATTTAACTACTGATTGCTATATAAATTTCATATTTAACAAATCAACACAAACTAACCATAGTTTCTGGGTTTCTACGGCTGAGGGAGTGTTATTCACCATTCCCAGCTAGTTCCCGGTCAACTTGGGTCAAAACCCTATTTCTAAGAATGTTGGAAACGACTCCCATAACATAAATTACTTCGAGGAAAGTGTTACTCTTGACCCAATTGCAATTTCACAAAGAAATATAGTGAAAACACTTACCTAGGTGAAGATTTGGCTAAGAAATGGTGATTTCCCTCTTTCCCCTTCTTCCTTCCTTCATTCTCTTTAATTTTGGGTGAGAATGAGTCGAAAAATCGATTAAAATGGGTTAAAAAACAATTCTCCACCGCCTCTTTAACATGTGGAGCCCATAGGAATCCAATCAACTGGTTTGATCTTGCTGCTCATTCCTCTTTCTTTTCTTCATTCTTTCTTGCACACAAACTTAACACACAAAACATACATACACACACACACACACACACACACACACACATATAAACATGATTTCTATGTACTTATACGCGTATTATACACCTCATAATACATATAAGTCAGCGTAAACTTTGACCAAAAGTACGGGGTGTTCCACTGCTACTGCTAACCCCTATCGAATAGGATCTCTGAAGTCATTTTTGATCCTTTTCATTCACAAAGTATCAGCCACCATCATCTTTAGAACAAATAGGGCTAATCTGTTGAACTCATGTTCATATTCACAAACAATCATAGTTCCCTGTTTGAGGGTAATGAACTCCTCATGTCTCACTACAAGAAAGATCACTTTCAATGGCTTGTCAAACAAGCCGTAAAATGGTTTTAACGACTTGGGTACCCAAGCTGTTGTTCAAGAAGTCATGGTAAAGCTCCCATTATTAACGTAGATTTTACTTTTAACGGTTTGTCAAATGTGCCGTTAAACTTGCTTTTAACGACTTGCTTAACATGCCATAAATATACATGTCACTCCAATGATTTTACAACTTGCACTCCATGTCATGACAAATATGATCTCTTTGTAATAATTTAGGGTATAGGATACTATAATTCACTCTAATTAGTACTTGATACTCAATAATGCTTAAATTTTTATAATTTTTCTCAACTCATAAAAAAAAACTATATTTCAATGAAATCAAAATACATCAAAGTGTAAAATTATATAATATGTTCATAACAAAAGTTATATATACAATCACAACTGTCTACTTATTCATTTACATATATACTAAAATCTAGGGGTGTGCAAACCTTGGTTCAGTTCGATTTTTGGTAGAAACCGAAATTGAAACCGAACCGAACTAATACTCAAACCGAACCGAACTGAATTTGTGATCGGGTTAGTTACGTCAATTTTACAGTTATAAATCTTATACTTAACACTATTTTACCTTTTCAAAACACATTCAATCATTTGAAAAATATAATATATAGTTTTATCATTACAATTAAAACACAAAATGCATTATTACATTCAATAATAGGAATACTAAAAGAGATTGGCATGGAAAATTTCTACATGTTCTCCATTCAAAGTCTTTCTTAAGGCAATTTTTTTATATACCTGCACATCCAATTCCAAGTATCCAATAGTTAAACAAATAAAAAGTAAAAGCAAGTTCAAAGGATATTTTAATCATGTTCCTACATATTTAAAACTTAGGGTTATAGGAGAAATGACAGTATTACCATCAAGTTCAGTTCGGTTCGGATTAAATTCAATTTTTCAATGTCTAAATCGAAAACGGAACAGAGCCAATCGTTTTTTTCATTCCTTAAACCGAAAATCGAACCAAACTTCACAAAAATAGAACCAAACTGAACCGATCACATCAGTTTGGTATGATTTTTCAGTTTGGTCGGTCTCGATGAACACCCCTACTAAAATCTTAAGACCTAGAAAAAAAACCATTACATCGATGACACGAAGGACCTTGGTTCCAAAAAAAATTATATAGCTCTTCTCCATCATTTTAATCTCCACCCGCATGCAAACCAAAAAAAAAAAATCAATTAAAAATACAAATTAAAATCATTTTAATCTACAATGGGCTACCGGCATCATCTACGGGCTATAACAATTGGCAATATTTGATAGTTTCCATGATAAGAATCAAAAACTAAAATGAGTGCAAGGCATTTTATCAATCCACCTCATTAATTTATAACGTCCCCAAACTTTGCTCTCTTGTTCCATCTAACTTGCATTTTTCCAAAACTTCACCAACTTCTATGATGCCTTACAAAACAAGAAGCCCTTATCTGTAATTAGTACTCTTCTTAATCCCTAAAACGTAGGAATTAAAAGGCAAAGCAAGACTCCAAAACAAAATTGCGAATTATATTAGTTGCTTCACTAAGTTCAACAGAGTTCACTGTCTATTACACCAAAATACAAAACATGCCATTTAAAGACATTAGCTACCTCATCTACTTAATCCACCTCCTTTAACTTGTTGTACTTACATGCTCACAGCATTTGATAGGACCACTAAAACCATAATTAAGGAATTTTTCTAGTAAACAAAAACTATTCGCTGATTTCAGAGAAAGAAAGAAAGAAAAAGCCAACCACTCATCAACATCACAATATCAAGAACCAGAAGAAAATTGATCCCAAAAACAAGAATTCCGAATATATGGTAATAAGTTAGATGTGTTCCATGATAAATGAAGAAGCTACTTGGATTTGTGCTCTAGATCTTGTTAAGGAAAATACAAAAAGAATAAAAACTAATAAACAACTTTACTTTCCACACCCATTTCTATTCTTAAAAAGCTCTTTTTTTTTTCAACAAGGGCTTGACCTAGTCAATGTTAACAATTTAGTAACTAAATTTATTATTATTGGTCAATGCACCATTCCATCTTCAAGTAGTAAGGCGGTGAATTCAAAAGATGAGAAAAAGTAAGCATAAATATATCATAAGTTAATATGCATGTAAAATTGATAAAACCACCAAATATTAACCACAAATATCAGTAGTAGCTAGCACAAATTGAGGCATAATTGACTATAGAAAAGAAAATGTAAAAAATTTAGGCAAATAATTTTACAAAGTATTTCATTCATAACAAAGCATATTCAGCAAAAGACGTCAAAATTACATAAAGGTCTCAAGCTACATAGTGAGGTTAAATAGAGCATTGAAGAAGCTGTAACACCATGCAATGACATCAAGGACTGCAGCACAACCCAACTCCACATAGAAGCCCTCAAATTAACATTAGAACAACCTTTTACTAAACAATTCATGAAAAAAGAATACAGCAAGTGGGACCAGATGGCTTATTTAAAACACATAAGCCAAAAAATCCACCAAAAAGTAATAGAAAGGAAGGCCAACTACAAATTCATCAACCCCTTTGAGAGAAACATTTTACTTTCCACCATCTAACCCTATTTTTCTAGAACACATGTTATTGCTTTAATCATATCATAACTAATGTTAATTTTTCCCCAAGAAGTTCCTATGGAATTGGTTGTTATTGTTGCCAGAGAAGCGTTTGGGTGTCTCTTACTTCTCTGAGAGTAACATTTCACATCTAAAAACTCAAGAAAAGGGATTGTAGAAATCTGAAAAGGGAACTGTTAACTGACAATTTTCTAGTTCTAAGACACCACTACAATATTATTTAAACCTTCCAAAAGGAATTTAAAAATTAGTTAACTTTTTTATCTTTTAAGAATATTTTGTAATCTAATAAAAAAACAAGAACAGAGGACAATCCTACAAGAGATTAATTTATAGTCTTTGTCACAGTAATAAATGATGCAATTCGACTTGCTACTTGGAAAAAATAAAGATTATCCATTCATAGTTAGTAACAAATGATTTTTTTATTCTTGTATACAAAAATCTATGCATTTCAAGTCAAAAAGGGCTTACCTTAGCTCCAAAATTCAAACTCTAGGTCTTTCCTCTTATTTCCCTTTCGTTTCTCCCTTCCTCTACAACAGAAACCAGCTCAAATGAGCTGAAATGGGAGAAGAAAACCTTTTACAGGCATGCAATATGCCTCACCGACCTATTTAAAAAAGTTGTCACAACAGGCAGGAGCGCGCTCCTCCACTCTGGGAGCGAGCTCCCAGTGCCCAGACTTGAATTGTTTCGAAGTTTTCCATCCTAATATCCATATTTAGGGTCTCGATATTCCTACGACACTAGGATACACACAAATACGACATTTTACGACCATCTACGTACATATACTCGTATAAATATGTTTGACAATTCATACAAATCAACACAAAAGATTTGACCAAATGTACGGGATGTTACGTGTAGGCTCAACAATGAGACCTTATTATTAGACATAGGCTCATACATGCTACTTTGTAAATTAGGTATGCTAACCTTGATCAGAAGGATGACCTCGGTATTGAACACTATGAAGTGATTCTCTAATGGACATTTTCGAGGTAGTAATTTTATAGGCCAATGGCACTTGTGGGAGCTTGTTTGGCCACAAACCTTTTTTACCTTTTCTAGCTTATCTTTGACGCTACTCATATGGTTAAAGTATTCTAGGTGGGTAGTACTAATTTGAGTTAAGAGACAAGCAAATGACAACTTTTAGCATTTATGTGGAATCGCCCCCAATATATAACAAGGTGCCAGGTGGCCATAAACCCTATAATATAAAGACTTCTAGTTCTCTCCCATCCAATATATGGCAAGGTGCCATGTTACCATAAATCTTATGATATAAATACCTCTAATTTTCTCCATAATAGGTAAGTCATTAATTACCATAGAAATACACTTCGGATTTGTTGTTTAGAGAGACCATGATAGTTGTTCTTTTCTCTATCCATAAGTTTGAGGCTCCGAGCTGACAATTTAGCGTTAGATTTATATCCACATCCAATTTCAATTAGTTCATTCTCCTTACTTGTTGGTCAAATGTTGTATTAACATAATCAATCACAAATAAGCCTTTTACAGTCAACTTTATTATAAAAGCTATTTTAAAGAGAACCCAAGGTACAAACCACCAACTTGCTTTATTGAACATAACATTTTTTTTGAACATTTATTGAATGTAACATGGCATGCAATTAAAAGATTACGATTTCCCCAATGTTAATTTTAGGGGTAGCTAAATGAACAACAAAAATGCCCTCTTTCTACCACAAAAAATTACAAATTTTAACTTCCAACTGCAATTAGACCAAAAAACCCCTATCTTAATTTTT
This sequence comes from Paratinospora sagittata, assembly GCA_035771175.1. Taxonomy (NCBI): domain Eukaryota; kingdom Viridiplantae; phylum Streptophyta; class Magnoliopsida; order Ranunculales; family Menispermaceae; genus Paratinospora; species Paratinospora sagittata. The sequence continues at coordinate 12,178,891 of CM069608.1, forward strand.
TTTCCCATTTCATCTCAATAACCTTCTAACTCTAACCCACCTTCATCCCTACCCCACCCTCATCCCTAGCCCACCCTCATCTTCTTTCATTCTTCTCTATTTGCAAACCTCTTTACTCCTTGAAGGTCTTTTTTTTATTCTAATAGCATTTTAAAAGTATGAGATTCATCTTTAAAAGTTTACAATCATTTTTATTGTGTTTACAACCATATTTTTGTGTTTTTTAGTGTGGTGCATGTGAATCTAAAAATCCTAAGTCAATCTCTTAGGATATTCAAAAACTTCATTGATCTACACATTTTCAAAGTATTATGGAGAAAGATTTAGTTTTAAAAGACGAAACACATCTTTCAAAGGTTTTTTTTTTCTTTTTTTTTACGCATTTCGAAAGTTTTTTTTTTTTTTTTAAATTTCTTCGTCGTGTGGTTTGGTCATGCAGGACCGAACGAAAAGTTCTAGGTTCGATCAAACAAGACCGAACCAATAGTAATTGGTTTGTTCCTGTTCCCAAGCACCTCGATTCTATTCCATGGTACCGAACCACCTATTTTTGAGATTTTTCTATGTTTTACCTACATTAATCTCTATTTTATGTCTTCAGGGTTGTTTTTATATTATTTCCAATGTGGTTAGGTTATTTCTTGTCTAATTCTAATTTCTTTGTTTATTTCAGGATGAAAAGCCAAGTGAGCCACTGCTACAGATTGTTGTAGACTATACAAAACAATTTACCCCTAACATTCCATTCACGATCAAAGAAGAGCTTCTTTCATGGGTACAAGACGTTTGGAGGATGAATGGTAATTATAACTAGAAATTTTGATGTAAAGGGAAATGTAAGGCGACCTAGAATTACTTTTTCCTGTGAGAGATTCAGTGACTATAAATCTATCGCTCAGAAAGATTTAGATAATAAGAAGAAAAAGAAGAGTGACACTGGGACAAAAAAATGCGAATGTCATTTTCTGTTAAAGGCGAAGATGCCTAGGGATAATGAATGGACATTGTCAGTAGCATGCGACACTCATAATCATCCAACAACAAAGTAATGCTGAGAGGTTAACGAAAGAAAAAATGAAGAGATAGATATTATGATTCATATGTCTAAAAGCAATGCCAGGCCAAAAGACATCCTCATAACATTAAAAGAAAAAGATGCCAATAATGCATCTACTTTGAAGACGGTCTACAATGCTAAACAAAAGCATAGTATAATGGAGTACGGTGCAACAACTGTTGCACAAGCTAAAAGAACTGTAACGACCCTCATTTTCATAACATGGGACCCCAAGAATTTTTAGATGTTGTGTGGTATGTTCTTATGAGGTAAATTGTTTATGAGTGTATGTATGTTATGAATATATTATACATACCATACCATTATATATTATATAATGTATGTTATGGACATGGCTTAGAATATTATACATACCTTCTTATCTAATAATAATAATCTTATGTGTAGTTGTATTCATATATTAGAGAATATGAGTGGATGAAATAAAAAGATGAGGTGGTTAATTCCATGTAAAGTATTATATGCATTAGATGGAAATTGCATGATCTTCATTTAATTTAAAGTAGTATACATGTATTTTGTTTTTGTAAATATATGTATATAACCCCACATGTATAATTAAGTAGATGGACATGTTGTTGTAATAGTTAGTGACTGTTAGATGTTAACAAAACAAAGTATAGGATTTAATAGTGGATATGATGATCCTTAGGTGTGGGATGAAATATTTTTGATGGGGATGATGATACATGTATATTTAATTTGATGTGATGTATATATGTGTTGATGATGATTTATATGAGATGTTTATCAGGTTGTTGAGATTGTGAGATGTCCAGTTTACAGGAGAGACTCTATTCGAGTCTCGGTTGGGGCTTAACAGGACTCTAATGGTCCTATGGGTGATAAGATGGTTAGATATCTGTGCCGATCAAGATGCCTTGGGGGATTGTGAAAGTGGTTTTGACAAGAAGAACAATATGTTGAGTGGCATAGGTGTGATGAGGGAATTGATATTGTGAAAGACTTTTTTGGGCTCATCTTGTTGTTGTTGATCTCCTGAGATTCTTTCCTCATTTATTGTTGATGGATTGTACGTACAAGAGAAAAAAGTACAATTTTTTATTGTTACAAATTGTTGGCGTTACATCAACAGACATGACATTCTCAGTGGTGATCGCTTATTTAGATTATGAAAATGAAGGCAATTACATGTGGGCACTAGATAAATTGAAGCAATTGTTGAATGGTTGGTCCCTACCCAAGTAATTGTGACAGACAGAGAGTTGGCTTTGCTTAATGCAATTTCGAATGTGTTCCTTGATACCGTTCACTTACTCTATACGTGGCACATAAACAAAAATGTGTTGGCTAGATCAAAGGGTTTGTTTGAAAAGAACAATGAGTTTGAAGCTTTTATGGGCCCGTGGAATGAGTTGGTTGCAAGTGAAACAGTGGAGGAATACCACCAACATGAGAGAGTATTGTGTCAAAAGTACAGTGAGTACCCTAGTTTGGTGCAATATCTAAAATGTACATGGTTGGATCTCCATAAAGAAAGGTTTGTGAAGGCATAAACAAATCAACTTGGGCATCTTGGCAACACCACAACTAACAGAACAAAGAGTGCGCATTCAAAGTTGAAAATATATTTAGGCTCATCTCAAGGTAACTTTGAGACTTCTTGGGTGGTTATCAATTCGATGCTAGAATTGCAACACACAAAGATCAAAGCTTAATTTGAAAAGAGCTTCAACATTGTATGTAACACCCGTACTTTAGGATGACATCATTTTGACCAGTAAAGTACTCGTATACGTGTACGTGTACGTATTTGATGCTCGACGCGTGTTGGTTTGAGTATCTTTGCATGATTTTAAGTTGTTTAATGTGTGCGTAAAGTTTTAGAATGATCGGAGACTCGTTCGGTGTCGAAACATGTTGAAAACGGTGTTTTGGATCAGTGGAGCTCTCTCCATGGAGGAAGAAATTTTTGTCACCGATTACATCAATAGCTTGATCTCTTTGATCAGTGGTCCGATTGAGCTGAAATTTTGCCAGCTTATTCTCCTTTGATAGAACTTCATTATGAACGATGAAGATCGTGATCGTAGTTGTCTACTATGAGGTGTAAGACTCCAAACATTGTTTCTCAGATTTGCGGATTTTCTTGTGCAGTTTTGATCAAACAGTTGGATCTCGCAATCCCATCGTTGGATTGAGCTAAAATTTTACCAGAAGATTGGTAACTGAATCATAAAAAATTTAACGATTAAGATGTTAAATTGGTGAGTCGTTTGCAAGAAATTGATTATCTAAGTGCAACAGGAAAACTGTTCCTTTTATTTAAATGTGTTTTTTAAGTGTGGGCCCAAATTTTGCAACTTACATTCTATAAAAGCCATTGGGACGTGTTTTTGCTCATTTTTCACTTTCAAAAGAGCGAAGAGAGCTTGGAGAAGAGGAAAAGAAGGGGAGAGGAGAAAAGGAAGGGAATACTAGGGTTTTGGTGCATTCTTGCCCAAAAATCCTCCAAGGGATTGTGATTGATCTAAGTGACCCGATTAAGCCAATTGGTAGTTGAAATGCGTAGGAGTCTTGGTGGCATCCTAGTGCCATGTTCTGATTGTGGTTGGATTGGATTGGCTAAGCCTAGCCAATCAATTGTGAGTGTTCCTTTACTTGTGGTTTCTTTATATGTGGCATTGTATTACATAAATTGATTTGAATTAATATATATGTCATATGCATGCTTTTAATTAATTCATGAAATGAATTTGCGCAAAGTCTGGTTGGGTTATCAATTGGGTTGTGAGGTCTACTAGTTGGGGTTTCCTTTGGAAAATCTCGTAAGTCTAGCGGTGATCCCCAGTTGTGTGCCTTGCAGAGAATTTTATGGCTTGTGTAGATAGGATCGCTTAAACATGGTACGTGTCTTGGCGAGCCGATCCTATTAGCTACACAACCCTAGAAATCCTATTAGATATGAGTATTGTTTGGTCGGATCGAGCTCTGAGTGTCGCGAACCCAGGCCTTTGATCGCTCTTGCTCAGGAGGTGTTAGGATCGCATTGGCATGTGTTAGAAAAATGATATGCATTGTCTTGGGTAATGACATGATGCATTATATTGACATGTATGTAATCTTGTTTTATCACCATGTTATTTCAAATGCTTTTATGTTCTTGCCATGTTTTATATAAATGCATGTATATTGCCACTTGTGAAAGACATGCACTGAGCTTGTTGTAGCTCACACCTCATCCTTATCATTTCAGGTTCTGATAGGAAGGGGAAGGGGAAAGCTTGACTGCGAAGCATTTTCCATACTTTTGTTGATGTAGGTGTTAGTACATTTCTTTATATTTTGTTAAATATGTACTAAATAACACCTATGGTATATACTTAACACTTAGATGGGATGTGTACGGTTTTGTATAATTGTGGACTTATGGAATTTTAAACTTGGTATTTTTGGTGATGTAATATATTTGTTGTTGTTGATCATGTTTAGATGGATGTTTATTTGGAATTTTGTTATTGGGAATTGTGTTTATGTTAGGCTGACGAGACGTCGGGTGTATCGAGGGAGAGTATACCCGGGGGTTCCGTGCCGGTCATGACGTCACTAATCGTGGGTCGTGACATTGTACAACATCACTATCAGGCTTTCATTTGCAGAAATTTGTTTGGCATCGTCTTTAAAGCTACATTAGAGAAGATATCCGAGGAGCTCAAACAGAGTGAATATATTAGGATGGACTGGAATGCTTGTGGGTGTGTGTTACAAAGAACACATGGGTTACCCTGTGCCCATGAGCTTGTTTTGTATAAACAATCTAATATGCCAATTTCCCCATCATCCATAGATGTCCATTGAAGGAAACTAAATCTTATTCCTTGCAAGTCACAGTGAACTAGAATTAAATTTTGCCGCTGAGATTGAACAGTTGTGGAGGAAATATGAAACTTGTGATGGGAGTGGCAATGCTAGAATGATTCAAAAGCTTAGAGAGCTAAGTACCCCCCTTTATCCACTTCTATTACAGTGCTTGAGGAGATAAAGAAAACAAGAGAGAGGCCAAATAAAAAATCGATAAATCAACAAAAAGAAGTCCCTCACTGTTTGGCTTTGTCTTGTCTGCCCATGCTACTTCTTCCATAATATTAGCACTTAGTGTTGTACCAAAGAAGATCCACAGGACACGCTCAAACAAATCTCATGTTTATGTGGATCAACTCCCTAGTGGTTGGCGCCAGTACATTCACCAAGTCAAAGATGTGACACCTGATGAACATTGGGGTATCGGGCTATTGCCGAGGCATTGGGTATGAGAACAGATGGTTGGCACCAAGTAAGAGAGGACTTATTGAGAGAGGTGCAAAGATTCGAAGAGCATTACACATCAATTTTGAAAAGTTCAGAGAGGGTGCACGAGATAATGATGTCTTTGCATTGCTATGACATTCCAACACCTTATCATGCATGGATGACTTTGCCAGATATGAGTTTGATGATAGCCTCATGTTACGATGCAGTGGTAGTGCTTATGTGAATGTCACAATGTCTGACGTTTTTACCCCTCCGTACCGAGGCTCCACCATTTAGTGCAAGGTGCATGATTGACATTGGTTATGTGAACAATAACCACTTTGTGCAGGTATGCCTAGTTTTTATTTGTATTACTTTGGAAAATGAACATGTGTCTTTATGAATTGCAAATAATGACATTATTGTGTTCTTTGTAGGTTTTGCTCGACCCTTCATGCCCAATACCTCCAATAATATCTGATTGGCGTAGATTCTATGTTCCACATGCAAAGGGATGGGATGTGTCATATTTTGTATATAACTTGAACCACAAAATAGTCACACAAGATACAGTGGACCTGGACACTCCTCAGTGATAGTAGATTTGTTAAATAGATCTCTTGTAAATGTTAGCTCACTTATATACATTTGTCATTTTGAAGTACATAGACAAATTGTAAATGTTAACTCAATTAAATACAAAAGTCATTTTTTGGGTATTTTGTACATGTTTACTGTGAAGGTATAATGTTAAGTTCTATTTGACACTCAAAACCCAAAAAAAACATAGAAATGTACGGTTCGGTACTCTAGAACCGAACCAATTAACATTGAGTTTGGTGCAACATTACCGAACAAAAGTGATAGGTTCGGTTATAGTGAACCGAACCATTAAATATACCACAAAATCCTCTATTTATACCACAAAAAACCACAGATATGAAATATATGGTTCGATACCATAGTACCGAATCCCAAGTTAGGTTTGGTGGTATATTACTGAACTAATAGTGTAAGGTTCGGTACTATATGACCAAACCGTATATTTCGTAGGTTTTTTAGTGTCCAACATTAGTTTCTTAATTCCACAATTCCAAGCACTTCAACAATGAAAAAATAAGAAAATTATAAAACATAACATTTCTTTATTGTCAAGGTATGTTAAGTTCAATTTAACACTCAAAACCCAAAAAAGAAAGAAAGAAATGTACGGTTTAGTACTGTGGTACCGAACCGAATGTTATAGATCTGGTACAAAAGCACCGAATCGAAAGCATATGATTCAGTCCTGTTCCACCGAACCAACGATTCGGTCCCGTTTCACCAAATCGAGGACTTTGGTTCGGTGGTAAAAGACCAAATCATATATTTTTGGGGTTTTTCCATTCATACACCTGTTGTTTATAATTCCAAGCACCTGTTTTAACTTCAATAATGAAAAAAATAACAAAATGATAAAACATACATTGTAGATTAAACTTTTACAAAATAATGCCATTGATTTACAACGCATCAAAAATCATACTAGTCAAGGCAAAATAATTACATTTCAATTCAAAGTTAAACACAATAGTTCATTGGAAAACCCTCCAAATAACTACTAATGGGCTCTGCGTGGAAGTATGCTCTTTGTATTGGTGCAATAACTGTTGATGATGGCCCTGCTTCTTCGCTTTTAGTAGAGGGAGTCCCAGATTTAGCACGTCCAGTCCTTGATGGCCCAACTTCTTCGCTCCTACCAGCACTCTGTATGTTTGTTCTAGAAAAAGACATCAATAATGGAGTCTACGGTGACAATGACACTTGGAAGTGTTAGCTTCTATTCCAGTTTGGATCGCCACTGTAGTGCAATATCCAATGCACGTCTATTTTGTTGTCATGGTGAAAATTTACAATTACACCAAATACATGAGAAAAATAGGGAAATAATAAAGTGAACATACAATAGAATTATGTAATTTAAAAAAAAAACAAATGCAATATCAATTACCGTAATTGAATTGTTGTCCGCATTCTTTTCTTGAGAGTCTCTAATGTTTCGGTGTTCTGAGTTTTGAATGATTGAATGAGATATAGAACGATACCACTCGAGATAATTGGGAACTGCATCCCATGAGCGTGTTACATGCTGATCGCGTGTTCTAGCAGAGAACACATAACTATCCTATCTCTCCCATGTCACCTCATATAAGGTGTACATCACTTAGTACTGTTTCGCTCTTGGACGTCTATTTGCTTGTACCGGACGAAGAGGCATTGGTGGAATTGTTTGGACGTAACCTAGGTGACGAAGAACCCTATCTGGATGGTAAGGTTCCACAATATCCATGCACTTGATGCACCCAGTATAAAAATCAACCTCGGAGACGAGATGATTTGATCGCCCACTTCGATAAGGATCCCAAACAACTTGAAATATGGAATACAATATAGTTAGGTACGTCAACCAATCTAATGTTTATAAAATCATAATAATCAGTAAATACATAACCTCCTTAGAAATCAACTCATCAAATGCCTCGCGCAAAGTGTAGACATAATTGTCCCTTCATCCCATTTCTTTTCTTGGGATCCATCTTTGAGCTCGTGGGAGGTTGTTTGTATATGAAGGGTTGGCGTGTGGACGGACTAATTTAAAATGCTCATAGCACTAAGCCTAGAAAAATAATGACAAGTATAATAAACATTTTGCTCGAAGTAGTATAAACCAAATGGAAAGATAAGGAAAAAGTATACCTCAAGTAAGGTGAGATACCCACCAATTCCAGAAACTTCATGCCTAGTGGTGAATCCCAACTATCGATACAAAAATGCTAAACATGCAGCCCCCCATGAGTATGAACTAATCACGTTCAGGTCCATCAACAAGTGTAGATAAGTGACAGAGACCCATGTTCCAGATTTGTCCACAAACAACGTGCATCCCAACAAATATAACAAATATGCCCTTGTTGTGCACTTGACTGATGGGTAAGGGGTGTTGTTTGTCTTAGCTTTGCCAAAAAGGCTCTTAAGCCAACTTAGGCGCACAGATTGCCCTTTTACAATTTTGATCTCATCATAAGCATCGACGTACGAGCCTCCCAACCATCAGATGAGTAACGTGATTGCGTCTTTATTGTCCACTGGAGGTGATGAGATCGTTCTACCTATGACTGGGATCCCAAGCAGTACATCAACATCATCGAGTGTAATAGTCATTTCAAGAAACATAAGGTGAAATGTATTTGTCTCCAGTTGCTACCGCTCCATAAACAAAGATATCAAAATTTTGTTCGCAAAAGGGTATGTGAAGCCGATGAGTAGCCTCAAACCAGATGACTCAATAATTTCAGCAAATATTTCTTTCTCGGGATCACATTTTAAGTCCTACTAGTGCAATTTGGCGCCGTGGTTTAAACTTTGAAGTAATTCACGATGTTGTCAACACAAAATAAGATTCAAAGAAATTAGTATTGTTAACACACACCTCATCAAGAATATATACTATTCAATTAAAACAAACAATGACTTACTTGATTTTTTCAGGTGAATGCAACAATATGTTTCTTAAAGCCAGTGAAGATTGAGGTATCATTAGGGCCTCCAGGACAGGGCGCACCATCATCCTCCATTGGAACATCTTTTGTATTGGTACTACCTTGAGGTACAGTTGTGGTAGTTTCATCTACGTTTTCTTCTTGCTCCACATCATGTAATACCCTAGGATTGCACAAAAAAAAAAATCGTTTGGGCACCCGCCCGAACGTTCTGGCGCCAAATCTTCTATATAAAGAAACCTCCCCCTCCTCATTTCTCACAACAAATCACCTCTCCTTGTGATTTTTCTTCTCCTTTACACTCATTTTGAGTTTTTGGTCTTTTGAGACTCTCTTTCGAGACTCTCTGTGCGGTGCAACGCTGTTCTGTCCGGGGGAAAGCACTAGTTCTGAAAGAAGTTCTTATCTGAAGGTGGGGAACGAAACATAGGTTTGCGTGTCTTATAAATTTTATTGAAGTTTATATTCATTTATCATTATGTCTACCATTCATTTACACTGCATTATTGCGTACAATGTTTATACTGTCGCACTTATGCCTGTATATTCGGAATTCATGTATTATACTGTTGCTATGTTGGATTAGTGGTCAATCTGGCTCAACCAGATTCAGTCATGTCCTCAGTAACTTTAAATAGTAAACGGGAGGCAGTGTGCTGCTCTAGACGATTGGTATTTAAGTAGACCTCGTGTCTCACCTCTCAACTAGAGACTGATCTGGTTGGTTTTATTTGAAAGCTATCAGCTTATACAGTAATACTGAATGTCCTAACCTTGCACGTAGTGATACCGACCCTGATAAGGATCACCAGACGTTGCTAAATCCTATCTAAATGTTAAGTAAAGACCAGACCAGTTCATACAGACCAATTCATGCATTGACATCATACATATCACCACCTAGGGACGTATGTGGTTTATGATTCATAGAATAGTTAGGAGCGATGCTCGCTATTCATTATATTTCTCTCGAGAGGGACGTACAATGAGAACCTGGCTAATTCTGGGGAATGACATTTTGTATGTGAATCCAGAGCATCGTTCCTGAGGAGGGACGTACAATGAGAACTCGGTTACCCCTAGGGAGGGACATCTGTACGTGAACTCAGGCGATGTACAGTCATCAAACCATTACGAGACGGTGTCATGCATACATACATATTGAATTGATTATGATGCTCTGATGTGTATTTAAGATATTTGATTATGAAGTTTGCTTTATTAATTATTATATTCACGAACTATTTTACCCACTGAGCGTGTAGCTCACCCCGTTGTTATCCAATTTTTCACAGGAGATTAGGGTAGACTGGGTTTAGGTTTTTTGGCCCACATTTCGTACCTTTTGTATTATTCATTGGGAATTTTGGGAGAATGTTCCCTTAACTATTTAATGTACAAATATATTCTGAATTTAATGAAATAAGACTTGTACTTAACTATGCTTCCGCGCATTCTGTTATTATCGTTATAATGCATTCGCACCCCGTCCGTGAGTGTCCCGCCGGTTTAGGTGCGTCCGGGCGGGGTGTGACACATCCTCTCGGGTATTAGGCAAATTAGGTTGAAGTAGGCGTCGTCTCCTAGCCGATACAGTAGGTTGGGCCCTAGAAGTACTCTGCTCACTTGATGATGTGCTGTCACCTCTACTTCTTGGCATTTTTTCATGCAAAACATGATAAATAATTAATTTAATGAATTAAATGCCAAAAAATATTTTTTTTGAACTGTTCGGTTAGAGAGGACAGAACAAAACCATTCGATTTTGTCTTATCCTCATCCTGATCGAACGTATAGCGATCGGTTCGGTAGCATAGGTCCGAACCGATCATGATTTCTTTCTCACTTTCGGTGACGTTCCTCCCACATTCGAGGACGTTTTACGCGAACAAAAACATTCGATTTCACGTAATCTAAATACTAAATATGAAAAAAAATAACAACAACAAATTGCGTACCGATTTAGTGATTTTCACCTTTGAAACTTCGAATTTCAAATGATACAATGTGGCCACGCATGAAGCAAAACCACCTATTTTTTTTTGCTAAAGATGAGATTATAGCAATGAAGTAAAGGATTTTTGTAGTGATTTTAGGGTTTTGGGTGTAATGATTTAGGTTGCGTTTGGTACGCGAGAATTTTTACATAGGAATGAGAATCAAATTCCTGAAAAAATTATTAATGGGAATCTGAAGATAGAAATGTTATATTACTGTATTTGGTTACACACAAAAATCTTTCACAACTTTCCTTTGAATATCACATTATTATGTTTGGTAGCACATCAGAATCTTAGATAATTAAATAATCTTTATCATAAAATATTAATTGAATTAAAAATAATAAAACTAATTTTATTAATATAATAAATAATTAAATTTCATTATTAAACATATTAAAAAAATTTCAAAATATTTTTAAATAAAATAATACACTCAATTTTATAAAAATAGAAATTTTTCTTGTTAAAAATAATAAATTAGTTGTGATGAAAAAATAATTAAAAAATAATAAAATGAATATTTCATAAAAATATAAAAATTATTAAAATAGTAATTTTTAATTATTATTTTAAAAAAATAATAAAATAATTAAAAAAATAAAATGAATATTTTAAAAATTGTAAAAATCATTATTATTAATAGAAAGTTAGAATAAAAAATAATTTTCAAACAATAGAGTATTTTTTATTAAAATAATAAACTCATTTTTTATAAAATAGTAAATCTGGTTTTTCATTAAAAATAATAAATTAGTTGTGATGAAAAAATAATAATAAAATAATTAAAAAAAATAATAAAATAAATATTTCATAAAAATATAAAAAATATTATTATTAATATAAAATTAGAATAAAAAATAATTTTTAAAGAATAAAATATTTTTATTAAAATAATAAACTTAATTTTAATGAAAATAGTAAAATTGATTTTTTATTATTTGTGACAGAAAAATAATAATAAAATAATTTAAAAAAATTATAAAATGAATATTTTAAAAATATAAAATTATTATTAATAATAGAAAGTTAGAATAAAACATAATTGTCAAATAATATAGTATTTTTATTAAAATAATAAACTTTATTTTAATTAAAAATAGTGAATTTATTATTATTATTATTTTTTAAAATCATAAAATGAATATTTAATAAAAATATAAAAAATATTATTATTAATATTAAGTTAATAAACTCAATATTATTTTTATTAAAAAACATTATCATATTTATTTTAACATACCCGAAATAATAATTTTATTTTTTTGGGTTGTCGTAAATTTTTTTTTCTTTTTGCCTTTATTTTGAAAAGAAATAAATTTTTTTCCATGGTAAGCACTTTCTTAGAAAAATAAATACCATCTATCTTTTTGGGAATTACTTTTTTATTTTGGGTGAGAATTATGCTTTTTCAGGAATCACAAAGAAGGATGTCAAGCCATCTCAATCAACCAACTGGTGATTTAAATGTTTGTATAGTCAATTAATACAATGCATTAATTTAAGGTTTAAATCTATATAACATTTTTACTTATATCGTAGCATACTAGCATGCTTAGACAAGTTTGTTGCTCATGATTTTTATTTGTACAAATTCAAAGTTTAATATTATTGGTCATGATAAAAAATAATAAAAACTTAAAGAATAAAAAATTAGAAATGTAAAGTACGCTTAAAAAAAAAAAGGATTTATATTAGAATTAGTTTAAGGTAATGCGTGATTAATACGCTAAGCGTTTAAAGGAAAGTTTCCAGAAACAAGTAAGTGAGCCAAAAGCTATATATATGCACATATACACAGCAGATTTCAGCGCCTTCTTCTTCTATCGACAGTTCATCGATTCGTCTTCTCAAGGGCCGTGTTTGAAATCTCTGCAAATCTTCATATTGTTCGTGGTTTTTTTGGAAGAAGTTTGTGGTCGAAGATCAAGTTGAGAGGAATCGCAATAATCTCTCTCTGTCGCTGCTCATCATCGTCTTCACATACTACAACTGATTCTCGATCGATTCAGGTTTGCTACTTCTTCTCATTTGATCGTTTCTATGGAATTTTTCGCCATAAGATATTGTTTAAGGAGCTCTCAGCGCTTTGTGAGTTTGTGTATTGTGCTTCAAAATTGGTGGTTTCCCCCTTAATCGCATCGATCTTGGAGTTTAGGCGAACTTGTGATTTGAGATGATGCGGATATAAGGATTTGATTTGGGTTTTTAGGGGTTTCATGGAAGGAACGACTGGTGGTGGTGGATTTATCCTGAATAAGAGAGTTTTTCATGGCTGAGTTTGTATTGTTCTTCAAACTCGGTGATTTCCACCATCATCTCATCATCGATGTTAGAGTTTGAGCGAACTTGTGATTTGAGATGTGGATACAAGGACTTGATTAGGGTTTTAGGTGTTTCATGGCAGAGCGGCTTCTTCTTCTTCATCAGAAATTGCTTGTGGTGGATTTTTATCCTGAATAAGAGTTTTTGTGTATTTGTTTTTGGTAGACATGGCCGTTGTTGCTGGAAACAGGAGAGTTTTTGATCGTTTGGGAGCGGCACCTGCTACTACTCAATCTCGCAAAATATGCTATCATTGGCAGGCTGGGAGGTGCAATAGATACCGTTGCCCCTTCCTTCACGCCGAAATGCCACAGTTGAGCAAGAATAATGGCACAGTTTCTACTACTACTACTACTACTACTACTTCTCAAGCACTTACGCACAGAAAGCCAAACCCTAATTCCAATGAAAAGCCAAACCCTAATTTGAAAGGCACTAATCGTGGGCAACTGCCCTCAAAATCAAAATGGGTCCGAGATGATGGAGCAGTCAAGGCTCCTCCTCCTGCTTCTCAGAATAAGGCTCATGACAAGTGCTGTCACTATTGGATGAAGGGAAATTGCACTTATGGGGATAGCTGCAGATATCAGCACAAGTGGTTCGTCAGCGATAGCTTCTCTTTCTTAACACAGCTCCAAGGACACGAGAAGGTCGGTATTATTGCTGTTTTTTATCAACTACACTACACTACAGTCTTGTTTATCTTCTTTTTCTTTGTTTATTAAAATTTTCTTCTGTGACAGGGCATCAATGGAATTGTTCTTCCCCTGGGGTCTGATAAGCTTTTTTCAGGAAGCAAAGATGGAACAGTGCGCATTTGGGATTGTAACACCGGACAGGTTCCTACTTACAAGCTTGTAGTGTTTTGGATTTGATTTAAGATATTTTTGACTCTTTGTTGAACACCACTAACACTTTCTTTCATTGTAGTGTGCTAATGTGGTTAACCTCGGAAGTGAAATTGGCTGTATGATTACTGAAGGGCCTTGGGTCTTTGTTGGAGCTTCAAATGTTGTCAAGGTAAACTGCACTTTCATGGAAGAGATGCTATTGTTTTGTTTTTATGTCCATTTTATTTTATTGTTTCTTTTTATCTAGGCATGCATGCAATTATATTACTTATTTTTCCACATAATGACGATGATGAATATTGCAGGCTTGGAATGGTCAAACCAATACTGATCTTAATCTGAATGGGCCTGTTGGACAAGTTTATTCCCTTGAAGCTAGCATTAATGGTGATATACTTTTTGCTGGGAACCAGGTATTGTTTTCATTATTTCCTGTCATTGACTTCTTATTATTTTTTTCCACTCTCTTTTATCTTCTTAGACAGGTGGGGTTTTAGCATAAGATATGATTCTCATTGTTCAGGATGGCAATATATTGGTTTGGAGATATAATGCTGCGACCAACTCCTATGATCCAGCAGCCACCCTGAAAGGGCATAATCTTTCTGTTGTTTCATTAGTTGTTGGAGCAAACAGGCTATACTCTGGCTCCATGGACCATACAGTTAGAGTAAGTTTGTTTTCTTCCAATCTTTTTATTTTTATTTTTTTGGTTTTTAGTTGTTGGTGTATATTATTTGCAAACAATTTTTTTGGTAGCACTTAGTTTTTGACGTAAATAGGGGATGCTTCTTTGAAGCCTTGTGTTGTAAACAATCATATTGTCTGTGTTACAGAGATTGTGTCATCTTATTGGGTTGTATTTTTCATTGGCATTACATATTACACTTATTTTCAGGTATGGGACCTCGAGAATCTACAGTGTATGCATGTCTTGACTGAACACAAAGATGTCGTTATGTTTGTTCTTTGTTGGGATCAGTATCTTTTATCAAGCTCATTGGATGGAACAATAAAGGTTGGTTTCTTACATGATTGTTTTATTTAATTTTGATAATATATAAATGTGGGTGGGATGAACTGAAAAGGACAACATAAGGCAGGTAAGAATACCCATTCAGACTAAGGAAAAGAAGAAAAAAGTTTCCTTTGTTTACTTTTTCGTTTCTGTTCTGGTTCTGCAGGTGTGGGGGGCTACCGAAAGTGGGAGCTTGGAAGTAGTCTATACCCACATCGAAGAACATGTAAGCCACTTATGGACTGACTCTCTCTCTCTCTCTCTCTCTCTTGCTCTTATTGAACATGTTACGGAGATTTACTAATTATTTGTATCTTCACATTGCTTTGTTTATTACAGGGTGTACTTGCACTTAATGGCATGACTGATGCAGATGCCAAGCCAGTGTTAATGTGTTCATGTAACGACAATATTGTGCGTTTCTATGAACTGCCATCGTAAGTTCTGCACCCAAAGACAAAACACTTAAATTATTTATGGGTCCATCTTTATTACTTGTCTCTCTAATTTGATGAAGAATGTGTGCATGGACAATGAGATGGGAATTACTGTTGTGTGTGTGTTTCAGGTTTAAAGAGAGAGGAAGAATATTTTCCAAGCAAG
Organism: Paratinospora sagittata; assembly: GCA_035771175.1. Taxonomy (NCBI): domain Eukaryota; kingdom Viridiplantae; phylum Streptophyta; class Magnoliopsida; order Ranunculales; family Menispermaceae; genus Paratinospora; species Paratinospora sagittata. The sequence continues at coordinate 12,194,556 of CM069608.1, forward strand.
AGATTCGGGTTATGAGAAATGGCGTTGGTGGGTTGTTTTTTACTGGTGATGGAGCTGGCGAACTTAAAGTATGGAAGTTTGCTCAATAAGACATTCTGAAGCTTCCTCCTACTTGCCCTTGCTGCTGGTGAAAATGGAAAGATTGATACCTGGGAAGATCCTCACAATCAAGAAGATGACTTTGAACTAACACTCCCTAACTATTCATTGTGTAAATAGGTGTTCATTATTCATATTTTTTAGGGTTGTTTTGACCCATGACAGTTGTAAGCATTACTTATTCTTTTCAATGAAATTCTTTACATTTCAAGCTATACACAAGATAAGATAGTAAAAAGAATTTTCTTCAACCTCATGCGTGCTTATAGATAGTAGTTTACATTTGATGAGAAATATTGCCCTTAGTATCTTCAAAAGTGAGTGAGCAAAATGATGATAATATGACTTAAAAGAAAAAAAGGGAGGCTCTCGACTGACATGAAAGAAGCAAATAAGTAGAACAAGGTGAGATCTTTTCTGGAGGCAACAAAATAACACATGCAGCAAAGATAGAATGCCCATGTCAAATGAAAAAAAATAAAATGATCAGGTATGTTCCATGATCTCTAATTTATCGTTGACATATTAGATAATTTAATTGAAAATATATGAATAATTGCATCATGATTTTAAAAAATCAAACCAAAAGCCCCCCAATCTCCAGAAAACCATGGTAACCATTGTGCAATTACACAATTTTCTACAATAAAAGGATTGGGAATTACTTACAAGAATGAAGATCATGGAAAAAAAAATTGCTAATAATAAGGACCTCTAAGAAAGGTAAATTACTTGAATATTGTGAACAAAGTTCATAAATGCCCAGGAGAGACTTGACTTCATGTTCGTGCCTCCTAAGCGAAAATTGTCTTTCAAGTCGGAATGTAAGTTAAATGAAAAGCCATACGCTAGAGCAAGAAAATTAGTGTTTGTGACCTTTTAAGAAGAAGAAAAGAAAACACATCATGAGAATATGATGGCGTGGGTATCGAAAAGCCTGATAAACATATAGCTAACCTTCATGAACCCAAAGGATTTCAAACACTATGATAAATGTTATCATATCGAAAATAGAACATTAAAAGAAGGGTAACAATGGCTGTGCAATCCTGAGGAGAAATCTTTAGAGGGTTGCTAAATATACCTCATTGAAACTCTCTCTTTACCCGCCTAATTAACTTTACCCTCCTAAAATCATACTACTTTCTTTGCCCACTAAAAAATTCCAAAATAATCCAAAATACCCTTCTTCCCAAAATCTCCCATCGTTTCACCTTCTTCTCCAAAACTCTCAAACCCTAGCCATCACCACCGTTTTTCTTCTCTAAAAAGACCCAAAGCATTTATGCCACCACTGTTTTGTTTTTCCATCTCCAAAAATTTTAAACCAAGCCCTAACTTCAACCATGAACCTTCTTCCATTTCTAACCTTCAAATCGAGTTACAAAGGTGTTAGATCGAAGTTCTCAAGGTCATAAATGCCACAAAACGGGTCTATATGTCTTGTAGAGTCATTAAAATAGACTTGAATCTTCATACCCGTAAAAAAAACACCGAAAACATTAGGTTCGGTAGGACCGAGGACATATATTCAGACCTGTCTTATTGAATTGAGGGCATAAGTTTGGTAGGACCCAACCGAACCTATTGTCTTAGGTTCGGTCATGTACTACCGAACGAAAGACATAAGTTAGGTAGGGTTCTACCGAACAAAGTTTTTTTGGTGTTTTTTCAGGAATATGGTGATTTAAGTCGATTTTTATGGCTCTACAAGACATATGGACCCATTTTGTGGCGTTTATGATCTTGAAAACTTTGATTTAACACCTTTCAAACTAGAAAAGTGGAGATTTTGAATGCTCTTGAGTGAGTTTCTACTACACTAAAAGACCAACTAAATAGTGTTTAAAACACTTAAAAATCCTTTAAAAAGGGTTTTAACCCTTTCAAAATAACTCTTATAGGTTTCAAGGAGTATTTGAAAGACAAAAATGAAAGGGAAGATGAAAATGAAAGAAGGGTTTAGGGTTTAGGAAAGAAGATGAACATGAAAATCGTGGTGGGTAAGGTTAGTAAATGATTTGAAATTAAACTGAAATAAAAATAATGTAAGGGCATTTTGGACAAATCTTCGAAGGGTATTGTGGGAATTATTTTTTTTGGTGGGTAATGATAGTGTCTTTTTAGGGTATAAATGGAAGCTCCCAATCTTTATTTATAATAAATTTCTTTAAACTTTGATATTTGACTATTTTATCCTTGCGACACATGGAACTTCCTTTGTGGAATTTAAATGGACTGAGATTACTTCCAATGTGCCAATGACTAAACTTAGGCTTCAAAAGTCTTCGTTAAGGTCAAACATAAACAGAACACTAGAGTATGCATGAATGTTGGAATCTTCAATTGAGTAGAAGTCAAATCAAACAAGCTCGAATTGCCTTCATTTCAGTTTTGTTCTTGGTTGTGATTTATTCTTTGATTTTAAGTTTTTCACTTATAACCTTGAGTTGTGGGGGATTTCTTTTCTTTATTGAATCTTTAAGATATGATGATTTTAGGTACTTCCCCTACAAGTACTATCGAAGCTACAGTTGGACACATTCATATAGGTTGAATTGATTTTTTATTTTTTATTTTTTTTATTTTGAGGGAAAACAAGTATAGTTGATATATAAAAAATTAAGAGAAATTTACAGACAAACAGTGAACCAGAGGTTCACAAGCAGAAAAATAACAACACCATGACAATGAAACCTAACACAATACCAAAACCACAAGCATTCAAACCCAACTAAGAAACACAAGCATTCCAATTTCTACACCAATCCGATATAGTGCAACCTCCTTTTAGTTTCGAAGAAGCAACCCAAGATGCCGCTGTTATCATGACCTCATCCCACAAATTATTAATGTCTTTGTATGAATCATTGAATACCCTATTATTTCTTTCCATCCACACACACCAAAGTGACGCCAACGCAACGATTTTACCAATCGCAATAGCTTTCTTATCCAGTGTAGCTAAATAAGATAGTAAAAAACAATCCTCACATGAAGAAGGCAAACCCATCACTCCTTCATAGGTTGAACTCCATCTATTCCATATTTGATGCGAAATCAGGTAATGAATGAAAAGATGATCAATAGACTCTCCCTTCACATAACAAAGTGCACACCAATGAGGTGATAAGTAAGAATGTGGTTACTGCCTTTGTAACATATTCAATGTTAATCTTCCAATGGAGTAACGACCATCCAAAAATTTTTACCTTGAGAGGAACTTGTGCATCCCATAATGAATTAACCAACGGAGGGGAAATGATAGGGTTATGATCTACTAGGAACTCCAAGAGGGATTTGCATGTGAATTGCTTAGACAGGGACAATTCCCAAATATGATAGTCATTAAAAGATGAAATTCTTAGGTTTGGTAACTTTTGAATCTCAAGAAAAGAGCAACCTAATGATTTGCAGTAAATAAGAATTGTTTATTCACACACACCTTGAAGAGTACGATACAAAATTTATGTACAAACTTCTCCAACGGTCATAGAGGAAATATTAGAAAGATTTATTTGATTTCTTTAACTAAGAAATCATTTCCTAATTTGTTTCCAACGGTTCAATAGTTGCCCATAATTCTCCTTGATTTTCTGCTAGATTGGTGGCCTGATTGTGAGGAATCTTGTCACCCCCCTTCAAGGTTGGCAGTGAAAGTGAATGAACGCCAAGCTTGTAGCGAAACATACTAAATAATTCTTGAGATAATGCTTTTGTAAGAATATTTGCGATTTATTTAGTAGTGGAAAGATAGCGAACACGGAGAGCACTGTTAGTGACTTTTTCTCGAATAAAGTGATAATCAATTTCAATGTGTTTGGTGCAAGCATGGAAAATTGGATTGCGAGACATGTGAATGACACTTTGGTTATCACATAAAAGGAGAGGTCACCTTTGAAACTTGATGACATTGTCATGAAAAATATGTTGGAGCCATGTAATTTCTGTTGCTGTAGTCGCTAAAGCACGATATTTAGCTTCAGCGCTAAAGTGAGAGACCGGTAGTTGCTTTTTGGAAGCCCAAGATATACAATTGGAACCAAGAAATATGCAATATTCAGTTGTACTTCTTCTAGTGGTTGGACAACCAGCTCAATCTGCATCACAAAAAACATTTAAAGTGTCACAACCCACTATACGTGAAGTCATAACCGACACGAAAACCTCCGAGTATACCCTCCATCAGTACACCCGGCGTCCCGTTAGCCTAAAACACATATACGAATCCCCAAAATCAAATACAGTACAATCCTAAAAACATCCATTTAACATGATCATAAATGAAATAAAATATTACATCTCCAAGTTACCAAATATAAAATTTCAAAGTTTACAAAATACTACAAATCCAACACATCCCAACTATGTGTTAATTATACATATACTAGGTGTTATCATGTACATGATTATCAAATTACAAAATTAAATGTACAACACCTACATGAAACAAAAACAAGGGACGCTCCGCAGTCAAGCCTTCTCTTTTTTTTTTTCTATCAAATCCTGAAAGAAGAAGGTGAGGTGTGAGGTACAGCTCGCTCAGTGAATGTCATTTACAAGTGGCATATACGTGCATTTAATAAAAACATGATAAGATCATAAATCATTGAAATATCATGATGACGAAATAGATTACATACATGCTAACATAATGCATCAAGTCATACATAAGACGATGCATAACATTTGTAGTCATACTCATGCAATCCTAACACCTCCTGAGTACAGGGGTTCAAGGCTGGTGCGCTACACACAGTACCTGAACACACACACAATACTCGTATCTTAATAGGATTTCTGGGGTTGTGCAGCACGTAGGATTAGCCTAAACTAACCTACCCATACACAAGCCATAAAACCCTCTGCCAGGTACACAACTGGGATCGCCGCTAGACTTACGAGAATTCCCAGAAAGAGGAAATTCCAACTAGGAGCCTCAACCCAAATTGTCATCCCAATGAATTATGCTCAAATGTATTTCATGAAATATTAAAACATGCATACCATTATACATAAGCATTTAAAACATTTCTATACTACAATGCCACATATAAATAATTCAAAAGTAAAAGAACACTCACTCTTGATTGGATAAGTCTAGCCAATCCAGTTCCAATCCAATCACCAAAACTCTCCAATTGACTAAACGGGTTCAAGATCAATCACAAGACCTAGAAATAACATGGTTCACACAACTGAAAATCAGTCATAAAAGTGTGTCAAAACCCCATGTTCAAACCCAATCTAAAGTCAATTAGATTCTAAATTGGTTATCCCCTTGAGCCAATTTCCATATTGCCCAATTTGATCATTTAGACTCAAATAAACCAAGATTGACCTAAATTGAATGTAATAGGGTGATCCCATGATCCAACCACTAATATACATGACATTCAATTATAATTAGGGTCAATTAGACTATACATCAAGTCAATTTCATCAATTGACTAAGTCTTGGTCAAAATCTCCAATTAGGCCAATATAAAACATAAGGTCAAAATGAACTAAGTCATATCAATTTAACATAGGTTCTAACATTTTAAACCCCTGATTCTATTCAATTTGGGTCCAATTAAACAATCCCCAAGTTAATTTCATAAATTGACTTGATTTGGATGAAAAGTCCCAATTTGGGCAAAATCCCCAAATTACATGCAAAATTGCCAAAGTACATGAAAAATGTCAAATACTTAGCCTAGGTCAAAATCAGTCAACCCTAGGGTGTCTAGTATGAGAACCCATTGAATTCTATCATCAACAACCCTAATCATGCCCCAAAAAACCTACGTTGCATAATTTTTTAGATTTTCAATCAACAGCATCAAAAGCCCCAAATCTGGAAATTTTCATACATAGGCAATATTGTCAATTTTACACTAGGTCAACATAGTTGGCATGCAAAGCTTAACTCTAACCCTAAGTCAATGATCCAAGTGTAGGCCATTTGAACTAAACTCCAAGATTTCACCTTGGAAATCTCTAACCAAAGACATGGACCAGTTCTTGGTGTTCATAGGTCTAACATAGGAGACATGCAAACAACCTGAAAAATTCTAAGGCCATGAACAAGGTATAAGTCCATTTACAAAGAGTTCCACCAAATCCAAAAGAGAAAATTGGGAAAATGGCACCAATGGCCTCTAATCAACACTAGGGTTCATAAAAACATGCATGCAATGAAACCCTAAGTCTGGAACAATCCTCAACTGAGAATCCATGGCATATCTTAGGTCAAAATACAGCTTGGAAACTTAAACTAGAGAGATCAAAGGAAGAAAAGAGAGAAAACATGCAAACCTCATGGAGTTCTTGAGCAAGAACCTCCAAACCCTAATTTTCCTCTCATTTTCTCTTCTCCAGCTCATCTCCCTCTTTCTCAAGGGAAAAATGTGCAAATGAGCTGAAAAATTGAGTCAATAGCTTATATGGAAGTGTTTGGGCCCACAATTAAAAGTTGCCAAAAACTGTTAAAAATCAGTTTTCCTGTTGCAATACTTTTACTTAAATAGTCAATTTTATGCAAAATACCCACCAAATTAACATCTTAACCGTTAAGAAGTTTCATGAGTCAGTTACCAATAGTCTGGTAAACTTTCAACTCAATCCAACGGTGGGATTGCAAGTTCCAACCGTTTGATCAAAACTGCGTAAGAAAATCCCCAAATTTGTGAAACAGTGTTTGGAGTCTTATAACTCACAGTAAGTACCTTTGATAAAGATCTTCACCGTCATAATGAAGATCTATCAGAGAATAAAGAGCTGACAAAATTTTAGCTCAATCGGACCATGGATCTAGGAGATCAAATCATTGATGTAATTTGTGACAGAAATTTCTTCCTTCATGGAGCGAGCTCCACTGGATCCAAAACACCGTATTTGACATGTTTCGACGTCGAACGGGTCTCCGATGGTTCCGAAACTTCATGCGCACTCTCTATGTCCTAAAGTCATGCAAAGACACTCAAACTTACATGCGACGAGCATCAAAATATATATACACATACGTATACGAATACATATACGGGTACTCTACGGGTACACTGTGTGTCACACCTGGGTTGCACACAGTGCCCCTTACCCAGGGTGATGAGTACCCCTGTGACGCCCCGAAAATTATTTCATCTAGCCCATAACCCAATTGCATTTTTGCCCAAACTCTATGTGTTGCCTTGATATGTTTGATGTTTGTTTGATGGTTGTTTAATGCTTGTATAGTTGATGCTTGATAATGTATATAAATATGTGTATCATAAATTGTATATGGGTCATGTTAAATTAAAGTATAATGCATATGTTATTATGTATGCATGGGCCCATTAAACCATGAATTGATATGGGTTAGGATTGATTGAATAAAAGGATAAATGAGAATGAAAATTTGGTGTATTAAATGGATTGAACATTTAAAATACATGGAAGCATGAGATTGGTTAAAGTACATGTGGTTGGTATGGGTAGTATGAGACCAACACATGTGAAGGTTGGTGCATGGAAGTGGACAAGTGTCCCATGCCCACTTCCCTAATCCAAGAATGTGCTAGAAAATGAGGTGAGTGGAGGAGAGAATCCAAAAATGTGCTAGAAAATGAGGTGAGTGGAGGAGAGAATCCAAGAATGTGCTAGAAAGTGAGGTGAGTGGAGGAGGGAATCAAGGAAGTGCTAGAAAGAGGTGAGTGGAGAGAAAGAAAAAGAAATAAAAGAAAAGAAGAGAAAGGAAAGAAGAAGAGAAATAAGGAGGGAGTTGCAGGAGGAAGATCTCTGCAACGTTTTCATCAAAGTGCTTGATCTTTCCGATATATGGTCAGATTGAGCTCAAAAATTGTCAGCAAGTTTGTAGCTTATGGTTATTAATTCTGGTCGGTGGAGATCTTGATCAGAGGTTTCTTCTAAGAGATCTATCCTCTCAAACAAAGCTGGTCGGAAAGTCTGGATTTCTCGCGCCGTTTTACTCAAACTTCTAGATCTCCTTAATCTACCGTTGGATGGATATAAAATATTGATATGTAGTGTCCAAATGATATTTCTGCATTATGAACGGTGGAGATCTTGATTAGAGGTTGCTTCTGAGAGATCTAATCTCTGAAACAAAGCTGGTCGGAAAGTCTGGATTTTTCGTACCATTTCGCTCAAACTTATTGATCTCCTCAATATACCGTTGGATGGATATTAAATTTGGGTATGTAGTTTATAACGAATACGTATGTATTCTGAGCGGTGGAGATGGTTATGCATTTAGTATTTTGTGTGATATAGTCATCTGAGTTTGAGTATTTGCAGCAGGAAAGGAGAAATTGTCTGATTAGAGACTTGTTCATCAAATATACTTATCTTTTCGGTCCACCGTTGGATTGGGCTGATATTTGGACAGAAGGTTTGTTTCTTCATATAATTCAATCTGTACGGTTGATTTTGTGATTACATATTTCTGTTGGTATATTGATACATCTGAACAGAATAGTAAATGAAGAATTGGTAGGGTTGCTTGTATTAGACCTAAATTTAGAATATGAACTTAGACCTTTCCAAATAGCTTGCATGTCAACTATGTTGACCTAGTTGTCATTGTTGATGAACCCATGATGCAAAATCAGTGATATACATGGCTGAACATGGTGACCTAGTGTAAATTGACAATATGGCCTAAGTATGGAAAATTTCACATTTTAGGGCTTTTGATGCTTTTGGCCTAGAATCATTGAATTGATGCAACTTATGTTTATATAAGCATGATTAGGGTTGATTATGCTACTGATTTGGTGGTTGTGACCATATCATGGGTTAGGCCTACTTGTGATCAAGTGACCCAATTTGGGCATGTTTATGCCTAAGGAATTGAAAATCAGTATTTTTGATTAATAGAATGGTTCATGAATGAGAACTATGCATTAGAGGCCTAAGTCATGTGATTTGAGTTGAATGATGGGATTAGATGGAATTTAGGCCTATTGTTTATATGTGGGCTGATTTAGGGTTGATGTGTAATGTCTATGTGATTGAGTATAGAAATTGATGTATGGTAGGATATTGATGAATGTTTTAGGATCTTGATTGGGTTGATTCGGTTTGGTGGTCGTGTGTGGTTAAATACTCTCGCGAGGCTTGGTTGTGAGTAGACTTCATTTATGATTATATCTTTTATGTCATCATATCACTTATATATTGTATGTTGAAAGCATGAATGTGTTCTAATGTTTTGAATGATGCATTGATTTGAGAAAACCTTATGACTTTGGTTGGGCCCATCTATCTGGCTAATAGGGGGACTTAACCTTGTCATAGGAGGGTTTTAGGAAAGGAAGAGATTGGGGTCAACGGTACGGTGAAATAGACGTGCACTAGTAACCCAAAATAAACATGATTGGGATCAACGTTACGGTGAAATAGACGTGCACTAGTAACCCAATGCATGTGGAATGTGGATCCAAATTGATAAGCTTTTACTTGCATCGAACTTATTATAAATGCTTGATATCTATATGTTATGAGCTTTTAATCATGCTACACATTGACATGCATACATGATATTTATTGATGAGTATTGATAGCATATTTGAATTCTATTCACTGGGCACCGTTGGCTCACCCTCATTTTCCTCTTTCAGGTCCTTCTGTCCCGAATAAGGGCAAAGGAGTAGTTATATCTTGAGGGCCTTGCGTGCGATAGAATCCAAAGCCTCGATGTGGGTTGAGAGGCATTTTGATTGAATTGTGTTTTAAATTAGGAAGTATTATATTTTGGATTATGTAATTATAATACTTACCACATTGTAGTATGGGTGAGTTGGGACTTGTTGGATAAACCATGTGGGCATATGACGGTTTTTATTTATACCCACAATTTTGGACTTTATGTGTATGTCAATTTTAATGGACTGTAGGGATTATGATTTTATTTATGGATCATTTTTATGGACTATCTCTTGTCTTGGATGATTAATACGGTGGGTAATTTTGTTTAGTACCTTTTGATATTATGTCGTTGTTTGAGATAAGGCTCGTAGGGTCTCAACCACCTCACGGGAGTTGAGGAGTGGTCGGAGATGCCTACGCCGGGCGTCCTTGATAGTTCGGGCATCATTTCTGGTAGCTCAACTAAAAATGAGGCTATCATCAACAGAAAATAAATGATAAATTTTTGGGCCCCTTCTAGCAATTGTTAACCCCTCAAATAATTTCTTTTCTTCAGCTCCCACAACGTGCTAGAAGGGCCTTTAGCACAACAAAAACAGATAGGGTGATAATGGATAACCTTGTCTTAATCCCATTTGAAGAAAAAATCACCAAAAATACTTCCATTAATTTGGATTGAGAATCCAACTAAAGATACACAAAATTAAATTAACCCATTGTTCAACAAATCTTAGTTTCCTCATGACTAATTTGAGGTAATCTCATTCCACCCTGTCGTAGGCTTTACTCATATCTAATTTGAGAGCCATAGAACCTGTTATTCCTTTTCTTTTGTTTTCATGTGGTGAAGTAATTCATGGGCTACTATCTGAGATAAGCCTACCTCCCCTAAAGGCACTTTGATTCTCAGATATTATACTAGGAAGATAATGTTAAACTGATTGGTCTAAAATCAGACACTTTTGAGTAGTTACTAACTTTTGGAATTAAGACAATAAGAGTATGGTTTAGGTCTCCCAAATCAGAATTACCATTAAAAAATGATAGACATGTATTAGTTATATCATCACCAACAATATGCCAGTATTTTTTATCAAATAGAGCAGGAAAGCCATCTAAATCAGGACTTTTAATAAGACCCATTTGATTAAGAGCAGAAATTACCTCTGAACTGTGAAAGGGCTGCAAAAGAGATCTGTTCATCTCATCAGTCACCTTGCGGGGCTTTCATCGATGCATTACTAGAGATCCCATTAGATGAGTAGAGTTGTTGATAGTACCCTTCTATTATATATTTCAGTCACTTTATTCTGATCTGTCACCCAATTCCCTTGAGAGTCCAAGACTCCTTTGATCATATTGCATCTCCTTTTCTCGCTGGCTTTGGAATGAAAAAACTTTGTGTTCATGTCACCACCAGCAAGCCAATTTTCTTTAGCCCTTTGCTGCCAATACTGTTCTTCCTTAACATGCAGCTTTTCCAATCTTGCTTCTAATGATTTCATGAGTTGATAGGAACACTGGGCGTGAGGGCCATTATGTAACTGTTCCAATTGTTCTCTGAGATGCTTGATAGTTAGAGAAACATTGCCAAACTTCTTCTTGCTCCACTTCGTAAGCTCCTTAATGCAAGTTGCACTAGAACGGGAAAGATTAATGTTGTTGGATGAATTCTTCATCTTCAACCATGTCTCCCTGATAATCTCTATGACTTTGCCTTCCTCTACCCACATAGACTCAAAAAATAGTCTTTTATTATTCTTTAAGCAGCCCCAATTCACCTCAGGTTTAGTGTTGACCAATATGGCACGGTGGTCAAAAAGATAAAAGCCCAAGTGGTGACAACTAGAAAATTTGAAATGATTTCTCAAGCATCTCAATATAGAGCCATGTCAAGCCTCTCTTGGATATTCTTTTCATTACGTCTTTTATTTGACTAGGTAAAGTCTGCCCAGAGAAACCCACATCTTGCAATTCACAAGAGTCAATCACCTGTCTAAAGACCTCCATCTGTCTTGTTGATCTCAAAGTTCCCCCCTTTTTCTCATTATAATTAATAATTTCACTAAAATCACCCACTATCAGAAGGACTTTGATTATACACATAAGAGAATTCTTTTAGTGGGAAAGGTACACATAAGAAGACAAAGAGCTGAAAAATAAAGGCAAAGAGAGATTATCTCTTTATTTTTCTCATAATATCCTTTTCAAAAGTCGTCACGCCATACATCATCCACTTACCTATTCATATATTCTAAACTACAAATTATAGTAGCAAAACACACCCAAATTGGAAGAAGTAATGAGCGAGGCGAATTAATTTGTATGAGAGAAACTTGTATTTCTTTCTTAATGTCACATTGAGTATACACATGGATATATATATACATGAAGCCCTAGGCTATGTAAGGTAAACCTAATCTATACATGGTAAGTACACTTATATAGTAACTATACATATATAGTAACATCTTCCCTCAAACTCAAGGTGGTAAAGAAGAAGCCATCTTGAGTTTGTCAATCAAATCACGATGATGGCCAGGGGGATGTGCCTTTGTAAAAATGTCTGCAAGTTGATCCACGGAGGCCACGTGAACTAAGCGAAGGGTGTCCTGCTTAATGTGTTGACGAATAAAGTGACAATCAATCTCAATGTGCTTTGTTCGTTCATGGAAAACATCATTATGAGCAATCTGCATAACACTTATATTATCACAATAAAGAGTGGAACTACTGGAAAGAGAAATCCCCATGTCCTGAAGCAACCAACGAATCCATATAAGCTCAGACGTCGCATCTGCCATTGCGCGATACTCAGCCTTTGTACTAGATCTAGATACAACTGTTCGTTTCTTACTCTTCCAAGAGATTAAGGAGGAACCAAGTAAGAAACAATAGCCTGTGATGGAACGACGATCAGTAGGGTTACCAACCCAATCTGCATTTGAGAAAGCCCGAAGCTCCAAAGAGGAATGAGCCTAGAAATGAAGACCATGAAACAAAATGCCCTTAATATACCGAAGTATATGCAGGAAAGCTGCATAGTGAGACGAACGAGGATCATGCATGAACATACTCACTAGTGTGACTGCATAAGAAAGGCCAGGTCGAGTCATAGTAATATAGATGAGACTACTAACCAATTGCCTGTATAATGTCGCATCCACCAGAGGCTCGTGATTAGTGGGCGATTACTTCGCATTTGTCTCCAAAGGACTATCAACAACCCTTACTATCAGTCAAACTAGCATGTGATAAAAGTTCAAATGTATATTTGGCTTGTGAAAGATAATATCCATTGGAACTAGATATGTCCTCAAGAGCCAAAAAATAACTGAGAGACCCAAGTCCTTCATCTCAAAAGTCCGACCAAGAAAACTCTGTAGAACATGAATACCCGACCCATCATCTCCAATAATGACCATGTCATCTACATATAATAGAAGAATAACAATACCCGCCTCTGATCAACGAAGAAAAAATGCAGAATCATATGAACTTGGAATGAAACCCTACTGGGAGAGCACAAAGCTAAACTTGGAAAACTAAGCTCGAGGAGACTGCTTAAGGCCATAGAGAGCCTTGCGAAGATGGCATACTTTCCCTGGTGGATGATCAAAACCTGGAGGAGGTTGCAAATACACTTCCTCGACCAGCTCCCCATTAAGAAATGCATTCTTAACATCCATCTGAAACATCTTCCATTGTCTAACAGCTGAAATGACAAGCAAGGAACGAAAAGTGGTAAGACGAGCAACTGGAGCAAAAGTCTCCTAATAATAAATACCATACTCCTGTGTGAATCCCCTAGCAACAAGGTGAGTCTTATAGTGTTCCATTGATTCATCGGCACGAGTCTTAATCTTGTATACTCACTTACATCCCACTGCAGTCTTACCAGGAGGCAAATCAGTTACATCCCAGGTATGAGTGTCGTGTAGGGCTTGAAGTTCATCGGTCATAGCTTTATGCCAAAAAGGATCAGATCAAGCCTCCTAATAATTGCAAGGCTCATACAAGGTGGCAAGAGCAAAAAAATAATGATAGTCATTAAGATGAGATGGGATAGCTTTTACCCTATTGGAGCGACGAACATCAGGAATGGCTGGAGACTCAATGGGCATAGATGTGATGGTTAGATCAGTCGACGATGCAGGCAAGTCAGAGTCAGGCGGCATAGAGGGGTCTGTGGAACTTACTTCACCTTTACCCGAGTCAGGAAAAAGATCCGGAGACGGATCAACAAAAATAGTGGAGTAACGGAGAGGCTGTGAGGACAAAGGTGAGACAGATGACTAACCGATGTTCTCAAAATTGCACATGTCTGGAAACACGAAGACGTTTAGCAATAGGATCATAGCAGCGATAACCCTTATGCTCAATACCGTACCCAAGAAAACAACAAAGACGTGAGAGTGGCTTCAATTTATAGTGCTCATGAGAAGGAAGCAAGACAAAACATGCACAACCCAACACTCTCAAGAGCGAGTAATCAGGGCTGTTTCCATATAAGACCTCATACGGCATTTTACCTGATATAGTATGAGATGGAACCTGATTAATGGTGTAGACTGAAGTGAGTGTAGCCTCACCCCAAAAAGACTCAGGCAAATTGGCAGAGAGAATGAGAGATCTGACAGTATCCAAAATGTGCCTATGTTTTCGCTCAACACGACCATTCTGTTGAGAAGTGTATGGACAGGAACGATGAGAGAGAGTCCCATCACGTTTCAAGGTTTCCATAAAAGAATTAGACGTACACTCCATAGCATTATCACTACGAAAAACCTTAATCACCCGTTCGAATTGAGTCTGGATCATTTTTTGGAAGTCACAAATAATATCAAGCAACTCAGATCGCTCCCGTAAAAGATACAACCAAGTATAGCGTGAGAAATCATCAATAAATAACACAAAATATCAAGATCCTCCCTCAGTGGGAACTGGGGCAGGTCCCCATGTCACACCCTGGGTTGCACAGCGTGCCCCCTACCCAGGTGCGGGCGCACCCCCTCGGGGCGAACGCCTAGCCATAGTACCACATAATATTGTCCCATCTCGGCCAGCCACGCCACACAAGGACGCCGGTCACCGAGATCATTTATCCATATTATTCACACTCCCATGAATAATATAGGGCCTCCCCCAAGTTCGAACTCGCAACCTCTTCCTCATAAGGTTAGATTTCGCAACTTGAGTATCCATTGAACGGTACTCAAGTTGCGAAATCTAACCTTATGAGGAAGAGGTTGTGAGTTCGAACTTGGGGGAGGCCCTATATTATTCATGGGAGTGTGAATAATATGGATAAATGATCTCGGTGACCGGCGTCCTTGTGTGGCGTGGCTGGCCGAGATGGGACAATATTATGGATCCATAATGGCTAGGCGTTCGCCCCGAGGGGGTGCGCCCGCACCTGGGTAGGGGGCACGCTGTGCAACCCAGGGTGTGACACCCCAAATATCAGAATGGACAAGATCAAAAGGAGCAGATGAAAGGGAATCACTTCTATTAAATGGTAAAACACTTTGTTTACTCAATTGACAAGAAATGCAATCAAAGGGCTGAAAACTAACTTTGCCCAAACAACCACTAGATGCTAAAGACTGAACGCGAGACAAAGAGACATGACCTAAGCGGGAATGCCAAAGACTGGAAGTGGAAATAGATGCCACAAGCGAAAAATTGGAACGGGGTATATGTAGAAAAGTAAGCTCGAATAGACGGCCAACTTTACGCCCGATCCCAACTAGTTGTCCCGTCTTCTGATCCTGCACATCACATCCCTTATCAGAAAAAGTCAAAGTAAGACCATGCTCAACAAGTTGACCAATCGAAAGAAGGTGAAGAGACAACTTGGGTACAACCAGCTTTTCAAGAAGGGAAAGGTTGTGTGTAGATACACTGGAATGGGGTATATGTAGAAAAGTAAGCTCGAATAGACGACCAACTTTATGCCCGGTCCCAACTAGTTGTCCCGTCATCTGATCCTGCACACCACATCCCTTATCAGAAAAAGTCAAAGCAAGACCATGCTCAACAAGTTGACCAACCGAAAGAAGGTTAAGATACAACTTGGGTACAACTAGCATTTCAGGAAGGGAAAGGTTGTGTGTAGATACAGTGCCAACATGACTAACAGACATACTAGAACCATCAGCAGTATAAATAGAAGGAATATGTGGAGTGCGGGTAGCTAATAAAACTAAAAATGCATCAGAGGTCATATGATTACAACAAGCTGAATCAATAAACCAAGGGGGAGAATTATTTGACGTGACAGAAAGAGCAGTAGGTGTGTGAGATATAACCTGGTGAATGAATGCCTCAAGGTCAGCTGCAGTAAGGGATGATAATGCAGGAGCCTCAGATAAACTCGATGCAGATGGATCAACAAAAGCTACAGTTGCCCTACGATTATTACCATTCTTTGCTTGAGTAGTTGATCTCTCATCACTGATCTTCCTCCTACATTCTGAACCACGATGCCCAAAATAACCACACTTAAAACATTGCCCAGTAAACTTGGGCTTACCTCCCACAACTGCCTTCAGAAAGGCAGCAACAACCACAATCTGAGAAGTCGGTAGTGAACTAGTCATTGGTAGTGGAGTAGCCATAACTAGATCAGTAGACATATTACGTCTAGTAGCTTGACACGTCTCCTCAGAAATAAGCTCAGTGAGAGCACTCTCAAGTGTGGGAAGCGGAGTATGGTGAAGCAAGGAAACACGAGTATGTTCAAAGTCATCACGAAGGCCCATCATAAACTGAATGAACTGACGACAATCTTGGTACGACTGAAATGCTTTAGCTGAAGCATCATGAGAAATGACCGGATCAACATGAGAGAGTTGATCCCAAAGCCCACTGAGCTGCAAATGAAAGTCCATAATGGATTGGCCAGGGGCTTGATATAACTGCTGAAGCCGAGACTCCAATTGATACTGAAGGACCAAATCACTCAAACAATTATATTAATTGGCCAAAAAATCCCATTCAAGTTGGGCAAAAGTATCTGGATAGATGGTGCAGAGGTATTAATAAACCAAGAAAAAATCTTACAATGGGTGCTAGACCAGACCTCATGCCTTTCCTCAAAGTCAGCAACTGACTCAGTGCCAAGCTTCGTTAGCACTTTCTTATCTCTCGTGACATAACGCCACATCCTGTGGCCAGTGAGAAACACACACATCTGCTAGGCCCAAATAATATAATTTGTTTCATCCAAGATAATGTCGATAGGACAAGTAATATCATTAGCAAAGCCATCCGAAACAATCTCCAAAGAAAAATAAGTAACTAATAGAAAAGATATAATAAATGTATTATGTCTTGATGATGCCGTACTGAACCTTTCTTCCTCAATCTCCAAAGATATAATAAGGGTATTAGTTTATTATATCTTGTTCTCTTCACTTTTGCAAAGAAAAGTAAAAAGTGGCTTTTGCAAAGACACTTGCAGAGAGCAAGGTAAGAGGCGGAGATTACCTAGAATATGTCGGAGATGTTGAGGGCGTGATGGTTGCCGGAGAGGACGCCGGTGTTGTCGCCGATGAGGGTGCAAAAAGCCGGCGATGATGAAGTCGGCATCAATGCCGTCGGAGGCTGAGCAAGCGGAGAACCTGATGGCGGTGGCATCGAGCCGGACGGTGAAGATGACGACAACGATGAACTGGGTGTTAAAGAACCAGCCGGTGGTTGAGTGACCGAAGAGCTCGCCGGCAGGAAAGAAGATGGTGAGCACCGGTGGCCACAAGTGGTGATGGCACTAGAACGGGAAACGACAATCAAACGGCAGCCACAGGTGGTGGCGGCGGACTCAGTGCTAGGTGGGTTGACAAAGAAGAGCGGCAGAAGTAAGTGTTAGGAACCTAGAATAAAGCTATGATACCAAATGAGAGAAACTTGTATTTCTTTCTTAATGTCACATTGAGTGTACACACGAATATATATATATATGCATGAACCTAATCTATACATGGTAAGTACACATATATATAGTAACTATACATATATAATAACTACATATATAGTAACAATTTGGAAGAAAATTTGGCAGCAGCTAAAAGAGAACGCGACCTTAATTGATATCCTGATTTTTTATTTTTCCAAAGTAAAGCTAACTTGGTATGCTAACCCAAATCCTGACGAGAAGCCCCAAGACAAGGGACTACAGAATAGAACGCCTAAGTTAGCTAGTGTTCTGACTTATTAATACTCTATCCATGTAATTTTTACGAATTAAGGGCTTGTTTAATGTGCAGAAAAAGATAAAATTAATTTTATGGAATTAGATTGGATAGAATAGAACTAAAAATAGTGTATTTTGTATTTGATGCAACACATGAGATTAAAATAAAAATTAATTAAATATTTTTTTAAACTTATTTTTTTTAATTACATTAAATAAAAAAAACCAGTGGTTTTGCAATTTGCAAAACTAGAATTTTTTTTAAAGAGGAAAAAGGAGAAGAGAAAAAAAACTAGCTCGAGATTCAATGGTGGGTTGAATTATTTTTAATCCTATCTCGTTCGGTTACCAAACGTGAGAATAGAATTAAAAACAATTCTATCCCCTTACCAAACACACCCTAAACACACCCTAAGGATCAAAGACTAAGGATAATAATGAAGATGCTAAGTCTAGTAATAATAGCAGTAGTTGGGGAAGGCCAACAGATTAGGACGAATTTGAATTTTCAACTCTTGATCACAACTTGAATCAATTTTCTAACCTTTAATAACGAAAAGAAAGACTGAAAGAAAGTATCTGATTGAGACAAATTGATGACTATCAATTTTCTAACACGACAACTTGAATCAATTTTCTAACCCCTGAATAACGAAAAGAAAAACTGAAAAATCCTTTCTTGCAATTATCTATCTCTTTATGTATATATATAGCAATACTACTAGCTGCTTAATGAATTCCATCTCTCCTCCTAGCTCTCCATCAACATATGCAAGTATTCCTCACTAGCTTCTTGTTTCTTCACTGTGAAACTGATGGTTTTATATAAATTAGATATGAGGAGGTACTTAAGAGTGCAGCCACTTGTGTCATTAATCATAATTATCTTTAGTAGCACAAAGTTCATGGAGTTGGGAGCTGCAATTAGTACTACTGTAACCGTTCATTATAACCTTGGAAATGAGACTGATAAAGTCTCATTGCTTGCCTTCAAAGAAGGGATAAGTGAAGATCCATCTGGAGTCTTCAAGTCTTGGAATGATTCTGCTCATATTTGCCAGCAGCAAGGCATTATATGTGGTCGCCGTCATAATTCCAGAGTTTGTAGCACCCGTGCCTTTAGGTGACGTCATTTTGACGCATAGTATATCCGCAAAGTACCCGTATACGTATTCGTATATATATGTATATATGTATTTTGATGCTTGAAGCACGTAAGTTCAAGTGTATTTGAATGATTTTAGGTCATAAAGAGTGCGCATGAAGTTTCGGAACCATCGGAGACCCATTCGACGTCAAAACATGTCGAAAACGGTGTTTTGGATCCAATGAAGTGGAGGAAGAAATTTCTGCCACAAATTACATCAATGGTTAGATATCCTAGATCCATGGTCCGATTGAGTTGAAATTTTTTCAGCTCATTCTTATATGATATATATTCATTATGATTGGTGAAGATCTTGATCGGTGTTACCTACTACGAGTTATAAGACTCCAAACAATGTTTCACGGATTTTCGGATTTTCTTATGAAGTTCTGATCAAACAGTTAGATCTCACAATCCCACCGTTGGATTGAGTTAACAGTTTACCAGAATGTTGGTAACTAACTCATGCAACTTTTGGGCGGTTAAGATGTTAATTAGTGGGTATTTTGCAAGAAATCGACTATCTAAGTTTAAGTATTGCAACAGAAAAAATGATTTTTTGATAATTTTTGGCAAATTTTAGTTGTGGGCCCAAGCTTGTCTATTTAAGCAACCAAAACGTAATTTTAGGCTCATTTTCTCATTTCTCAGCCAGAAAAGAGAGAAAGGAGCTGGAGAGGAGAAAATGAGAGGAAAATTAGGGTTTGGTGGTTTCTTGCTCAAGAACACCGAAGGTTTGCATTTTTCCTCCATTTCTTCCTTGAATCTCTCTATTAGTTGCATGATAGCTTTATTTTGAGCATGAGGGTTTCACTTTGATGCATGCATTGTGATGAACCTTGAATGGGTGGAATACCAAAGTTAGAGTTGAGTCTTGCATGTCACATATGTGTGATTAGAGAGTGTTAGGAGTACTCTAATGGTGAAACCCCCAATTTCTAGCAAGAAATTGGAAGGGTTAGTTCAAATGACCTAAACTTAGTTTATGACCTTAGACTTTTTAAAATCTTTGCATGTCAACTATGTTGACCTAGTGGCCATTGTGGATGATTCCATGTTGCAAGATCAGTAAAATTAATGGCTGAACATGGTGGCCTAGTGTAAAATTGGCAATATGGCCTATGTATGAAAATTTCCATATTTGGGGCTTTTGATGCTCTTGATATAAAATCTGGAAAATTATGCAATGTAGGTCTAATTGGGCATGATTAGGGTTGTTTGATGATTGAATTCAGTGGGTTCTCATAATGGACACCCTAAGGTTGACTAATTTTGATCTAAGCTAAGTGTTTGGCGTTTTTCATGTACTTTGGCAATTTTGCATGTAATTTGGGAATTTTGCCTAAATTGAGACTTTTCACCCAAAGCAAGTCAATTTATGAAATTGACTTGAGGATTGTTTAATTGGACCCAAATTGAGTAGAATCATGGGTTTAAAATGTTAGAACCTATATTAAATTGATATGACTTAGTTCATTTTGACCTTATGTTTTATATTGGCCTAATTGGGGGTTTTGACCAAGA
This sequence comes from Paratinospora sagittata, assembly GCA_035771175.1. Taxonomy (NCBI): domain Eukaryota; kingdom Viridiplantae; phylum Streptophyta; class Magnoliopsida; order Ranunculales; family Menispermaceae; genus Paratinospora; species Paratinospora sagittata. Next base: position 12,215,153 of record CM069608.1, read on the forward strand.
CTTAGTCAATTGATGAAATTGACTTGATTTATAGCCTAATTGACCCTAAGTATAATTGAATTTCATGTATATTAGTGGTTGGATCATGGGATCACCCTATTGCATTCAATTTAGGTCAATCTTAGTTTAGTTGAGTCTAAGTGATCAAGTTGGGCAATATGGAAATTGGCTCAAGGGGGTAATCAATTTAGAATGTAATTGACTTTAGATTGGGTTTGAACATGGGGTTTTGACACACTTTATGACTGATTTTCAGTTGTGTGAACCATGTTATTTCCAGGTCTTGTGATTGATCTTAAACCCGTTTGGTCAATTAGAGAGTTTTGGCGATTGGATTGACTAGACTTAGTCAATCAAGAGTGACTGTTCTTTTACTTTTGGATTATTTATATGGGGCATTATAGTATATAAATGTTTTAAATGCTTATGTATGATGGTATGCATGTTTTAATATTCCATGAATTACATTTGAGCATAATTCATTGGGATGGCAATTTGGGTTGAGGCTCCTAGTTGGAATTTCCTCTTTTTGGGAATTCTCGTAAGTCTAGCGGCGATCCCAATTGTGTACCTGACAGAGGATTTTATGGCTTGTGTATGGGTAGGTTAGTTTAGGCTAATCTTACGTGCTACACAACCCCAAAAATCCTATTAGGATACGAGTATTGTGTGTGTGTTCAGGTACTGTGTGTAGCGCACCAGCCTTGAACCCCTGTACTCAGGAGGTGTTAGGATTGCGTGAGCATGACTACAAATGTTATGCATCGTCTTATGTATGACTTGATCCATTATGTTAGCATGTATGTAATCTATTGTTTTATGATCTTACCATGTTTTATAAATGCACGTATATGCCACTTGTAAATAACATTCACTGAGCTGGCTGTAGCTCACACCTCACCATCTTCTTTCAGGATCTGATAGAAAAGGAAAAGGGAGGGCTTGACTGCGGAGCGTCCCTTGTTTTTGTTTCGTGTAGGTGTTGTACGTTTAGTTTTGTATTTTGATAATTATGTACATAATAACACCTAATAATTGTATATTTAACACATAGTTGGGATGTGTTGGGTTTTGTATCATTTTGAAGACTCTGAAATTTTATATCTGTAAAAATTTGGAGAAGTAATATTTTATTTCATTATGATCATGTTAGTTGGTTGTTAAGGATGTACTTTTATTCCTTTTTGGGGATTCGTATCTGTATTCAAGAGCTGACGGGGCGTCGGGTGTACCAACGAAGGGTATACTGGAAGGTCCCCGTGTTGGTCATGTCGTCACGTAGAGTGGGTCGTGACAGAGTTACTATCATATTTTTGCTTATCATATTTTTTGTTTTTCTTTTATTTAACAAACTGTGAAAAAATCTAGTACCTGCATCTCCTTCACAAAGCCACTTTAACTTCACCCTTTGGACAACCATTTTTTCTTCCCGTAGAAGTAAGTCAGCAAGATCTGCATTTGACCTACTCCTCAAAACCCTCATCTCCGTGGTCGAAATGACTTTCCCTTCAACTTTGTCTAAGTACCCGATCAAGTCTTCAACTGCTTTCTTCTTGAGATTCATTTCCCCAAATTTCATTATATCCCATTGCTGAAGATTTGATTTGATTTTGTTTAACCTCACTAGGAATTTGTGTCCCTCATGTCCATATACCTCTGCAGACCTCCACCAATTTTTGCACAACTCCCCAAAATCACTATGAGCCAACCAAGGGTTCTCAAAACGAAAGGGGGTCAAGCCTCAATTGGTTACCATCATATCCATAATGATGGGGCAATGATCAAAGGTAACCTTGGGAGACATTCTTGTCGATAAAAGGGGAAACTAATCTCCCACCCTGTAGTGAAGCTTGCAACATATAGGAGAATCTCTAAAGTTGGACCAAGTAAACCTGGCGTTCAAACATGGGGGATATTTTGGTAATAAGTGAATTGAACATCTGCATACTCTGTGTCAGCCTTGTATTGTTGAACTTCTCATTCAGGTTCCTTATGGTATTGAAATCTCCAGCCATGCACCATCGGTCACCACAAATCGAGCTCAAGCCAACAATTTCTACCTAAAAGCTTTCCCTATCATAAGCAGTCGCCAAACCATATACACCTTCGAACCACTACTACCCATTATCCAACCCTTCAATCTTAACTGAAACTGAGTATCCACCCACCAAACTTTGCAAAACCTTGATTGTTTTAACATCCCATGCGACCAGAACAACCCCTGATGAACCCATTGCAGGCATGAGCACCCATTTTTTGAATCTGGAACTCCATAACTACCCCATAAGAACTCTGCCCAATCTATCCTTTTTCACTTCCTAAAGAGCAATGATGTCCAGATTGGTTTTGCAAACCGTTTTTTTTATTAATCTTCTATTTCTACTCACCCCACAGCCCCGTATGTGTTGGCCTAAGTGGTTTCTCACTTAGCACTTTCCTAAGAGTTTTAATGCTAACAAACAATATGCCATTTGGTGCTAATGTTTGAACTGAGTATATTTCAGCACCTTAAGTAAAGCGAAGAAGGATTACAAGCTTAATTACAAGATGCAGGAATTCAAAGCTCAATTCAAGATCAAAAGCTCTTCAAAGGCTGAACAATGTGATCAAATAATTGAAGACTGCTAGAAAAGAATAGAATTGAGTTAGAGAGAGATATGTAAGTTTAGAATTAGAATGTACTTTATTTATTCTTTATTGCTCAATCATTTTCAAATCATACATGCATAAAGTTTTCACATATCTTCATATTTCAAATAATCATAATGTTTAATCTATCAGTATTTGATTTGATTGAAAATATCAAGTTTCAGTTTGGCTTAGTCGATTTGATTTCGAAGTATTTTTTGTTGCTTTTATAAATCACTCTCAATAAGTTTTCAATGATTGATTTGATTCAAACATACCGAGTGTTTAATCGAGCTTTAAAAGTTGAAAAATATCAAAACTGTTTTAAGTGTCTATTAGGACGCTGATGCATTGATCAGGACGCTAATGTCTCAACAGGGCCCTCTTGTACTTGGTAAGTTAAGACGCTAATGACACATTAGGACGCTGATAAGGTTCGAGGTTGAAAATGCTCATATCTATCAAGACGCTTACGTCTTCAGTAGTGCCTTCATTGATTCAACCAAATGAACTTATCAGGACGTTGATTGAATATCAGCACGTTGATCACTTTCTAAGTTCTAAATGTTTTTAAACATACCAGGACGTTGATTGATTATCAGCTCGTTTGTCTTTTTCTTATCTATAAGTCTTTTTAACATTAGGACGTTTACGTTCCAGTAGCGCCCTCACTTCATAGTTCAGTAGGAAGCTCACGTTGCATGAGCGCCCTCAAGGAACAAAAGGACAAAGGTTGGCTTTACGTGTCAAGATGTTGTTTGACTATCAGGATGCTAATTCAACACTTTCATAAAGTTGTTAACTGTACACTTTTCAGTTTAACTTTTTCAGAACTTTTCGAACCTTTTTTAGAACGTTATAAAACTTTATCAGAACATTTTTTTCTCATGAATGCTCAGAAGATTCAGGTGTTATTGTCGCATTGCACAGACTGAATCAATCCTCTTTGAGAAAGAATTTATCTGTTTGATTTGAATTTTGAATTTTTGAAAACTCTAACGATAATATTTCTGAGTATAACGGCTAGTAACTATTCTCCATCTACTTATACACCTGTTCTAGCCATTTTACAACAGAGAGAGAGTTTATGCACATATTCAAACACATTCTCTAGTTTTTCTAGAGTTTCTAGATTTTTGTTAAGTCTTCAAATGAGAAGATGAGCTTCAATCTTTTTATAGTTATTCTCTCATTCTCAAAGATTTTAGATTTGGTGTTTGATCGAGTCAAAGGATTTCAAAGTGCATTTCACAACTGGTTTTAAAAGATCATCATACAAGTTTTCTAAAGATTGCATATGAGCAATATCGAATCTTTGAAAGGTAAAATGTTGTAAGTGATATCTTTATCTCTCTCTCTCTCTCCATCATGAGCTAAATATTTAATATATTGTGGTTGATGTATATGTGTGGTATTGTAAGTGTTCTACTTGTTTAGAACCATCTTAACCATTGTAATTCAAGTTTGGTGTGTTTCAAGATTGAAACAACTAAGTCAAGTGAGTTTGAATCAGTTAATGATTCCTAGGTTGGAATCATGGCTAGTTTCATCCTTTATCTTAGAAAAAGGATATGTGGTTCTTCCTTAACCCGGAAAAAGGATATGTGGCTCTTCCTTAGATAGCAAAAGGCTCTCGGCTTTTCCTTTGTCCTAGAAAAGGAACGTGGGCTCTTCCTTAGCTCGGAAAAAGGATATGCGGTTTATCCTTAGCCCATAAAAGGATAAGTTTGCCTTGAACCTGTAAAAGGACATTTGTAACGGTTTGGTTCTCACTCGTAAGAGGATTTATTAGTGAAGTTTGAAAGTTTTAATCGGGAGATTAGGTATTGGACGTAGGCACGGGCGAACCACTATAAATGCTAGTGTGCTTTACTTTATGTAGTTTACTTTATGTTCATTAGATTTGTTTAAGTATTGAATCCAATTAAGTAAAGGAATCTCATAAAAAATTAGAAAAGAAAAAAATAATAACCATTACACCCAATTCACCCCCTTCTTGGGTGTACCAACAGTATATTCGAGGAAAGGATCTTCATTTATGTAGGTTTTTTGCTCCGATGATGGAAACATCCACCACATCCTCCTCTTTCTTTGATGTTTTCTAAGATTCTTTCCCAACTCCATTCCTAGGAAGCAAACATGTTGAAAGGTTCAATTTGTCTAACACCGACTTCATTTTTCCAGGCATCATTATCTTGGAGCCCCCATTTTCGTTTTGGCATGCAATCTCACTGATTTCAAGATTTTCTGTCATATGCCCAGACTGTAAAAGCTCATCTGTCTTCTGAAAATTATCACCTTCATGGAAAGAATGAGACATTGGATTTGTAATGGACTGATTGGTAATGGGGTTTAGGGTGGTTTTGGGATGACATGGCGGTTTCGAAAGGATATTGGGTGAGATATGACCTGAGGAAACAACATTAGAGTGCACAGAGTTCCCAACCAAATTAAAATTATCTGGACATATTTGGTCTTTTTTGAGAATGGGGTCATATATGAAAGCCTTGCCCAACACAAAATCATGAAGTTGGACTTTGATTGCACCGATGTCCCCGTATCCGGATTCCTCGTCTGAAGAACCTAGTTCTGCCTCTGAAAGATCATGTTCCCAATTTTTTATCAAGATATGACCATTGCCACTCGCCACCTCCAATCGAGAATAGAGCTGGGAGGTTCATTGCACACTCATACATTGCCTCTTCTTGTTGTTTTCTCAACAAACTTTTTGAAAAGTCATTGTTGTCGTGCCTCAGATTGCAGCCCCCAGGATTTGAAAAGGTTCGAGTAACATGGTTTGAGCTTTGATGGTCTGAAACCAAGGAAGTCTCGCGAATCTCACTAGTGGAGGGGGCTTTGCTCTTCAACATAGTGGAAATAAAGGCAGTCTTTGTCTTTAATTCCCAGAAGTTCACTCCTCCATTATTAGTTCTTCTTTTCGAACATTTGCAGCCCTTTCCAACAACAACGTCACTGGGCATCTCATTTGACGCCACAGTCACGTGTCCAACATGTTTTTTTATTTGGTGCTTTGCATTCATAAACCCATTTTCCACGTCATTGTGAACCTTATTCTCTTTTATGACATCTAAGGGGGTATTAGGTACCACAGTGCAGTCAACATCATTCACTAGGGCCGTATTTTCTAAGCCCGTCACATTTTGGGCTGCCAAGGATAAGCCGGAGAGTGGCCGCTCTTCACTTTCTAGACTCTTGTTTTTTTTAACAGCACCTTGAGCACCAAAACCGGCATCAGCAGTACTTATCACTTTTGAGGATTTCTTCTCTGCCATGCCAACCATCCTATCAGATTTAGTATTAGTTACCTTTTCCTTCTCCAATCCCTTCAGGACAAGAGTCGTACCCTCCCTGTCCGTTTCAAGTGGCCTCATGGCCGTTGATCTTCCTCGACCCTCGCTATCAATCTGATGAAGCAACTTTCTCGCCATCCCACCATCAACGCTCTCTTCCTTATGTGTCGGAGCACGACGTTCAGACCGACGTCGATCCCCGGGAACTCTGAATATCCTAATGTCAAACTGCTCATTGTTAACACTGACGCTGATGTATTCAAAAACATAGCCTTCTGGATCCCCCCTTACTTTTATAATTGCATACCGAAGAAAAGCTAAGTTCCTCATATCATCACCCACTTCCATGAGACCCCCATATGAACCTAAACATATCCATACCCCACGCCTCAACCAGCAGACCGTCGATTCCAATCCAATCTTTAGTACACTGCACCTTCCTGCTTACCCACTGTATTTTTGGGTCCCATTCAATGATCCGCACAAACTGAGAGCTGAAACTAATAAGGAAGGATCGCTTCTCGTCCACAGTACGACACCAAAAAAGAGCCCCGTCATCCGTCATAATCGATAACGATACGGGACATTTTAACATGTTGAGTTCATTCTATACTTTGGACCACCAAGTGGAGGTCACCACTTTCCTGACGACGAGCACATTATGCCAAAAAGGATCTTGATTTTTTCCACCTTTAGACGCCCTTCCCGAGTTTGAAGAGCTGCTCCCATTATTGGCCCCACCCTTGACCGTTAGCCGATAAGCTCCATTGTTCCTGAGATTGGACTTCCCTTTATTTTGAAAGGAAGCATCGCTGGTGATCCCCATTTCCATTTGGCATATTTGTCTAAATGAACCCTTCCTCATGATATGCATAGCTTTAGAAAGCAATCTCCAAGTTTCGACCAGCCTCCCTCCTTCCCATCTTTTGGGACTAAGATCGCACTGGTGTTGCCCCCTCCCACCTTCGTTACCTTCATGTAAGTGCCTCGAGCGTTGCCCAAAACCTCTATGATAGTCACTCCATGAGATCCCCGCTGTGATTGCTTGTAGTTCATTCTTTGCGTTCTGGAGCCAGACGTCGTGATCTATTTCAGCAACCACACCGCTAATTCCCATTCCAAGCATATTGAATACGTGTTAGACTTGGTTTTTTCCTCGATCCATACTGTTCTCCCATCCTTTCCTTTCCATGCAATGAACTCCTTCGCAGCCAATCTAAATGACGTTCGTCACCCATCTCTGCCCCCACCTCCGTCACCGCCGAAGCTGGATGTCGTTGCCATAAAACAAAGATTTTTTTTTTTACTTTTAGGTTAATTGATTCATTAAGTTGTGAAGAAAATTAGCGATGTCAAAATATATTCAATCAACTTGAAGTTTGGAGTGGAATTCAATAAAAGAATTATGTTTGGCTTGTGGCAAATTCAAATCAAAGACTTTACTAATCCAACCTATAATCTGACTGTCTTGCAAAGAAAATTCTTCCGAATATGAATTTGTCTTACAAAGTTACTCAAATCAAATCAATTGTATCTTGATGTAATCTTTTGAATAAGCTAAAAAAAACTTACAAATGTACAAAAATAAGTTATAGCACTTAACAAGGTGATCACCACAAGGATCAGAAAAATCATTCTAAACTTTTTGAAAACAAATTTAATTGGTTATATACTATATATGTAAGTCAAAGCAAAGAAAAAGACATGGTTTCAATTCTAATAACCTAAGTTTGATACGAGGCAATTGAATAGACAATGAAGGTGCTGAAATTCTAATCTATTGTATGCATAAACAAAAAAAAACCAAAATAAAAGATACCCAAAATAAATAAGTTAATTTTGAGAGACTAACTTAAGCAAGTAAAAAATTAAAAGCTAAAATTAAAATAACATTTAAAACTACTTAAAACACAAAAGTTGAAATTTATACTGCTTTCCTAAACACTTAAAACACACTTAAAAAAGACAATTGCTAAACACCTCTAACTTAAACCCCTAACAAATTTTTAGCAAAAAGAAAAAAAAATACAAATCGCGCGCAAAACTCTAGAACACTACCAAGGACTTAAGGACCCTGGAAAAAAAAAACTTGAATGACAAAAAGAATTTAAAAACCAAAATGCAATCAAAGTGAAAATTAAAATGAATTGGAATTAAGCATGCAATAAGTAATTGAAAGTCAATAGAAAATAAGAAGAAGAAAAAGAATAAGATTAAAATGATTAAATGACATAAAATATTTTTTATTGAATGAAAAAAATTAAAGGAGACATAAATAGATTCAAGGCCTAAGGTATTTATAATTACAACCTATATATACCTTAGCTTTGAGTCATACATCAAATTTTGAAGGTCTTCAAAGGTCTAGACTTCCAAGTAGAAGACCAACAACTTAAAACTAGGGAGGAAAAGGAGAGAAGCGATTGAAAGATGGTGAGAATGAACGAGCTTTTTCTTGAAATCTATCCTCTTTTATACATTGTCTACCCCTTTGGTTTCAAAAACATCTATATAAAAAATAAAATAAAAAAAATCTCTGAATCTGGATACTTTCTAATCACAAAAGATTCCTAAAAAAAATAAATTTAAGCAAAATATGAAGCAAAGTAGTGCTCATATATGGAAAACTTTTCAAAAAAAAAAAAAAAAAAAGTGGAAAACTTTTCATTTCTTCTTCAATCTTTAGCTTTTTTCTCTTTGTGACATTTGAAACCTTTTGGTTGTAAATTGGGCTCAGTATGATATTTATTAAAGCCTGATACAAGCAAGTTCAATGCAACCATGTGACTCCTTTTCCAAAGTTTTCAAGTAAAGAGGAACCCAATCAAATGGGTTCTGAAATTGGTATGAATTCAGTCTTGTAGAACTTGATGGCTCAAACTTAATTTATGCATCTAGCGTATGAGCATGTATATATATATATGTGGTGTGAGTTCTACGGGGAACATGAGATCTTCTCCTCAGATGCTCCTCACGAAATTGAAGTGACTGAATTTGGGCAAACTCAATTAGGAATATTCTCTCTCAAATTTGGCCTTCTATGTGTAATCCAAACTCCTAGTTCCTACACCTGTCGTTTCAGCCAAAAAAAAAAGACAAATAGATAAACGAAGAACCCTTAACCAATCCCTTTTTTTTTCTACAATATGTTATTACATTCAAAGCCATTAATATAATCCTACAATTTTACAGTAACTAATTTAATTAATGACCTTCATGTCTTCCTTCTGACCACAAAATTAAGCTCATACAACCTTCATGACCCGTCTAGCATACACTTCTTATTGCTCACCAACCCAGCAAACTAATTAAACAATATTACTAAGAACTAATTGAACATATATCCTATTTGAGTATTCATCTTGCAGAACAAACTAAAGTAGTATATATAAACATATAAAAATTGCTGCAGTTTGGTACTAAAATATTACTAATGAAATAATGGGTGACCCAAAAGGAACCCAAAGTAGTACTATTGCAGCAGCATTTATTGTTATTTTTATAATGATCTCCTGCAACTTCCCAATAATATTAGTGCTAGTGAACAGTAGCATGGACTGCACAACAGTGACAGCTCTCATAGCCACTTGCTCTAATTTCATCACGTACGGATCACCAGAGCCACAGCCTGGTTCACCATGTTGCAATGCGGTTCAGGGTCTCAACAGCTTGGCTGATTCTACTGATAATAGGCTATCTGTGTGCAGATGCTTGATGGGTCTACTTACGAGTTATAATCCAAATGCCACTGCCATTGCTACATTGCCTGGTCTCTGTGGTGTCTTTCTCGGATTCACCATTGATCCTAGCACTGATTGCAACTTGTAATTACCCATTAATTAGTTCATAAGTACTTACACATATAAAACAAAGAAAATACTTCCTCTCGTCTCTTTAGTTAATTTATGTGTTTTTTCCTTGTAGAATAAATTAATTAGATAAATTTTCTGATAGTATTTTTTTTTTCTTGCTGGAGCAGCATCCCTTGAGTGGAAGAAGATGGAGATGCGGATGATGTGAGGGTCTTGCTGAAAACAAGTGATTGATGATGGTTATTGTTTCAGTGGAACATGTTTTTATATACTAGCACTGTGAAAATGGTCTCTTTAATTTGAATTTCTGCTTATTAATTCATGGTTTTCTTTTCTTGTATGCTGATATACTTGAGAGGGTGTTTTAATTTGAACCCCCCTAATATTATAATAATGGGAATAATCTATTTCCACAGACAAAATCCTGAAACCATGCATTTAACAGGTATTTCCACATATATAAAAAATAAAAATAAATTAAAAAAAGAAAGAAAGAAAGAAAAGTAATCTGATCCTCCAATTAGGTTCTTAATACATGCAATAAATTAAGTTTAATCCCAACGATTTCATGCTATATAAATATTTTTTTCATTTTGATATATATGCATACCATGTTCATCATTATATAATAATTATGGTTTACACTTGACTAGCTAGAGTTAATTAAGATCCAAAAAAGATCATTGATTAGGAGATTATATATGATCAGTTAAGTAGTCCTCATGATCATATATGACGCTAGAGTTAATTTAATCGTGCAAACCAGCAACATTCCTGAGTGCCCACCCAATAGCATAAGCAGAGGAAGCAGCAACAACGCCATTGAGAAGGGTGGTACCCACAGAGATTGCAGTGTTCTGGCCAGCAATCTTTGCCTTAGCAATTCCAAGAATAGCAAGAGCAAGTGCTGAGAGCACGCAGGCACCTGAGAACTTGACGCTCTCGCTGTCCGTGAAGGGAATGAGAATGATAAATGAAAGAAGAGGAGCACACCCAAAGACTATAAAGGCTACAAATGTTACAATCCCATTCTTCCATGGTTTCTGATCTTGTTCTTCTGGTGCCACCATTCTCTTCTCAATCCAAAGCTTCTCATCCACAAGTATATCTCTGTACTTGGACAACACCTTCACCACCTAAATTCGATCACCAAAATTTATCAGACATCTAGAGTTACTGTACCCAAAAGGACCCAAATACATACCAAAAATTCCTCAAAAAAAAAAAAATACATACCAAAAAATATATGTTATGCATGCCAATACACCACATCGCCAAATCGTGAAAGACCAAATCATGAAAGAGAAAAAGAAAAAAAAACCCACAAACTCAACATACCTCACAAAAGCATGAGTATAGATTTAGGTAGACCGAAAATATTTTTGTACAATTAATACCATCATACACATAATAATAATATCTTATGATATGGAGAAGGAAAATGCTAATAGTGAACATAGAAACATTTTCATCAATACACCGTTGGATTCCCCATCATGACACGCAATTCAAGACAAAGGCAATTCAATGGTATATTAATAAAAAGATAGAATTTTCATGTGCTTGTTTATGAATGTAAATGTAACACAATTACATTGTCAGGATCGATCTTATTGCACCGCATGCATTGATATGTATTGAATTTTGATTCACACACGGCCGCCAACATTATCTTCCTCTAATCATACAACGAGTTTCCCAAAGTAAATATATACTATAATGGGTATGGGGTACTGCTTCTCATCCTTCCATATATGGATTCATACTAATTGACAGATAAATGCTAAGGAGATTAAAATCTCCATAACAATTGGTATAATTTTGATAAGTCAAGTCTCTACCTCATGTATTTTTAATCACCACATCAACATTTAGGTATGCATTTTGGATTGTTTTAACATTGCCCTACATCACCTTATAATGAGTACATATATGAACTTAATTGCAGCAATACAACTTAATTTTGAGCCGAATTCTAAGAATTCTAAGGGGTGAGTTAATTAATATATAATTAGTTCTACTTACCAGCAATATATATATAATTTACAATATAATTAAAATATTGAACTTACAGTATGTGCATCTTCATAGTCCATTCCAAGTGACTGATACTTGTGCAACAATTGTTCCAGCTGCAACCTACCATTGTTAGCAACTTCCCAATCAGTGGCCTTTCTCTCATTTGCAGCCATATCCTTCTCGGTACTGGTGGACAAGAAATCTCCAAAGCCCATTGATATCCCATCTGCAACTAAGTTAGAAAAACCCAACACCAAGACATCAATGGAAGAGAGGTGACCACCAGATATGGAAGCTATGAGGGAGAAGCATGTGACTATGGCGTCTAGCCCTGCATACACTATGCTCTTCACCCTCTCTCCTCCTCCAATTGATCCCATCCATGAGGGATTTGTTCTTGTATCATTATTATTTCTGATCTTGGAATCATGTTGTTCTTGAGCTCCAATATTATTATCTTCTGATGGGATTATCAGTGGATGATGGGTGGAGTTGTTGCTCTGATGATGATCCATCTCATTTATCAGTAAATTAAATCTGTTTACGTAATTAGAATGGATGTGAATGCAGTATGCAGGGACGGGATACAAGGAGAAAATAAGGTAAGTAGCTGCAGGTGTCACCATGCATGGGCACTTAGACTGACACGTGGTTGAGAATTTTGAATTGAGACGATGAGAACATCTTGGTCTTGGGGTTGAAGTGTTGAACTACCCTTTTGGAATTGTGATTGGTGAAACTAAGTATATTTTAATAAAAATTGTGCATGATTAATGTTGAATTTCATTAGTTTTACCATGATTAATGAAGTTGCATGTAATTAATCTAATTAATGGAATGCTTTGGAGATTAATATATTCATAAAAGTGGGATCTTTAGTGGAAGCTGGAAAATGTCACAAAATGCCTTTTGTGATAGCTTCGTCACAGTTTTATGACTTGTTACAAAAGGAAGTGTGGCAAAAAGTATATATTATGATTATTTATGACAGTTTTAAGCTGTTATAAAAGCTTATTTTTGATAGATTGCAAAGGGGCCACAAATAAAATTGAATAGCGTAGAAAAAAAGAGTTTCTGTGGCAGTCACTAAACCACTTCAGAAACTCTTTGTTTTTTTTTTTTACAGTTGTGCAGCTGCCACAAAATATTCACCATTGAAATGTCCACATCAAAATTACAATATTCACTATTAGTTGTATTAAAAAAAAGACTAGACAATTTAAGTGTAAACTTGCCTCAACCGTTACCCTCATCAATTACAAAGACTATTGATTAATTTACATCAATTAGTTGAAAAAAAAAAAAAACAAAAGCATGTTGCAAAATTACGTAAAAACTAATATTAAACGGAACTAAAATTAATAAATAAAAGAGAATCATGAGAGAAAGAAGAAGATTAGCAGAAAACTTGTGCTCTTGTTAATGATTTTATTGGAATACAAGATCCCTATATATATAGGTTTTTTGGCATAGAGGGCTACAATGATCATTTATACAAAAAAGTTAAATACATTGAAGGGCTATCAAATAAATCCTGTAAATTTGGAGGTTATGGGATTTGAAATATAGAAGTTACAAAATTTGAAATGGAGGTTATGGAATTTGAAATAGGTATTTAATGCATTTATAACAGGCCTCCTTTGAACACCCTTCGTACATAAGAATATGTCTCGCTAAAACTTTACAAGATAAAACCCTGTGGGAAAAAAAAATTACTGAAGGAAAAAAAAGTATAATTCTCATGCTTATATTGTTTAAGATTACATCATTAAAAATCTTATTAGGAAAACTCAATGGGACAAAACCATAACAAAACAAAAAAAGAGTATAATACACTAAAACAATAACTCCTCCTTTAATTCTCCCCCTCATGATGATATGTACGAACTTTCTTCCATTGCTTTGCTTGAAATGTCTTTGAGTCGCACATCCCAATATTATATACAAATTTCTTGAAAGTTGTCGTCAACAAATCTTTTGTAAACAAGTTTGCAAGATTTTCTCTCGAATATTATTTGTTGAACATCAATTTCACCATTCTTCTTAAGCTCCTGTGGAAAAAAAAATTGGTGAAATATGTTTGATTCTGTCACCCTTAATATAACCTTATCTTAGTTGTGGAGTACAAGCTATATTATCTTCATATAATATTGTAGGACAATCTTTGACAGAAGATACTTTTGCATGATCCTCAGACGTGTTAGATCATAGATCTCGCCGTACACATTCTTGACTTGCTTTATGAATTGTAAAAATCTCAGAGTGATTTGAAAAAGTAGCAATCATTGTTTGCTTCACGGATCGCCATGATATCGCAGTGTCATCATAAATAAAAATATATCTCGTTTGTGACCTTGCTTTCTGAGGGTCTAATAAGAATCCAACATCCTCATATCCAAGCAAATTTGATTTTATCTTTCTCAAGTACAATAGACTCATATCACTTGTTCCTTGAAGATAACGTAATATATTCTTAACACCATTTCAATGTCTTCGAGTTAATGTCGAGCTATATCTTGCAAGTAATTAAATTAACAAAGAAAGCAATATTTGGTCTCATACAATTTGCTAGATGCATAAGTGTGTCTATTGCACTAAGATATGGTACTTCAAGACCAAGAAGCTCTTCATTATTTTCATGAGGGTGAAAATGGTCTTTATCCATTAAGAAATATAATGAATGTGCCTTGTCCATACAAAATCGCTTTAAGACTTTTTCAATATAATTTGATTGATGAACAAGAACTCCACTTGGAAAACTTTCAATTTGAAAGCTGAAACAAAATTTTGTTGTTCCAAGATCTTTCATCTCAAACTCCTTTTTCAAGTAGTTAGATGTTTTTTTCAATTTCTTCAAGAGTTCCAACAATATTTAAGTTATCAACATATACAACAACAACCACAAACCTTGTTGATGATTTCTTGATAAAACATGTGGGCAAATTTCATTATTCACATAAACTTACTTAAGTAGATATTCATCGAGGTGATTGTACCACATGTGATCAGATTGTTTTAATCCATATAAAGCCCGTTGTAATTTTATTGAATACATACGACGAAATTTTGCATTATTTGTTTCGGACATTTTAAATCCGTTAGGCATTTATATATATAGCCCCATACAAATATGCAGTACCAACATCTATTAGACGCATTTTAAGTCCTTTTGAGACTGCAAGACTGATTAAGAAACGAAATATAATTGCATCAATAACAGGAAAATAAGTTTTATTATAGTCAATACAGGGTCTTTGTCAAAAACCTTGAGCTACAAATCATGATTTATATCTTGTAATCTCAATTTTTTCATTTCTCTTTTGCACAAATACTCATTTAAATCCAACAGGCTTATCATTATTCGGTGTTTGAACAATTGGTCCAAATACTTGTCATTTTCTTAACGTGTTTAGTTGTATTTCAATTGCTTCTTTCCACTTTTGCCAATCATTTCTTTGTCGGCATTCATCTATAATTAGTGGTTCAGAATCATCATTGTTACAAATATCAAAGGATACATTAATAGAAAATGTATTATCTAGACCAATATTATTTTGATCCCATGCTTTTCCTGTATATACATAACTTATTGAGATCTTTTCATTTTCAGGCATTTTTAGGGGACAATTTTTCCATATCATATTCGGTGGGTACTTCTTCCTTTGACTAATCTTTTTCAATGGATGCTTGTTATTGTATTACTACTTTAGGAGTATTTTTATGTTCATCTACTTGTTTCTTCCTCTTTCGAGAGATTGTATCCTTTGAGCGAACATGCCTTCCGCGTTTTAAATGATTTACTGATTCATGGGTTATTGAATTAGTAGTTTGTCCTTCATGGACATCAACTCTTGCTAGAATATTTACAGATGGTATATGTGATTTGGTCACTATCTTTATATCAGTAAATGAATCAAGTAATTCATTTGTAATTCTCTGCAAATGAATAATCTTTTAAACTTCTAGCTCACATTGATTTGTACGTGATTTATAATGACACAAAATTGATGCATTCCAAGCAATTTTACGCAATTCTTCTAAAATTTGCTTTTTTTCTCCCCTTAATGGTGGGAAAATTGTTTCATCAAAGTGACAATCTGCAAAGGGGGTGGTAAAAAATCACCCGTCTAAGGTTCAAGGTATCGTATAATGGATGGATAGTTAAAACCAATATAAATTTCAAGTCTCCATTAATGACCCATTTTAGTTCTATGTGTAGGTGTTATAGGGGCATATACAGCACAACCAAAAGTTCTTTAAGTGTGAAATATTTGGTTGTTAACCTAATACAAGTTGTAAAGGGGAATGTTCATGATAAGCAGTACGTCAAATACAAATTAAAATTATCGCATGAAGAATAGCATGTCCCCAAGCAAAATTAATTGGTAATTTCATTCTCATTAGTAAGGGCTGAGTAATCAACTGAATGCGTTTAATCAGAGATTTTGCCAAATCATTTTGAGTATGAGTATGAGGAATAAAATACTTGATATTAATCTTAATTGACATGCAATAATAAACAAAATTTTAGGATGAAAATTTACCAACATTATCAAGACGAAATATTCTCTTAATCGGATTATTTGGGAATGGAGGCCTTAATCGAATTATTTGTGCAAGAAGCCTTGCAATGGCAACATTTTGAGTTGAAAGTAGAAAATTTTGTGACCATCTAGTCGGTGTATCAATTAAGACTATAAAATAAGAAAATGGTCTACAAGGTGGATGAATAGGTCCACAAATATCCCCTTGAATTCTCTCTTTAAAAGGTGGGGATTTAACAATGAGCATACTTAGAGATGGTTTAACAATCAATTTATCTCGTGAGCAAGCGACACAATTATATTCATTTGGCAAAAGAGGATTACCCAATCTTTCATGCCAAATAGATTTTTTTGGATCACATAATTTCTATCCATGACAACATTTATTTCAACTTGCCTTATAATTGTGAAATATAATCCATATGGTATATATGAGAGTTTCTCCATTATTTTCTTTTTCCTAGTAGAAACTGAAGTAATGTATAAATATTCTTCATTGCCTTCATTCATACTTTCAATATGATATCCATTTTTACGAATATCCTTAAAACTGAGCAAACTTCTTCTTGACTCAGAATAATATAAGACATCATCAATATTAAATGTTGTTCCACTTGACAACATTATATTTACTCTTCCAGAGACATCAATCTGATTTGTAATGCTTCATATTGTATTCACATTAGCTATAGCTAATTTCAAATTCAAAAAAATATTTTTTTGTCTCGAAGGATTGTATGTGTTGTTGCACAATTAGCGAGACATACAACTCTTTTATTTAATTCAGAATTTAGGCATTCTTCATGAAGATCCATCTATCCATAGTACAAACAAAAGGAAATATATATAAGTCATATAATTAAGATGAAAAAACAAATAAATTTTATTAAAAGAACACATTATATTGAAAGAAAAGACATATTATTACATAATATTATTACTATTTTATTAAAAAAATAGTACTATTCAATTGATGTTAGCATTCTCATCATTGATAAAATTCTCATATTGCCCACTGGGATTTTCAACAAAATTTGAAATGTCAAAATTTGTCATCTTCATAGTATTATCTCCATTATAAAAATTCTTGTTCACACTTTTCTCTCCGTTAACCAAATTTATTTCGACCTTTTCGCCTTTATCTTTAAGTGAGGTTTGGTAAAGGTCAACCAAGTGTTTAGATCTACGACAAGTATGATGTCAATGCCTTTTCATTCCACATCTATAACAAGTATACACACGGTCTTTTGTAGGTTTATTCCGCAAACCTTTTTCTTTTTCTTGCCTTGCATCATATTTGTTCTAATTCTTTGGAAATTATGACCACCATGGTATCGAGGATTATTTCTACCTTAGCCTTTGTCATATCATTTTCCTCGTCTATGATGACGATTATGTTCACGTCCATGTTTATGATCATAACTAAGGCAACGCTCACTTCAGGGAATGGCGTAAAACCAATTGGACGGGAATGACGATTTTTCATCAATAACTCATTGTTCTACTCAGCCACCAAGAAGCATGAGATCAATTCATAATTTTATTGTTATCGCAAAAGCACATTCAAGGCATAAAATGTAGTAAAAGTTTTTTCTAACGTATGTTCTTCAAATATTTTTTCTCTGCATAGCTTCAATTGGGAGCTGATTTTGAACAAGGCAGAGTTATATTCACTAATTGTTTTAAAGTCTTGAAACCTCAAATGCTACACTCAAAACGAGCTTTTCGCAAAATGGTCATCTTTTGATCGTGAAACTTTTCTTTTATATTATTTAAAAGGATGAAAGGGTCTTTAACAATAAGGTATTTACTTTTCAAGCCTTCATGGAGATGGCGCAAAAAGAATATTAAAGCTTTTGCACGATCCCATGCAGATGCTTGATTTTCTTCATTAATTGTTTCATCCAAATTTTTAGCATCCAAATGGATTTTAGCATCAAATATCCATTATAGATCATTGTTGTCTAAAATTTCAAGTACAACAAATTCGAGTTTCGTAATATTCGACATATCTAAACAAAAATATATATATCCGTAAGTTCTAATCAAAATATGTTATTTATAATTATATCCATGATGATCCATTCATTTTCATAAAATTGAAAAGATGAGTATTAGTATACAAAGAAGTTGTCATATATATTTTATACAAAATATGTAATACCCTAGGTTTGCACAAAAAACAAAAAAAAAAAAAATTGTTCGGGCAGACATGCTCGAACGTTCAGGCGCATTTTTCCTATTTAAGAACCCCTCCCCCCTCCTTATTTTCACACCAAAATTACTCCTTGTGATTTTCCTTCTCCCTTTCACTCATTTTGAGTTTTTGTCTTCTCTTTTGAAACTCTCTTTCCGAGACTCTCGGTACGGTGCAACGCGGTTCTGCCCGAGGGAAGGCGCCAGTTGTCAAAGGAGTTTTTATCTAAAGGTGGGGAACGGAACATAGGTTTGTGTGTCTTATAACTTTTATTAAAGTTTACATTCATTTATCATTATGTCTACTATTCATTTACACTGCATTATTGCGTATAATGTTCTTACTGTCATACTTATGCCTGTATATTTGGAGTTCATGTATTGCACTGTTGTTATGTTGGATTAGTGGTCAATCTGGCTCAACCAGACTCAGTCTTGTCCTCAGTAACTTTAAATAGTGAACGGGAGGCAGCGTGCTGCTCTAGACGATTGGTATTTAAGTAGACCTCGTGTCTCACCTCTCAACTGGAGACTGATCTGGTTGGTCTTATTTAAAAACTATCAGCTTATACAAGTAATACTGAATGTCCTAACCTTGCACGTCGTGATACCGACCCTGATAAGGATCACTAGACGTTGCCAAATCCTGTCTAAATATTAAGTAAAGACTGGACCAGTTCATGCATTGGCATCATACATAGCACCACCTAGGGACGTATGTGGTTTATGATTCATAGAATAGTTAGAAGCAATGTTCGCTATTCATTATATTTCTCTGGGGAGGGACGTACAATGAGAACCTGGCTACTCCTAGGGAAGGACATTTGTACGTGAATCCAGAGCATCGTTCCTGAGGAGGGACGTACAAAGAGAACCCGGCTACTCCTGGGAGGGACATCTGTACGTGAACTCAGGCGATGTACAATCATTAAACCAATACGAGACGGTGTCATGCATACATACATACTGGATTGATTATGATGCTCTGATATGTATTTAAGATATTTGATTATGAAATTTGCTTTATTAATTGTTATATTCACGAACTATTTTACCAACTGAGCGTATAGCTCACCCCGTTGTTATCC
The DNA here is from genome assembly GCA_035771175.1 of Paratinospora sagittata. Classification (NCBI taxonomy): domain Eukaryota; kingdom Viridiplantae; phylum Streptophyta; class Magnoliopsida; order Ranunculales; family Menispermaceae; genus Paratinospora; species Paratinospora sagittata. Next base: position 12,234,751 of record CM069608.1, read on the forward strand.
AATTTTTCATAGGAGAATAGGGTGGACTAGGTGCAGGTTTTTGGGCCCACATTTTATACCCTTTGTATTATTCATTGGGGATTTTTGGGAGAATGTTCCCTTAACTATTTCATGTACAAATATATTCTGAAATTAATGAAATCAGACTTGTACTTAATCGTGTTTCCGCGCACTCGGCTATCGGTATAATGCATTCGCGCCCCGTCTGTGAGTGTCCCGCCGGTTTAGTCGCATCCGAGCGGGGTGTGACATTTAATGGTATCAGAGAGTAAGGTCCACGGCCCGCCTAAGTCCACCAAATTATGGGATGAAATTATTTATTAGATATATATATATCTCTAGAACTATATATATATATATGAATTATATATAGTTGAGATTTATATTAAATATAAATCTAGAAAACTATATAGTTTTTATATAGTTTAGATTCAAATATATATGTAGTTATGATTTATGAAAACTATATATATAGTTATGATTAAATATATATATCTACATATCTATGTATATATGAGATATATATATCATATTGCTAGTGGAGAATTTGGATTAAATGATGGCATAAACATCAAGAGAAAAATAAAAAAATATTGTCCAACGGACAAAGCATAAATCTTAAAAATGTTAGGAATATATTTTATGTCTTTCACAAGTTTATTTTCCTTTCAGCAAAATAATGGCCTCAAGTGAAGGAACGACTTCCGGTAGTAGGGAATCAATTCCCACCAGACTCAAGGAAGTGTTCAAAAGGGACATTATGACTATGAGGAGTATCGAGAATAGAGATCTCCGCCTCCGTCCGATCTTTCACGAAAAACTCGCAACACTGGGGTGGTTAAACATAACAAAAGTTGAGGGTTACGTCTCTTACAACTTGATGAAATCCTTCTACGAAGCCATGAATTGCGTAGGACTTCAAGAATATGGGATCAGCCCTGTCTTGGAGACAACGGTCAGGGGAACGAAGATTTCTATCAACGTCGAAGTTATTGCACGACTTATGGAGATTCCGATTGAAAATAGAATCATTGATCCACACGAACCCCAAACAGTTGCAAAGATCACGGAGTCCAACTAACAGTTCAATTCCCTCGCCAAAAACCCATACACCCAATCGACGTACGCCCTCCTCCCAAACAATCTCCTTAAACCACCTCTTGCCGAAAAAGGTGACTAGAGGCGCTATGTCAAGGGCTCAACTTCTTGTGCTATACTGCATAGAAAAGAAAATTAAGGTCTCACTACCTCACATCATTATCCAACAAATGTTGCGGGTGATTCAAATGCTACGGAGTCTTGATCATGAGAATGCTATACGAGGCAAACGTCAACACTTTTGATGAGTCTTCAAAGCAGATCACTTAGGCGGTTACAGCAGCCTCTATCTTCAAGACATTTGTTACAAGTGGAAGGGTAACTGACGAGGAAGTATTCGACGCGACTTTAGGAGGAACTGGCGAAAGAATTAGAGATGAAACTGGACGTTGTTACCAAAAAAGTCAACGCAAGATTCTTGTTAGGGAGGTACCAAATAACGAGCCAAACCAAAACCCTACGTCAAACTCAACCTCGAATAATGATCCAACCGAGCACCTGTTCTCTGAGGAAGATTTATTTGCCAACCTAAATCAACCTCAACAAAATCAGGATAGACAAGAAGTTCCAGCAAATCCACCTTCTTGGAACATGCCAACTCAAGGCAATACTACGTACCAAAGGTTTCCAACTCCTGAAGTACCGTATAAACCAGTTCCACAAGTTCCTGTGAACCAACAACAACAAAATTTTGCGGCACAAAATCTTGGAAGATAGGACATCCCAATGAGCCCATGGTTTCAAGACTTTTCAAACCAAGCATATCCAAATGTCCAAGGGGTTCCAGTTAGGGAATCCCCGTACAGTCAAAACAACTACCCCACACCTATGAGTCAACCGTACGGCCAATACTTTCCACCAATACTTTGTTAACACGTATGCAAAACGTCGAAGAACGAGTAAATTCTCAACCTTCTTCTAGTAGTCCTTATGTACCTAGCAGGAGGTCTAGAAGGAGCAGTAGTAGGCACGAAAATCAGGAATGATCACTGGCATTGTAAATTATTTTTATATATGAATGAAAATGTTTTGTTTAAGATTATCTTTGGTGGGCCAACTTACAACCATTATTTCTTTTGTATCACTAACTTTGGAGTGGTATGGGACACAACAAAATTGGAGGATACTAAATAAAATGTGGAAGTAAGAAAATCCTCGACCTTGTGTGAAAAGAAACATTTGGAGAAAGTTGCATTACTAACATTATCACTAAGTTTACACGGTATGGGACAAGTAAACTTGGACGATACTATTAGTGAACTACTATTTAGCCGATGTTTTATAGAGACTGTGTTCATACAACTTAACTTGGTTAACACCCTTATTTCCAAATTCATGTGGTATGGGATACACGAATTTGGATAATAATCGAAAAGACTAAGCGAAAGAGTTTGAATACATAAGATTACGATAGAACGTTAGATCAGGATACTTACCGAGGAAAATCTTAGAATTTTTATGACTCGTATGGATTTTCAATGAAATATATATATATATGTTCACAAAAAAACCAAAACCAAAACATTTGAAATACTTGCAAAGTTTTATACTTATTATATAAACATTCTAACATTGTTTTTACACCATGGCCAAACATACGAGGCACATAAGATTCTTTGATTCCTCAACAAAAACCTTACACTATACTTAGAAAAATAGGTGGTTTTTATATTGCAGTATTCTCGAAATTGTTGCTAAGAATACCATAACATTATACTTGGCTATAGTTCCTAAATCATGGTTTTATTTTCTCTTTGCCAGTGAGAAAATGCAAACCAGGAAGAGATGAAGGCCACGTACTGTCCGTCCAGCCGAGGAGGCACGTCCTGAGATACAGAACCAGGAACCGGCGCTTTCGACGACAGTACAGGCCACACCTGACACTGCCACTACGTCTGGGCAGGTAGTGCCACCCCAACCCACACCCTATGCCATGCCTTCGAGTATGGAAGTCATTTTCGCCGGATTTATAGTGGCGATGAAAGTAAATGTTCAGACGGTCGTTCGTGAGACCGCGACCAATCAGGTTGTCACTGTTCAAGCACCTACGAGATCTGGGTCGGAGACTCAAACCGACCAGATTACGAAGTACAAGAGGCTACAACCTCTTACTTTTGCAGGCACCATTGATGTTGAAGAGGCGCAGAAATGGCTGGATGAGTCAAAGAAGGCTCTCGATGCAATGGGAGTCGATGAGACTCGAAAGATTCTACTTGCGACCTACCAACTTATTGGTGGAGCAAATACTTGGTGGATAACAGTAAAGGAAGACCCAAGGGTCAACACTACGGACATGACTTGGCAACAGTTCGAGTCACTGTTTATTGATGAGTACTTCCCCGGCGCTGTGAAGAGGCAGAAGTGCCAGAAGTTCGCCAAACTATACCAAGGCGGCATGACAGTCAGGGAGTACGCTAGCAAGTTTAAAGAATTATCGGTCCACTCTCTCTCCACCATCTCAACGGAGCAAGATAAGACCGAGAAATTCTACAATGGCCTTCGTCCTGACATTCGACGAGCCTTATCGATCTTGGATCTCAAGATTTACAGGGAGGTCGTTGACAAGGCCATGAGCTTTGAGCAGGAGAAGATTGTGCAGGAGCAGAGACTGAATAGTGGAAAATGGCCTGCAACATTTTCCCAACAGGGCTCGCAACAAGGCAACAAGAAGAAGCTCTACTATAATCAAAACTCAACCCTCCCAACCCCTGTTAAGAAGAATAAGGCCACGACACCTGCGACTAAACCATCTAACCCTGGCCATCAGGGTTTTTGCAATCATGGCCGCGGAGCCCGTAATGGCAGTGGTGGCCGTCGAAACGGCAATGGCAGAGGTGGTGGTCAGCACCACAATCAACATGGCCAACAGAACCATCAGCAGCAGAGGCTGGCGTGTTATAACTGCGGCCAGCAGGGCCATGTAAGAAATGCATGTCTGCACCTTCAGCAACCTGTTCCCGTTGTTCCAGTGCAACAAGCACCACCTACTGCTAATGCCCAACCCAGGCAGAACCAGCAGAACCAGGGGTAACGGAACCAGGGCAGAGCATTTGCTATAGCTCAACAACTCCTCCCAGACAACAATGTAGTCGAAGGTACATTTTCCTTGTTCAATACAATGGTGCATGTCTTTTTCGATTTTGGTGCTACACATTCTTTTATATCGTCTACATTGGTAAGACATTTAAGGTTGCATCCTGAACCCACAGAAATCACACTCCATGTCACATCACCCTTAGGATCAAGTACTGACGTGAAATTGCAGTGTTCTCGATGTGAACTTTGAATGGCAGAACAAATAATATATGCAGATCTTTTTGTGATGAACATTGAAGACTTCGAAATCATCCTCGGTATGGACTGGCTCGCACCACTGAATGCAAAGATCGATTGTATGAAGAAGCAAGTCCAGTTAACCTTGCCCACGGGGGAGTTTGTCAAGATTCGGGGAACGAGGAAATGGAACGACTATTGCACTTCTCATGGCACAGCTTCGAGCTCTTTCCCTTGGTGATGCAAATGAATCACCAGCACTATACCCTCTCGAAGTACACGATGTCCAGGTAATATCTGAATTCTCAATAGTTTTCTAAATGACCTTCCTGGTCTACCTCCGGTTAGGGAATTCGATTTTGGAATCAATATCATACCTGAGACCGGGCCTATCTCAGTTCCACCATACAGAATGTCAAATGTCGAGCTAGTCGAATTCGACAAACAACTGAAGGAATTAGAGAGTAATGGCTTCATCAGAAAATGTTCATCACCCTGGCGCGCTCCGGTTCTGTTTGTTCGCAAAAAGGATGGTTCATTACGACTTTGCATCGACTATCGCAAGCTAAATAACGTCACCATAAAGAACAGATACCCGTTACCTAGGATCGATGACTTGTTCGACCATCTTAGAGATGTCAAATACTTCTCTAAGATTGATCTACAATCCAGTTATTATCAACTCCGGATCAGAGAGTCGGACATTACCAAGACGGCATTCAGAACTCGGTACGGGCACTACGAGTTCTTGGTCATGCCGTTCGGTCTAACAAATGCACCTCTTGCATTCATGGATTTGATGAACCACATCTTTAGGTTATACTTAGACCGATTTGTTGTGGTTTTTGTTGACGATATCTTGATATATTCCTCAACCGAGGAAGACCATAAGATACACCTGAGGATAGTCCTCCAGACCTTGAGAAGCCACCAACTGTATGCAAAGTTGAGTAAGTGCGAATTTTAGGCGAAGTGAGTTCAATTCCTAGGCCATGTGGTTTCAGGCAATGGCATTGAGGTGGATCCTTCTAAGGTTGAAGCGGTTTTAAACTGGAAGCAGCCTACCACTGTTACTCAAATTGTGAGTTTTCTTGGTTTGGCTAGCTATTACAGACGCTTCATCAAGGACTTCTCAAAAATTGCTAAACCTATGACAAAGCTCACTCGGAAAGACGTGCGATTCATCTAGAATCCCGCCTGTGAAACATCATTTCAGGAATTGAAGAAGCATCTCACGACGACACCAGTACTAATTACTCCAAGAAATGTACTTGGATTTTTACTATACACCGACGCCTTTCTCCAAGGCTTAGGTGTCGTACTAATGCAAGAAGGCCAAGTTGTTGCATATGCCTCGAGACAACTGAAGATTCATGAGGGCAATTACCCAACACATGACTTGGAACTTGCAACTGTTGTATTTGCACTGAAGCTATGGCGTCATTACCTATACGGTGAATGGTTTGAGGTCTTCTCGGATCACAAGAGTCTTAAGTACATCTACACCCAGAGAGACCTAAACCTCCGCCAAAGACGATGGTTGGAATTCTTGAAATATTATGACTTTCAACTCCAGTACCATCCCGGTAAGGCCAATGTAGTGGTTGATGCCCTGAGTAAAAAATCTTATGTTGCTTGAACTCTTAACTTCGAAATGGGGAAGTTGGCTACAGAGATGGAGAATTTTAACCTACAACTGATCGAGGAAGGAGCAAGATCACGACTTTCTCAATTGTCAGTCAACTCTGAACTGGTTCGAAAGATTTCACCAGCTCAAGCCAACGACCCTATGTTAATGGAGAAACACAAACTTCTACTCAGCGGATAGGACCTTCCTCACTGGTGGCTCTCTAAAGACGGGGCCGTTTTCTATAAAAAAAATGTCTTTGTCTACCGAATGATCCTGAGGTTTGGAAAGAAGTGCTCACTGAGATACACTGTTCGAGGTTCGCTATGCATCCTGGGGGTGACAAGATGTACAAGGATGTCAAGCGACAATTCTGGTTCTCTGGAATGAAGAAGGCGATTGCACACTTCGTTGCTCGATGTCTCGTTTGCCAGCAAGTTAAGGCAGAAAGAAGAATTCCCTCTGGACTTCTCCAGCCGTTACCTATTGGAGAATGGAAATGGGAGAACATCGCAATGGATTTTGTTACGGCATTGCCTCGAAATAATAAAGGGCAAGATGCTATCTGGGTTATCATTGACAAACTTACAAAGTCTGCACACTTCTTGCCAATAAAGTTCACGGATAACCCCGCCAAGCTTGCCTAACTATATGAAAGAGAGATCGTACGCCTCCATGGCATTCCACTCACGATTGTCTCTGATCGAGACCCTCGATTCACATCAAAGTTTTGGCAAAGCTTCCAGAGTAGAATGGGCTCTAAGATCACCACGAGCACAGCCTTTCACCCTCAGACTGATGGGCAGTCAGAGCGTCTTATCCAAATCTTGGAAGACATGTTACGGTGCTGCATTTTGGACTTTAATGACAGATAGGCAAAGTACTTACATTTAGCTGAGTTTGCATACAACAACAGCTACCAAACTAGTATCGGCATGGCACCGTACGGGGCTCTCTATGGTCGCCCTTACAGATCTCTGGTATGCTGGTTAGATATGGCAGATCGACCGCAATTGGGTCCTGGACTAGTTCATGAGACTTCTGAGAAGATCACACTTGTAAAGGAGCGACTTCGTGTTGCACAAAGTCGACAGAAGAGCTATGCCGACAAGCGGATGCAGCCTCTAGAATTTGATAAAGGGGACTTGGTTTTTCTAAAAGTTCAACCCACAAGAAGTGTCAAACGCTTTGGGATCAAAGGAAAGCTCTCCCCACGGTATATCGGTCCATTTCAGATCATTGAACGTGTTGGCAAACTTGCTTATCGTCTGTCCCTTCCATTGTCCATGTCTAAGGTTCATGACGTTTTTCATGTATCCATGCTTCGAAAATATCACCCTGATCCTTCGCATATCATCCCTTTAGTCGAAGTTGGGGTTGAAGAAGGAAATAGGTATCAGGAGATAGCGATACAAATTTTGGATAGAAAAACTCAAGAACTAAGGCGACGTAACATACCACTTGTGAAGGTGCTCTGGGATCACCATGGAATAGATGAAGCAACATGAGAACTAGAAGCAACAATTAAACAGAAATACCCTGAATTATTTTCTAGTAATAACTGATGATGTGATACATTGTACTATTTCACTTATCAATAAAATGATGAAACTTTGGTTACAAATATCTTCATACATCGTTTCACTTGAATAACTATGCAGATGTCTGAAAATAATGTCGATGGATGTAGTGATGCACACACGCAATGGCTTCATTGGCAACCTGTGGCGACTCCTCCAGGATCTGAGTCTAGTCACAACTACTTTTGCATCCCCAACTCCATCACCACACAGATGGCAATCCTTATCGCCAGAGCGCGCATGGCTTTTTCGTAACAATTTTGCCCAAAACAATCTCGTGTTCTCATCTTGGCAGAATCTTCTACCAAAATTGTCAAGCTGCCGGATTCGAACAACAGCACGAAAAACATCCCACCGCTCAACCAACCTCCCTATAAACGATGCAACTAGAGCCTTACACCACCATCTGTTAAGCAAATGTTGCAATCTTTTGAGGACGAATCCGACTCTATTTGCTCTCCATGGTTTCATGATGTTGAGGATTCCACCAGCCACAGTGCCATTCAGGGACCATACAGGCATTACCCTGAACTAGCAAACGATGACGACGGCAGTGAATCTCACGCAAATAACTATCATGACTACTTGGACTAATTTTGAGGGCGAAATCCTTTTAAGGGGGGTAGAGTGTAATACCCTAGGTTTGCACAAGAAAAAAAAAATTGTTCGGGCAGACATGCTTGAACGTTCAGGCGCATTTTTCCTATTTAAGAACCCCTCCCCCCTCCTCATTATCACACCAAAATCACTCTTCCTTGTGATTTCCCTTCTCTCTTTCACTGATTTTGAGTTTTTGTCTTCTCTTTTGAGACTCTCTTTTCGAGACTCTCGGTACGGTGCAACGCAGTTCTGCCCGGGGGAAGGCGCCAGTTGTCAAAGGACTTTTTATCTAAAGGTGGGGAACGAAACATAGGTTTGCGTGTCTTATAAATTTTATTAAAGTTTACATTCATTTATCATTATGTCTACTATTTATTTACACTACATTATTGCGTATAATGTTCATATTGTCATACTTATGCCTGTATATTTGGAGTTCATGTATTACACTGTTGTTATGCCGGATTAGTGGTCAATCTGGCTCAACCAGACTCAGTCTTGTCCTCAGTAACTTTAGATAGTGAACGGGAGGCAGCGTGCTGCTCTAGACGATTGGTATTTAAGTAGACCTCGTGTCTCACCTCTCAACTGGAGACTGATCTGGTTGGTCTTATTTAAAAGCTATCAGCTTATGCAAGTAATATTGAATGTCCTAACCTTGCACGTCGTGATACCGACCCTGATAAGGATCACCAGACGTTGGCAAATCCTGTCTAAATATTAAGTAAAGACCGGACCAGTTCATGCATTGGCATCATACATAGCACCACCTAGGGACGTATGTGGTTTATGATTCATAGAATAGTTAGAAGCAATGTTCGCTATTCATTATATTTCTCTGGGGAGGGACGTACAATGAGGATCTGGCTACTCTTGGGGAGGGACATCTGTACGTGAATCCAGATCATCGTTCCTGAGGAGGGACGTACAATGAGAACCCGGCTACTCCTGGGCAGGGACATCTGTACGTGAACTCAGGCGATGTACAATCATTAAACCAATACGAGACGGTGTCATGCATACATACATACTGGATTGATTATTATGATATGATGTGTATTTAAGATATTTGATTATGATGTTTGCTTTATTAATTGTTATATTCACGAATTATTTTACCCACTGAGCGTGTAGCTCACCCCGTTGTTATCTAATTTTTTTACAGGAGATTAGGGTGGACTGGGTGCAGGTTTTTGGGCTCACATTTTGTACTCTTTGTATTATTCATTGGGAATTTTTGGGAGAATGTTCCCTTAACTATTTTATGTACAAAATATATTTTTTAAAATTAATGAAATCAGACTTGTACTTAATCGTGTTTCCGAGCACTTAGCTATCGTTATAATGCATTTGTGCCTCGCCTGTGAGTGTCCTGCCGGTTTAGGCGCGTCCGGGCGGTGTGTGACAAAATATATATAAAATCTTTTTTCAAAAAAGTACTAATTAAATTATTAAATAAAATTTTAACAAAGTGACAAACAAATATTCAAAAATAAAGATTTTTTCCACTCATAACTGAACATTAAAGACATATATGTTCTTAGGCTCTATAATCCATATGATATGATTTACTAATATGTATATGTATAGTTGCAGTAGAATAATAACAAGAATCAATATAAGGATATTCAATAAGAACAAGAACAGTTTAAAATTGTATTTAAGATCTAATATAAATTTATTCATTCATCAAAGCAACCAATGAAGATATATATTTAAAAACCAAAACAAGATCAAAGCATTTTTTTTAACTACAAAAAAAAAAAAAATCAATGGATACAATCTAAGGGGAAAAAAATCTAATGCGATAATTATAAAATTTTCTAATGCTAAAAAAAAAAAAAAAATCTTTCAATGTGACTATTATGAAATTTTATGGAGTACTAAAGAAATCGACAAAAATCATGTATCCTCCACAACTTGATTATTAGAGTATTTAGGTACTTTCCCAAAGTTGCAAATTAAAATTTGTAATTAAAAAAAATACTGCAAGTGGTAGAAAAATCTCTACTAGTTTAAATTTTTAAATAAATATTAGTAAATATTTCAGCAACAAAAATAATTAACAAAGCAAAAATATAATAGAGGGAAAAACAATTCTACGTAGCCTTTGACTATGTGAGTGAAGAATAATAGAATAAAATCTTGATATAAGTAAAATAAAAAGGATAACACAAATAAAAAAAAATTACGGCATCGTATACCTTTTCAAATAAGATAGGGTACTTTTCTTGATCAATTTGAACGATCGTGCTGATAACGTGTTGCAAAATAAAGTAAAAACTAATATTAAATTGAACTAAAACTAATGAATAAAAGAGAATTTTGAGAGAAAAAAGAAGATTAGTAGAAAACTTGTGCTCTTGTTGATGATCTTATTGGAATACAAGACCCTTATATATAAGTTTTTTGGCATAGGAGTTCCAATGATCATTTATACTAAAAATAAAATACATTGAATGACTATCAAATAAAATCCCATAAATTTGGAGGTTATGAGATTTGAAATATAGAGGTTACAAAATTTGAAAAGGAGGTTGTGGAATTTGAAATGGGTATTCAATACATTTATAACAAAGCGCAAAATTTCTAAAAAGTTTGTCTTGATGTTAGAGTAGCCTTCATCGAGATACAAAGACCGTGTACAAGTTATGGCTAGTGCTTCTAGGATTAAGTTAGCAAAAATAAAGTCTAATCTCTTTAAGACCATCATAAGGAAGAGGAGTAGCAGAGTTTCTCAATGAAGATCTTCTCTTAGAATATTATGTTATACCAATTACCTCTAAGGTGTGATATTTTGATGATTATAAACCACATTCTACATTAATTCATCATTTGATGTGAGTTCTCAAGCTTAAATATCAAAGAGTTCAATCCAATCAAGTGGAGCTCAACTCAAGGCAAGAAAGGAAAATCTTCAAAACATTGGTCGTCAAGTTATCTATTTTTATGTATGCATAGACTGTTTTTAGGAATGTAGAATTTCATTGTAGGAGTTTTTAGCAAGTTTTAATCTATTCCTAAATCATTCCAAAAATGGTTCTTTAAAAGTTCTTAAGTTTTACAAGCTTCGATTTGTTTTGAAATGTTCTTCAAAATGATTTTGATCGATCGAATTGATTACTTCCAAGTGATGTTCAAGTGTTTTGAGTGTTTTTGAAATGTTTGATTTGATCCAAAATATTCTTAAGTTTAACTGATTTGATGGATTTTTCAATAACCCAAGAACTTAAATTTCTTATCAGTTGAGCATGACGCTCACACTAGTGTAGGACGCTCAAGAAGTAGCTAAATAACTTATTCATTAGGCCAGTACTGCAGGACACTCGTCCATGAGTAGGGCGCTCACATAATTGTCTAAATTTTCTAGGCAAGTCCTGAGGATCCTCTTACCAATTTTTCTGAAAATAGACTGACTCTCGGGTTGACGAACTGCAGGACGCTCGTCTATTGAAGAAATCTCATGTGCTAAATAAACCTCTGGATAATAATTTTAGTAGTTTCCTCGTCGAGCTGCAAGATACTCATCCTGCTGTGTCAGATTAATCAGACTTCTGAAGCATGCCACATCAATTCTGATCCATTTTTCTATTTTGGTGAAAATACTCTTTGCTCGAAATCTTCAACGGTCTTGTTCTTACCATTTCCATGAAAGATTTTATCCGTTAAACTTTGAAATTCAAACAAAAGTTTAGGGTTTAGAGAGATTAAAACCCTAGTGCTCACATATAAAAAGAAATCTTTGACATTGTTCAAAATATATAACTTACATACACACGGAGACAAAAACGAGATTTTTTGTATTACACTCTTTGAAATTTAATCATCTATTTTGAGTGACGAAAATCATTGTGAAAAGAGTTAGTTTTATTCACTGAGATTTTGTAATTCAATCCTCGGATTTGAGAGCTTAAAACTTTATCTTTTTGAATCAAAATCCAAACGAGGTGAAGAATAGTAAACTTCACATTTTCAGCTGAGCTTAACCATTCAATCATCTTGCAGAACATAACTTGTGTTGAGTTCATCTATGCTCTGTAACTATTTCTTTTGATTCATGGTAAAAGAATCAATTCACTGTACTGTAATTTATTTGTAAAGTGGCGGGGAGTTACTAAGTGGAGCTAGAGTTAGCTCAAAGTGTAACGGTTGTTCACACACCCGCAAGTTGATAAGTGTAATGATTTTCTCACTTCCATAAGTTGAGAGAGTGTAACGGTTTAATCCTCACCCGTGAAAAGGATTGTCTAGTGGAGTTTGAAAATCCTAATCGGGGAAATTAGGTAGTGAATGTAGGCGAGGCCAAACCATTATAAATCTTTGCGTACTCTATTTTTATTTCCACTACACTTAACTTTACTGTTATTTATTTTTGAGAAAGGATAACCTGCAACTTGTCTAATTCACCCCATCTTGGACACTTAACTAGGCCAACATATTAGGGGATGTGGGGTTTCCCTTAAACGTTGCCTCATCAAGAAAAATATCACCCAGATTAAGCCAGATATCATCATCTTACAAGAAACAAAGAAATGCAACATTAATAGGCAAGTTATTGGGCAACTTTGGAGTTCTAAATTTAAGGAATGGGTCGTCCTGCCAGCTTTGGGTTCTTCGGGAGGAATTTTGATGACTTGGGATTCAAGAACCATTAAGGTGGTAAATAGTTTAATCGGTGGCTTTTCTCTTTCATTATGTATTGAGGATGGAAATGGTGTTCGATGGTGGCTCTCTGGGGTTTTTGGATCTCGTAATTATGCTTAGAGATATGTTTTTTGGGTTGAAATTGCTAGACTGAGTTCTATTTGTGGTAACAATTGGTGCCTTGGACGCAACTTTAACACTGTTAGATGTTTGAAGGAAAAGTTGAATAGTTTCCGATTGACTACAAGTATGCAGATTTTTTATGCCCTAATCAATGATCTTGAGCTTAGGGATCCTCTACTTCTTAATGCATCTTATACATGGTCTAACTTCAAAAACTTGTCTATCTGTTGTCGCCTTGATAGGGTCTTGTTTACTTTAGGATGGGAGTCTTTCTTTCCCTTGTATCATCAGGAAACACTCCCATGTGTTACTTCTGATCATTCTCCTATCGCGTTGGACACCAAAAAGGTGAATTTGGGCACTACTCTATTTCAACTTGCTAATATTTGGCTACAGCACAAGGATTTCAAAAAGAACATTAGTGGGTGCTGGAGTAATGGTTCTTCTTATGGTCGAGTGGGGCATAAATTCATGCTCAAGCTGTCTAAATTAAAGGAGAAATTGAAAGCTTGGGATAGGAAGGTTTTTGGCGTGGTCAATGTTAGGAAGAAAGATTTAGTGGATCTTATTCACAACCTTGACGATATGGAAGCAACCACGCCACTTCTTGGTTTTTTGGAAATGAGGGAATTTTGAAAGGATGTTAAAGCTGAACTAACTGATGTTTACATAAAAGAGGATCGATTAGCTCGCCAAAAAGCTAAGTTAAGATGGTTGAAGGAAGGCAACACTAATTCCAAGTTTTTTCATCAGATTCTTAGTTACAGGAAGGATGATGGTTCTTTTGTTGGCTCAGAGGAGGATGTGGAACATGAAGTGATCAATTACTTCCAAAACCTCTACAAGCTTTTGGATCCTTGCGCACATGGCATTTAGGGCCTTGAATGGAACCCTATCTCAGAGTCTAGGCGAGTTTCTTTTAGAGAAACCTTTTGAAGAGGAAGAAGTAAGTTCGACTATTTTCAGCTGTGAGGGCAGCAAAGCTCCAGGACCTAATGGTTTTTCTATGGATTTCTATCGTCACTCTTGGGAGATCCTTAAAGATGAAATTATCCAGGTTTTGCAGGATTTTCATCAACATGGGGTGATCAACACTAAGACAAATGAAATTTACATTTATCTTATTCCTAAAAAGTTGAACTCTTGGAAATTGAAGGATTAACAATTTATCAGTCACAAGTTTATATAAAATCATCTCAAAAAGTTCTTTTTCTCGGATTAAGAAGTGTCCTTCACAATACGGTGGCTCCTAATCAAGCAACTTTTGTGCACAATAGACAGATTCTTGATGTTGTCCTTATAGCCAAGGAAAATGATAAAATGACATTCATTTTGTACATCCAAAGTGTACATCATCATTAATGCATCATTAGATTGCCTCGAATCATGTACCAACACATGATTCGAGGCAATCTAATGATGTAAAAAGGTGATGTACACTTTGAATGTACAAAATAGGAGTTAATGTAGCACTACTCTATAGCCAATGAGGTGGTTGAGGATTAAAACTGTTCAAACAAGTCGAGTGTGGTGTTTAAGGTTGACTTTGCAAAAGCCTATGATACTATAGATTAAGACTTCCTTGACTTTGTATTAGAGAAAAAACAATTTGGGTCCACATGGCAGAGTTGGATTTTAGGTTGTCTCCATTTGATTACTTACTCAGTGGTGGTCAATGGGAGACTTAGAGGGAAATTCTTTGCAATGAGGGTCTTAGGCAAGGTGATCCTCTCTCACCTATTCTTTTCACCTTGGTTGGGGATGTCTTAAGTAGAATGGTTCAGAAGGCTTGTCAAAACTCGTTGTTAAAAGGTTTCCTGGTTGGCAAAGATAAGATGGAAGTCTCTCATCTCCAGTACGCAGATGATACTTTGTTCTTTCTTCATGAGACAGAAGACTGTTGACCTAAGTGGTTTTCCACTTAGTTTTCTTCTAAGTGTTTTGATGTTAACAAACAATATAACTCATGGTGTTAACGATTTCATCTAGTATATTTCAGCACCTAAAGTAAATAAGAGTCAATGTAAGATCCAAGTTTTCAAGGTCAAGAAGTCCTTCAAGCAAAGGATTAAAGGAAAGAATCAAGTACACTTAAAGCTTGAACAATTGGACAACTTAAAGGAAAGAAGACAAAGAGGTTGCGAGTATTTGTGTGTCTAGAATTAGGATGCAACTTACTTGCTTTCATCTTTGCTCAATCATTCTTAAATCATGCATACATACTTCACATTGCCATAGTTTTGTCAAAATCATATATGCATTGAGTTTTGTTTTAAAAATGATTTTAAATTGCTCAAACATGTTTGGTTTAAGTTCTTAAACTATTTCAAACTTGTTTGAATCATATTTGCATTAGTTTTAGTCAAAATGACATTTCCACAAATTTTCTAAAGCCTTATATTGGTTTAAGTTTTCAAACTAAACTTGATTTTGAACTTAGACTTCAAGTCTTTGTTTGAAATGTTTTCTAAGGTTTTTGTTCATCAAACTTCATGTATTTTAATCATATTTCATTGTTCAAAAGTGTTCATAAAGTTTAAAATCCAAAAATCTAATTTGTACATGCTTTTGGTCAAGACCTATAAGTTGTCCAGGTGAGCAACTCACTCTTCTAAGTGAGCAGCTTGTTTCTCCAATGAGAAGCTTGCTCCTCCAAATGGGCAGTGCACTCCCACCTTGGAGCGTCGGCTCCTGCCTGGTTTCTGGGTTCTAGGCTTGTGGGTCTGCAGAACAGCGCGCTCCTACCTTTGAGCAACACGTCAGCGACTGTCTGAGTGTGATTCCAACAGTCATATTTTGGGTTTTTGAGCCCCCAACAACTATATTCTTGTGTCTAATGGCTAGTGCTCCATTCTAACTTATATATACATGTACTTAGGCTATTTTAAGCACAAGAGAGACAACCATATGATTCTAGGGAGTGCTTTTCAAAATCAAACCATTTTCCCATTTCAAAAACCCTAGAATTAAGAGATGTTGATTTAAAGATTGGATTTAAAGCAACCACGATGGGTTGGTTCAGTGATTAGGTGCAAATGCACCTACCCTGAAGGTCTCAAGTTCGAGTCACCTCCCACTACATGTTGACCAATGGCGTCCTTGAGTGTTTGTGGTCATGCTCCAGAGGGATTAATGAGGATGTAAGTCCTTGATACCATTGATCTCAAAAAAAGATTGGTTTTAAAGCTTCCATTTTGTGCATCATTCAAAGCTTCATCAAAAACGATTTTATTGAGCAATCTTGATGCAAGGAAGGTAAAACTTGGTTGTAAGGTCTCTCTTCCATTGAGCTTCAAATTTCTATATCTTGTATTTGGTACTTGTATTATTGAGCTTCATTTGTAATTGTTCTATTTACTTAGAACAAACATTTTAATCATTGTACTTGATCTTTTTGGTTTATTTCTAGTTGAAATAAACCAAGTAAAATGATTCAATATCATTTGTGATTCCAAGGTTAGAATCAAGGTCTAGTTTCACCATTTATCTTGAAAATGGTCAAGTGGTTCATCCTTAGCCTGCAAAAAGGATTTCGACTTTCCTTTGCCCTCGAAAAAGGAACAAATGGCTTGTCCTTAGCTCGTAAAAAGGATAGGTTTGTCTTAAACCTCTAAAAAGACATTATAACGGTTTAGTTCACACCCTTAAAGTGAATTACATATAATAGAATCCTAGAGACGGTTTCTCTAAGCGTGGATGTATGAAAAGGTTTTTCGAACCACATAAAATTTTTGTGTCTTTCTCTTTATTTCTGCACTTTACATTCATGCACATTGATTTTTAGAGATTTTACTTGTACCATTTAAAAGATTCAACTAAAGAACTTGAATTTGTCAAAATCGGTCATAATACTCAATTCACCTCTCTCTTGGATGTCCAACAAAGACAATGTCATGAATATTATTCCTCTTCTTCTTGATTGCTTTTGTCGAGCTTTGGGTTTGAATATCAATCTTAATAAATGTCAGGTGGTAGGGATTAATATGGATAGTAATGTTCTCCTTCGTATTGCCCAGAGAATGAGATGTTTCATCGGTGTTTAGCCTTTGAATTACCTTGGAGGAAATCCTTGCCAATTAAGCTTTTGGAACCCGGTGCTTCGTAAGGTGGATGAAAGACTGGAGGGATGGAAATGAGGGTTCCTTTCAAGGGGAGGTCAATTGGTTCTTTTAAAATTCGTCTTACATGTTTTGTCATCCTATTATCTCTCTCTTTTCAGGATACCTTCGAGAGTAGCTTATGATATTGAGAAAAAAAATGTAGTCTTTTCTTCGGAAAGGTGTGGATGTTTGCAATAGTCTTCATTTGGTCAATTGGCAATCTTGTGAAGAAGAAGGTGTGGATGTTTGCAATAGTCTTCATTTGGTCAATTGGCAATCTTGTGAGGAGGAATGTGGCCCTTGTCGCTAAATGGCTTTGGAGATTTGTCCAAGAAAAGGATGTTTTTTGGACTCGAAGTGATTAGAAGCAAGTATTGTGCTTTTGATGTTGGCTGGGACACTGGACTTACCTATAAAACTCTCTCATAGGAGCCCTTGAAAATTTATTGCTTTCCCCTTTTGGGAAGATAGGTGGCTTGGCTCATCTACTTTTTCAGTTCTTTACCCTAGGCATTTCCACCTTTCTAATCTCCATAATCACCCGATCTCCTCTCGTCTATTGATGACTCTGCTTCTTTATCCTAGAATTTAGCATTTGGTAGAAATCTCACTTCCCGTACTCTTGTTGAGTATGATCACCTTCTTAATCAACTTCAGAAAGTTCATTTTTTTGATAGGCCGGATAGTTTTTCTTGGAATCTTCATTCTTCTTGTTGCTACTCTCCAAAATCTTTCCTTTCTTTACTCATAATTGAGCATTCCACTCATAATGTTCCCTAGTCTTCTTCAGTATGGAGTTCCTAAGGCACTTCCAAAGCGGGGGTTTTTGGGTAGCTATTGGTTCGTAGGAAGTTACCTATACTTGATCTTTTGTAACGATATCCCTCGGAGTTGCTTATCTCTCTTTGTTTGTCTCCTTTGCCTTCAGAATAATGAAGATGTGGATCATTTGCCATTTCCTGCAGGCTTACTTTGTCCATTTGGAGCAGGTGGGAGGATTTTTGGTGCAAGGTGTTTAGACGCCCTTCTTCTTGCGAGGATTGCTTCTCTTTTGTCACATTTAAATCCTATGTCCGAGAGAATCAAGAGTGTTGTTAGGATTGTTTACTTGGCCTCGCTATGGTGCCTCTGTTGGAACGCAACGAGAAATTTTAACAACGTTTCCAAATCAGCTTTGGTTGTTGCAGACGAAGCAATTCTGCATGCAGACAACTTTTCTTCAAAAGTTTTCAGGGGGCTTTTCTATAACACCCCTCTCGAACGCGCCTAAACTGGCGGTACACTCACGGACGGGGCGCGCATTTGGAATTATCACAATGGCAGCAGAGTACGCAGCGGAAATACAATACAGTACAAGTCTGATTTCATTAAATTCAGAATATTTTTTGTACATAAAGTGATTAAGGGAACATTCTCCCAAAAATCCCCAATGAATAATACAAAGGGTACAAAATGTGGGCCCCATAAACCTTCACCCAGTCCACCCTAATTTTTTGTGAAAAATTGGATAATAATGGAGTGAGCTTAACGCACTCAGTGGGTAAAATAGTTCGTGAGTATAACAATTAATAAAACATATTTCATAATCAAATATCTTAAATACACATGAGAGCATCATAATCATTCAATATGTATGTATGCATGACACCGTCTCGTAATGGTTTGATGACTATACATCGCTTGAGTTCACGTACAGATGTCCCTCCTCAGGCGTAGTCGGGTTCTCATTGTACGTCCCTCCTCAAGATCGATGCTCTGGATTCACGTACAGATGTCCCTCCCCAGGAATTCAACTGGGTTCTCATTGTACGTCCCTCTCCAGAGAAATATAATGAATAGCGAGCATCGCTCTTAAATATTCTATGAATCATAAACCACATGCGTCCCTAGGTGGTGATATGTATGATGCCAATGCATGAACTAGTCTGCATGAACTGGTTCGGTCTTTACTTAACATTTATACTGACTTTGGCAACGTCTGGTGATCCTTATCAGGGTCGGTATCACGACGTGCAAGGTTAGGACATTCAGTATTACTTGTATAAGCTGATAGCTTTCAATAAGACCAACCAGATCAGTCTCCAGTTGAGAGGTGAGACATGAGGTCTGCTTAAATACCAATTGCCTAGAGCAGCTCGCTGCCTCCCGTTCACTATTTAAAGTTACTGAGGACAAGACTGAGTCTGGTTGAGCCAGATTGACCACAAATTCGGCATTACAACAGTGTAATACATGAACTCCAAATATACAGGCATAAGTATGACAGTATGAACGTTATACGAAATAATGTTGTGTAAATGAATGGTAGACATAATAATAAATGAATGTAAACATTAATAAAAGTTATAAGACACGCAAACCTATGTTTCGTTCCCCACCTTCAGATAAGAACTTTTTCTTTCAGATCTGGCGCTTTCCTCCGGACAGAACCGCGTTGTGCCGCACAGAGAGTCTCAAAAGACTAAAAACTCAGAATGAGTGAAAAGGAGAAGAAAATCACAATTTGGAGTGAATTTGGTGTAAGAAATGAGGAGGGGGGCTCCTTATATAGAAAATTTGGAGCCTTATTTATTTATTTATTTATTTATTTATTTATTTTTGTGAAATCCTAGGGTATTACACTCTACCCCCCTTAAAAGGATTTCGCTCTCGAAATCAATTCAAGTAGTTATGATGATTATCTGCTTGAGATTCACTACCAGCGTCATCTTTTGCTAGTTCAGGGTAGTGCCTGTATGGTCCCTGAATAACACTGGGGCCAGTGGAATCCTCAACATCATGAAACCATGGAGAGCAAATGGAATCGGATTCGTCTTCAGAAGAATCCAACCTTTGCTTAACAGATGGTGGTGGAGGGCGCTGGTTACATCATTTGAGGGGATGTAGGTTGAGCGGTTGAATGCTTTTTCGTGTTGTTGCTCGAATCCGGCCGCCTGGTAATTTTGGTAGAAGGTCCTGCCAAGATGAGGGCACGGGATTGTTTTGTACAAAATTGTTACGAAAAAGCCATGCACGCTCTGGCTATAAAGATCGTTGTCTGTGTGGCGATGGAGTTGGTGATGCAAAGTAGTTGTGACTTGACTCAGATCTTGAAGGAGTCGCCAAAGGTTGCCAAGGAGGCCACTGCGTGTGTGTATCACTATATCCATCGATATTATTTTCAGTCATCTGCATAGTAATTCAAGTGAAACGATGTATTAAGATATATGTAAACAAAGTTTCATCATTTTATTGATAAGTGAAATAGTACAATGTATCACATCATCAGTTATTACTAGAAAATAATTCAGGGTATTTATGTTTAATTGTTGCTTCTAGTTCCCATGTTGCTTCCTCTATTCCGTGGTGATCCCAGAGCACTTTCACCAGTGGTATGCTACGTCGCCTTAGTTCTTGAGTTTTCCTATCCAAAATATGTATCGCTCTCTCCTTATACTTATTTCCTTCCTCAACCCGAACCTCGACGAGAGGGATGATATGCGAAGGATCAGGACGATACTTTCGAAGCATGGATACGTGAAAAACGTCATGAACCTTAGACATAGATGATGGAAGGGACAGACGATAAGCAAGTTTGCCAATATGTTCATTGATCTGAAATGGACCGATATACCGTGGGGAGAGCTTTCCTTTGATCCCAAAGCGTTTGACACCTCTTGTGGCTGAACTTTTAGAAAAACCAAGTCCCCCTTATCGAATTCTAGAGGCTGCCTCCACTTGTCAGCATAGCTCTTCTGTCGACTCTGTGCAACACGAAGTCGCTCCTTTACTAGTGTGATCTTCTCAGAAGTCTTTTGAACTTGTTCAGGCCCCAACTGTAATCGATCTGCCATATCTAACCAGCATACCGGAGATCTGCAGAGGCGACCATAGAGAGCCTCTTACGGTGCCATGTCGATACAATTTGGTAGCTGTTGTTGTATGCAAACTCAGCTAAATGTAAGTACTTTGCCCATCCGTCATTAAAGTCCAAAATGCAAAACCGTAACATGTCTTCTAAGATTTGAATAAGACGCTCTGACTGTCCATCGGTCTGAGGGTGAACGGCTGTGCTCATGGTGAACTTAGAGCCCATTCTACTTTGAAAGCTTTGCCAAAACTTTGATGTGAATCGAGGGTCTCGATCAGAGACGATCGTGAGTGGTATGCCATGCAGACGTACGATCTCTCTTTCATATAGTTCGGCAAGTTTGGCGGGGTTATCCGTGAACTTTATTGGCAAAAAGTGTGCAGACTTTGTAAGTCTGTCAATGATAACCCAGATATCATCTTGCCCTTTATTATTTCGAGGCAAAGCCGTAACAAAATCCATTGCGATGTTCTCCCACTTCCATTCTCCAATAGGTAACTGCTGGAGAAGTCCAGAGGGAAGTCTTCGTTCTGCCTTAACTTGCAGGCAAACGAGACATCGAGCAACGAAGTCTGCAATGGCCATCTTCATTCCAGAAAACCAGAATTGTCGCTTGACATCCTTGTACATCTTGTCACCCCCAGGATGCATAGCGAACCTCAAACAGTGCATCTCAGTGAGCACTTCTTTCCGAACCTCAGGATCATTCGATAGACAGAGACATTTTTTATAGAAAATGACCCCGTCTTCAGAGACCGACCAGTGAGGAAGGTCCTGTCCGCTGAGTAGAAGTTCTCGTTTCTCCATTAACATAGGGTCGTTGGCTTGAGCGGCTGAAATCTTTCGAACCAGCTCAGAGTTGGCTAATAATTGAGAAAGTCGTGATCTTGCTCCCTCTTCGATCAGTTGTAGGTTAAAGTTCTCCATCTCGATAGCCAACTTCCCAATTTCGTAGTTAAGAGTACAAGCAACATAAGATTTTCTACTCAGGGCATCAACCACAACATTGGCCTTTCCGGGATTGTACTGGAGTTGAAAGTCATAATCTTTCAAGAATTCCAACCATCGTCTTTGGCGGAAGTTTAGGTCTCTCTGAGTGTATATGTACTTAAGACTCTTGTGATCCGAGAAGACCTCAAACCATTCACCGTATAGGTAATGACGCCATAGCTTCAGTGCAAACACAACAGTTGCAAGTTTCAAGTCATGTGTTGGGTAATTGCCCTCATGAATCTTTAGTTGCCTCGAGGCATATGCAACAACTTGGCCTTCTTGCATTAGTACAGTACCTAAGCCTTGGAGAGAGGCGTCGGTGTATAGTGAAAATCCAAGTGAATTTCTTGGAGTGATAAGTACTGGTGCCGTCGTGAGGCGTTTCTTCAATTCCTGAAATGATGCTTCACAGGCGGGATTCCAGATGAATCGCACGTCTTTTCGAGTGAGCTTTGTCATAGGTTCAGCAATCTTTGAGAAGTCCTTGATGAAGCGTCTGTAATAGCCAGCCAAACCAAGAAAACTCCTAATCTGAGTAACGGTGGTAGGCTGCTTCCAATTTAAAATCGCTTCAACCTTATAAGGATCAACCTCAATGCCATTGCCTGAAACCACATGGCCTAGGAATTGAACTCGCTTCGCCCAAAATTCACACTTACTCAACTTTGCATACAGCTGGTGGCTTTCCAAGGTCTGGAGGACTATCTTCAGATGTATTTTATGGTCTTCCTCGGTTGAGGAGTATATCAAGATGTCGTCCACAAAAACCACCACAAATCGGTCTAAGTATAACCTGAAGATGCGATTCATCAAATCCATGAATGCAGCAGGTGCATTTGTTAGACCGAACGACATGACCAAGAACTCGTAGTGACCGTACCGAGTTCGGAATGCCGTCTTGGTAATGTCTGACTCTCGGATCTGGAGTTGGTGATAACCGGACCGTAAATCAATCTTAGAGAAGTATTTGGCATCTCTAAGTTGGTCGAACAAGTCATCGATCCTGGGCAACGGGTATCTGTTCTTAATGGTGTCGTTATTCAGCTTGCGATAGTCGATGCAAAGTCGTAACGAACCATCCTTTTTTGTGAACAAACAAAACTGGAGCGCCCCAGGGTGATGAACTTTTTCTGATGAAGCCATGACTCTCTAATTCCTTCAGTTGTTTGTCTAATTCGACATTTGACATTCTGTATGGTGGAATTGAGATAGGCCCGGTCCCAGGTATGAGGTTGATTTCAAAATCGAATTCCCTAACTGGAGGTAGACCAGGAAGGTCATTTAGAAAAACTGTTGGGAATTCAGATATGACCGGAACATCGTGTACTTCGAGAGGGTACAGAGCTGGTGATTCATTGTCTTCACTCAGGGATAGAGCTTGAAGTTGTGCCTTGAGAAGTACAACGGTCGAGTTGTGTATCCATTTCCTTGTTCCCTGAATCTTGACAAACTCCCGCGTGGGCAAGGTTAACTGAACTTGCTTCTTCATACAATCGATATTTGCATTCAGTGGTGCGAGCCAGTCCATGCCGAGGATGATGTCGAAGTCTTCAATGTTCATCACAAAAATATCTGCATATATTATCTGTTCTGATATTCGAAGCTCACATCAAGAACACTGTAAGTTCAAGTCAGTACCAGATCCTAAAGGTGATGTAACATAGAGTGTGATTTCTGTGGGTTCAGGATGCAACCCTAAATGGCTTACCAATGCAGACGATATAAAAGAATGCGTAGCACCTGAATCGAACAAGACATGCACCATTGTATTGAACAAAGAAAAAGTACCTTCGACTACATTGTTGTCTGGGAGGGGTTGTTAAGCTATAGCAAATGCTCTGCCCTGGTTCTGTTGTCCCTAGTTCTGCTGGTTCTGCCTGGGTTGGGCATTTGCAGCATGTGGTGCCTGTTGGACTGAAACAACGGGAATAGGTTGCTGAAGGTGCGGACTGACATATTTTACATGGCCCTTCTGGCCGCAGTTGTAACACATCGGCCGATACTGCTGATGCTTCTGTTGGCCATGCTAATTGTGGTGCTGACCACCACCTCTGCCATTTTCGTTTCGACGGCCACCCCTGCCATAACGGCCACCTCGGCCATGATTGCGAAAACCCTAATGGTTTGGGTTAGATGGTGCAGCCGCAAGGGTTGTGGCCTCATTCTTCTGAACAGGGACTGGGAGGGCTAGGTTTTGGTTATTGTAGGGCTTCTTCTTGTTGCCCTGTTGTGAGTCCTGTTGGGAAAACGTTGCAGACCGTTTTCCGTTATTCATTCCCTGCTCTTGCACGATCTTCTCTTGCTCAAAACTCATGGCCTTATCAACAACCTCCTTGTAAATCTTGATATCCAAGATCGACAAGGCTTGTCGAATATCAGAGCGAATGCCATTATAGAATTTCTCAGTCTTATCTTGCTCTGTTGAGATGGTGGAGAAAGAGTAGACCGATAATTCTTTGAACTTGCCAGCATATTCCCTGACAGTCATGCTGCCCTGGTATAACTTAGCGAATTCCTGGCGCTTCTGGCTCTTCACAGCGCCAGGAAAATACTCATCAATAAACATTGACTCGAACTGTTGCCAAGTCATATTCGCGGTGTTGACCCTTGGGTCCTCATTTACTGTTATCCACCATGTATTTGCTCCACCAACAAGTTGGTAGGTCGCTAGTGTAATCTTTCGAGTCTCATCGACTCCCATTGCATCGAGAGCCTTCTTTGACTCATCCAGCCACTTTTGCACCTCTTCAGCATCAATGCTGCCAGCAAAGGTAAGAGGTTGTAGCCTCTTGTATTTCGTAATCTGGTTGGTTTGAGTCTCCGACCCAGATCTCACAGGTGCTTGTACAGTGACAACCTGACTGGCCGCGGTCTCACGAACGGTCATCTGCACTGTTACTTTCATCGCCTCAATAAATCCGGCGAAGAAGACTTCCATACTCGAAGGCATGGCAAAATGTGTAGGTTGTGGTGGCACTGCCTGCCCAGATGTAATGGTAGTGTCGGGTGTGGCATGTGCTGTCGTCGGAGGCTGCGGTTCCTAATTCTGAATCTCAAGAGGTGTCTCATCTTCTAGACGGACAGTACGTGGCCTTCCTCTCTTCCTGGTTTGCATTTTCTCACTGGCAAGGAGAAAATAAAACCATGATTTAGGAACTGTAGCCAAGTATAATGTTATGGTATGCTCAGCAACAATTTCGAGAGTATTGTAATATATAAACCACCTATTTTTCAAAGTAGAGTGTAAGGTTTTTGTTGAGGAATCAAAGAATTTTATGTGCCTCGTATGTTTGGCCATGGTGTAAAAACAAGGTTAGAATGTTTACATAATAAGTATAAAACTTTGTAAGTATTTCAAATGATTTGGTTCTGGTTTTTGTGAACATACATATATATTTCATTGAAAATCCATACGAGTCATAAGAATTCTAAGATTTACCTCGGTAAATATCTTGATTTAACGTTCTATCGCAATCTTATGCATTCAAAATCTTACTCTTAGTCTTTTCGATTATTATCCAAGTTTGTGTATCCCATACCACATGACTTTGGTAATAAGGGTGTTAACTAAGTTAAGTTGTATGAACACGGTCTCTATAAAACATCGGCTGAACAATAGTTCACTAATAGTATCGTCCAAATTTACTCGTCCCATACCGTGTAAACTTAGTGATAATATTAGTAATGCAACTTTCTCCAAATGTTTCTTTTCACACAAGGTCGTGGGTTTTCTTACTTCCATGTTTTATTTAGTATCCTCTAATTTTGTTGTGTCTCATACCACTCCAAAGTTAGTGATACAAAAGAAAGAATGGTTGTAAGTCGGCCCACCAAAGATAATCTTAAACAAAACATTTCATTCATATATAAAAGAAAAGTTTACAATGCCATTAATCAATCTTGATTTTCCTACCTACTACCGTTCCTCCTAGACCTCCCGTTAGGTACAGAACGACTATTACAAGAAGGTTGAGAATTTGCTCGTTGTTCTTCGAAGTTTCGCATACGTGTTAACATATCATTTTGAGTCTCTTTTATCTCAGCAATACTGGATACGATCACATTTAACTGTTCGAATGGGTTAGTCGATTGTCCCATCGATGGTTGATGGGTCGATTGTCCCATAGGTGGAGGGTAGGCCGTAGGCATTGGTGGAAAGTATTGGTTGTACGGGTGACTCATAGGTGAGGGGTAGTTGTTTTGATTGTACGGGGATCCCCTAACTGGAACCCCTTAGACATTTGGATATGCTTGGGTTGAAAAGTCTTGAAATAATGGGCTCATTGGGATGTCTTGTCTTCCATAACTTGGTGCCGCCCAATTCTGTTGTTGTTGGTTCACAGGAACTTGTGGAACTGGCCGATACGGTACCTCAGGAGTTGGAAACTTTTGGTATGAAGTGTTGCCTTGGGTTGGCACGTTCCAGGTTGGTGGATTTGCTTGAGCACTTTGTCTATCTTGATTTGTTTGAGGTTGATTTAGGTTGGCAAATAAATCTTCCTCAGTGAACAGTTGCTCGATTGGATCATCATTCGAGGCTGGGTTTGACGTATGGTTCTGGTTTGGCTCATTATTTGGTATTTCCCTAACAGGAATCTTGCGTCGACTTTTTCGGTAACAATGTCCATATTCATCTCTCATTCTTTCGTCATTAAAAGTCGCGCCGAATACTTCCTCGTCAGTTACCCCTCCACTTGTGACATATGTCTTGAAGATATAAGATGTTGTAACTGCCTCAGTTATCTGCTTCGAAGACTTATCAAAAGTGTTGATGTTTGCCTCGTATAACATTCTCATGATCAAGACTCTGTAGCCGAGGAGATCCTTTCTCAAAGGGTTTTGAATGACTCAACATTTGTTGGATGATGATGTGAGGTGGGGAGACCTTAATTTTCTTCTCTATGCAATATAACACAAGAAGTTGAGCCCTTGACATAGTGCCTCTAGTCCCCATTTCTGGCAAGATGTTACCGAATACGATCTTTCCAAGTCCGGCAAGAGATGGTTTGAGGAGGTTGTTTGGGAGGTTGGTGTACTTTGATTGTGTGTACGGCTCTTTGGTGAGGGAATTGAACAACTGTTCGTTGGACTCTGCGATCTCTATAACTGTCTGGGGTTTGTGTTGATCAATGATTATATCTTCAATTGGAATCTCCATAAGTCGTGCAATAGTTTCGACGTTGATAGAAATCTTTGTTCCCTTGACTGTTGTCTCCAAAATAGGGTTGATCTCATCTTCTTTGAGTCTCACGCAATTCATGGCTCCGTAGAAAGATTTCATCAAGTTGTAGGAGACGTGGCCCTCAACTTTTGTTATGTTCAACCACCCCAGTATTGCAAGTTTTTCGTGAAGGATGGGTCGGAGGCGAAGATCTCTGTC